>OY293417.1:6929813-7117023 GCA_958502065.1 Chrysolina americana
CCGCCTGGTTTCATGTCGAATATTCATAAAATGTGAAATTATTGGTTAGGCCGGCATACGATGTCCGTAGTTTCGGCATTTGCCGTGTACGAGTACGTGTAAACAGCGAATTGGAAAAGCATCATTCGTAATTCACGCATAACATCATGCACTGCTTGGCGAACTACAGTCATTGTCTTGCGTAGGTGCTTGCGGGGCCTCGGGTGAGTTCATGAGTTACTCATTGTCTTCGATTATTCATGGAATTACGAGGAAGAGATTTATCTGTGGCTGTTGTGTTGTACAATCATAGAAGGGGCTTTGATCTCATGTACGATTTCTGCACCTTCTTCAAATGAAGCGACGATAAGCAACATCCAGAGCTATATATCGAGCACTTAGCAATGGTCTCTATTACTAAGCACATTCAAAAACTTATTTTAGTCGGAGAGCACTAACCACCAAGCACTCTTGAAAAGTGCTCCGAAATCTCGAGCACTAAGCAATGGTCGCGATTACTGAGCACTTTCAAAAAATCATTCTAGTCGGGGAGCACTAAGCACTCTTGAAAAGTGCTCCGAAATCTCGAGCACTAAGCAATGCTCGCGATTACTAAGCAATTTCAAAGAGTAATTCTAGTCGAGAACACTAAGCACTAAGCACTCTTGGAAAGTGCTCCGATATCTCGAGCACTGAGCAATGGTCGCGATTACTAAGCAATTTCAAAGAATAATTCTAGTCGAGAACACTAAGCACCAAGCACTCTTGGAAAGTGCTCCGATATCTCGAGCACTGAGCAATGGTCGCGATTATTAAGCAATTTCAAAGAGTAATTCTAGTCGAGAACACTAAGCACTAAGCACTCTTGGAAAGTGCTCAGATTTCTCGAGCACTGAGCAATGGTCGCAATTACTAAGCACATTCAAAAACTTATTCTAGTCGGAGAGCACTAACCACCAAGCACTCTTGAAAAGTGCTCCGAAATCTCGCGCACTAAGCAATGCTCGCGATTACTAAGCAATTTCAAAGAGTAATTCTAGTCGAGAACACTAAGCACTAAGCACTCTTGGAAAGTGCTCCGATATCTCGAACACTGAGCAATGGTCGCGATTACTAAGCAATTTCAAAGAGTAATTATAGTCGAGAACACTAAGCACTAAGCACTCTTGGAAAGTGCTCCGATATCTCGAGCACTGAGCAATGGTCGCGATTACTAAGCACATTCAGAAACTTATTCTAGTCGGAGAGCACTAACCACCAAGCACTCTTGAAAAGTGCTCCGAAATCTCGAGCACTAAGCAATGCTCGCGATTACTAAGCAATTTCAAAGAGTAATTCTAGTCGAAAACACTAAGCACTAAGCACTCTTGGAAAGTGCTCCGATATCTCGAGCATTGAGCAATGGTCGCGATTACTAAGCAATTTCAAAGAGTAATTCTAGTCGAGAACACTAAGCACTAAGCACTCTTGGAAAGTGCTCCGATATCTCGAGCACTGAGCAATGGTCGCGATTACTAAGCACAGTCAAAAACTTATTCTAGTCGGAGAGCACTAACCACCAAGCACTCTTGAAAAGTGCTCCGAAATCTCGAGCACTAAGCAATGCTCGCGATTACTAAGCAATTTCAAAGAGTAATTTTAGTCGAAAACACTAAGCACTAAGCACTCTTGGAAAGTGCTCCGATATCTCGAGCACTGAGCAATGGTCGCGATTACTAAGCAATTTCAAAGAGTAATTCTAGTCGAGAACACTAAGCACTAAGCACTCTTGGAAAGTGCTCCGACATCTCGAGCACTGAGTAATGGTCGCGATTACTAAGCACATTCAAAAACTTATTCTAGTCGGAGAGCACTAACCACCAAGCACTCTTGAAAAGTGCTCCGAAATCTCGAGCACTAAGCAATGCTCGCGATTACTAAGCAATTTCAAAGAGTAATTCTAGTCGAGAACACTAAGCACTAAGCACTCTTGGAAAGTGCTCTGATATCTCGAGCACTGAGCAATGGTCGCGATTACCAAGCAATTTCAAAGAGTAATTCTAGTCGAGAACACTAAGCACTAAGCACTCTTGGAAAGTGCTCCGATATCTCGAGCACTGAGCAATGGTCGCGATTACTAAGCAATTTCAAAGAGTAATTCTAGTCGAGAACACTAAGCACTAAGCACTCTTGGAAAGTGCTCCGATATCTCGAGCACTAAGCAATGGTCGCGATTACTGAGCACTTTCAAAAAATCATTCTAGTCGGGGAGCACTAAGCACTCTTGAAAAGTGCTCCGAAATCTCCAGCACTAAGCAATGCTCGCGATTACTAAGCAATTTCAAAGAGTAATTCTAGTCGAGAACACTAAGCACTAAGCACTCTTGGAAAGTGCTCCGATATCTCGAGCACTGAGCAATGGTCGCGATTACTAAGCAATTTCAAAGAGTAATTCTAGTCGAGAACACTAAGCACTAAGCACTCTTGAAAAGTGCTCCGAAATCTCGAGCACTAAGCAATGCTCGCGATTACTAAGCAATTTCAAAGAGTAATTCTAGTCGAGAACACTAAGCACTAAGCACTCTTGGAAAGTGCTCCGATATCTCGAGCACTGAGCAATGGTCGCCTTTACTAAGCACAATCAAAAAATTATTCTAGTCGGAGAGCACTAACCACCAAGCAATCTTGAAAAGTGCTCCGAAATCTCGAGCACTAAGCAATGCTCGCGATTACTAAGCAATTTCAAAGAGTAATTCTAGTCGAGAACACTAAGCACTAAGCACTCTTGAAAAGTGCTCCGAAATCTCGAGCACTAAGCAATGGTCGCGATTACTGAGCACTTTCAAAAAATCATTCTAGTCGGGGAGCACTAAGCACTCTTGAAAAGTGCTCCGAAATATCGAGCAACAAGCATTGCTCGCCATTACTAAGCACAATTAAAAATTATCCTAATCGGGGAGCACTAAGCACTCTTGGAATGTGCTCCGAAATCTCGAGCACTAAGCAATGGTCGCGATTACTAAGCACATTCAAAAAGTAATTCCAGTCGAGGAGCACTAAGCACTCTTGAAAAGTGCTCCGAAATGTCGAGTACCAATCAATGCTCGCCATAACTAAGCACTTTCAAAGAGTAATTCTAGTCAGGGAGCACTAAGCACTCTTGAAAAGTGCTCCGAAATCTCGATTACTAAGCAGATTGAAATAGTAATTATAGTCGGGGAGCACTGAGCACTCTTGAAATATGCTCTGAAATATCGAGCACTAAGCAATGCAAGTCAAATGGAGATTTTTGTCAATGATCGACAAAATGTCTCTGTTGCAAAGGAACTTCGACTGTCCACCGTGTATATAATCCTTGCCATATCTTCGTGAACACCTAAAACAAACTCGACAGTCATACACTTTTAATGGTCGCATTTGCCGCAAACCTATGTTCGAATGGCAGAAGCGTTATAACCTATATCAGTATATCCCCATTAAAGGCGCGTTAGAGGGCCCTGAAGACAATGACAGCTGGTTTGTTTGCAGGCTATTCCAGCAGAGATATCACCGCCGGCTCCTCTTCCACTAGATATATGGAACACAATAAAAGCTGCCACCTGAAGACATTATGCAAAATCAATTCCTCTCTTTCTCGGTGCCTTTTTGGAGCTTTGTTCGGTTCCCCCAGCCGGGAGGACGCGGATTCTAAGGATTAAGACAATCCACATTTTCTTTTCGGGCACGGACCTCCCCCGGCGCTATCTGAATTAAAATACTCTGAAAAGATGAGAGCAGATGATAAAAAACAGGGGTCATGTTGGAAAACAAGAATATTAGATTTTGATAATGGTGCCGTGATTATATTTCGCGGGGTTTGATTGGTATGTTGATGGTTTTCCCGATAATACTGAATGATGCTTGATTAATTGAGAATTGAGACAGATTGCTCGGTGTATAGATATTTTTTTTTGGTTGGGAAAGGGTTGAACATCTGGATGTGTTGTATTCGTTCCCACTCAGTTTTAAATTTCAAACAACTGAAGTAAGTATATCGCAAAGTTACAGTGTTGAAAGAAATATATGTATAGGGCGCTGAAATATTTGTTACCTTCCCTCCTATGCCCCTATTAACTGTCTTAATTTTCTATTAGAATGAAAATGCTCGGACAGGGCGATTTTTATAGTAATCATGACATACAAGTTTCTATCCTTCATTATTTGGCAACTCCTTCAATTTTTTAAATGGGAAAGAATATCGAAAGATCATGAAACACTGATCTCAAAAATGTAAAACATTGTTCCTCTTGTTCCATGGTAATGCATTTTTTGTAGCGGTTTTCCAAGACTTTAGGCTAGTTTATCAATGTTCAGTTGAGAATCTCTGTTAGCTGGCTGACAGTTAGTAGTTAGTTAGCTGGCTGACAGCTAGTAGTTAGTCCTTGGGCATAGTACCTGGAGAAAAGAAATGATTACCCAACCTTTGAAACTTAGTATATCTCTTCTACATGTCGATTTGGCAACAAACTTCTTGCGATGATTTTCAATAACTCAATAGTTAATTTTTTTTTTCGTATATTCGTTAAAATCAATCTTTTCTGTATGTAGGACTTAACAAAAAATTTTATTTTTCGTTTCTCTAAAAGAACTCTAACCTTAGACGTATTTCGATGAGATTATTTCGAATTATGCATCAAAAGTTGGATTTGACAAAGAGTTGACGAAATAACGACAGTTTCTGCGATTCCTACGAAAAATTCAACTAGTGTTAGGAATAGTAATTTCCCGACAAAAATAATTTTTTTTCATATTTGTTAAAATCAACTTTTTGTATAAGATTACCGAATTTTTAAATGAATTTTGAGTCAAATACAGAGTTGGCTTTTTATGGAGCCGTTGCAACTTCAAAATAAACTTGTTTTCAAAAAATTTTTTTTTCTTTTTTCGAAAAATCGCAAACGTTCCTCAAATGTATTTCGACGAGCTGATTACACATTATGCATCAATAATTGAATTCGACAAAGAATTAACCAAATATCGACAATTTCTGCGATTCTTACAAAAAAATTGTCCTCATTTTGGTAATCCTTTGTCAATTTTTGACACGTTATTTGAAATCAGTAAATATACGTTTGCAGAATTGCTCTATCTCAAACTTATCTCGAGTTGAAAAATTGAACGCGAGTTAAGAGCAGTAATTTCCCACCAAATAATAAAAAATTGCCTTATATTGGTAAAACAATCTTTTTTGTATATGCTCACCGAATTTGAAATCGATATCTAGTCACATTGAGATTTGGTGGGATTTTTATGGGACATTTGCAATTTCGAAATGAACCTATTTTAGAAAATTTTTATTTAAAATTTTTAGAAAAATTTCAAACTTCCTGCAGAGGTATTTTGACGAGGTCATTTCGAATTATGCATCAAAAATTGAATTTGGTAAATAATTAATGAAATAACGATAGTTTCTGTGATGCCTACGAAAAAATTGCCCTCATTTCGTCATTTCTTTTTTGAATTTAATTTTTTGAGATATTGGGTAATAATTCTTTTTCTATAGTACCTCTGTGCCCGAGAACTCTCGACTGTCAGCTAGCTAGCTGAGACTTTTTAACTGCACATTGAGAAATAGGCCCTAACTCAATCGAATGCTTTTGAAAAATCACTGAATACACTTTCATTCAAACTCATGTAAGTATACTTTTACCAAAAATGAGAAGGTTGCGTCATTAGTGTTTTTTGCAGTTTGGAATCCGACTTGACATTCATTCAATACATTTCCGTTGGTAAACATTCTAAAAACTTTTTTCTCAAATTTTTTAAATTTTCCATTTTTAGGATATTTATTTTTTTTTCATCAATTTGAAGAAACAATACAGAAGTCGTATAGCGAAAATTGTAAGAATTTTGAGAGACATTTTTGAAGAACCTTCCTGAAATATCCTGCTGAATATTCCAAGACAGTTTCATGATTTTCCCAAGGACAATTACCGGTTCCATCTCATCTCATAGTTCATTGAATGAATGTTCCTAGATCATAATATATGCCTCTTGTGCATAATTGATGGGCACCCGGTAGGCCAATACCATCTAAGAACTTTAATAGAACAAAAAGTGTACTGTCTCAGATATAGCAGAAGATTTTAATTGAAATCTATTTGGCTTTAGGAATATGAAATTTTCTGCCAATATAAATATTGTATATACAGGCCGTTTCTTTTATCATGTGGTAACATTGCTATATTCTAAACCGTAATAGATACAAAGACGATTAAATGGGAAAAAATTTAACTATTGTGGTGAGCAGCACATTGGTCAGAGAAAATCTACGGGGACTCTCGCGGAAAACTAAAAATGCTGTTTTCGGTTTTTTACGAATATAATTAAAGAGGAAAGTTTTATTGTATTCAAAATGTACTAAAACTACGTAATGATAAATTTTTAATCAAACGTTTCGTGTCAATACCGCCATCATCAACAATCTTTTTCAAATACGGACCTGTCTATTTAATCACAAATATTGATAAAGCGATGAAATCACAATTCAGTGGTATATCACACTTGACATTTTTATAGCGTTTCATATAAAATAACTGGCATCATCAGTTACAACAATTTTTAATTACGGTCATGTCGTTAGTTCTTTTGTAAATTGTTTTGATTTCTTCAAAACTCATTCAACTATTAGGAAACTTCAGTCATCACCCAAATAAGCAAATATTACCTTATAAAGACTGAAAAGTGAAAAATAACGTCTTTTTTTCAAATCTAGGATTGGTCAGTTACAAAAGTATTTCTAATCAAGATTGTTATTTACGAGAAATTGCCCACGAACTTGGAATATCTGTGAAATCTACCAGAAATATTTTGAAAAAGAACAAATACAAATGCTACAGGATACGCAAAGTTCATCACCTTAATGAAAGGGATTACGGCAGCGAAATGGTTAAGACGTAGAAATAGGGGGAAGTTCGAAATATTTGTAAAAAAATAATATGGAAGGACAAATCAAAATTCACCAACAATGGTTGGTTTAACAGACACATCCATTATAGGTGGAATAATACGAATGAACATTTACATAGAGAAACCAATTTCCAGGAGAGGTTCGGAATAAATGTTTGGTTGGGAATTTTGGGAACAAACATACTAGGTCCTTTCTTTTACGATGAGCATTTGAATGGTGAAATTTTTTATCCAATGAGTTTGATGGCTACTTAGATGAATTGCCAATAAGCAACCGCCGTGAAATACAATATTTTCAATAAGACGGTGCCCCTCCCCATAATGCAGCAATAGTAAGGGAACATTTAGATGCAATATTCCCAACAAAGTGGATTGGAAACAATGGACCAATTGCCTGGCCAGCTCGATCCCCAGACCTTACTCCTTTGGATTATTTTGTCTGGGGATACATAAAGGATAAAGTTTTTTCGACACCTAGTACCAATATCGACCATCTCAAACAGAAAATAAGAGATGCATGTAATAGCATTACAACCATCATGCTAGAAAATTGCCACAGAAATGGTATGGACAGACAACTTATGTGCATTCAACAAAGAGGTCGTCAATTCGAGCATTTAATGTAGAATTCTTTTTCTGTATTGGTTTTATTTTCTTCCACAAATTCATAATGAAATAAATTGTTTTTCTGTTTGTTCGATTTCTTCTCCTCTGAAGTAAGTTTATTTCTGTGGTAAATTGCTATCGTTCGTCTCTGAAACTGCAGAAATCTTTTATGAATTTTTATAGAATAAATACAATTTTCATAGATACATTCATTCAAAACGTCACTGATAATTTTTATATCGAAGCGTTAGATTCTGTGGAATTCATAAACAAACTAACGACAGGAACGTAATTAAAAATTGTTGTCACTGATGATGATCTTTATTTTATATGAAACGTTATAAAAATGTCGAGTGAGATATACCACTGAATTGTGATTTTATCTCTTTATCAATATTTGTGATGAAATAGACAGGTCCGTATTTGAAAAAAATAGTTGATGATGGCGGTGTCAACACGAAACATTTGATTAAAAATGTATCGTTACGTAGTTCTAGTACATTTTGAATACAATAAAACTTTCCTTTTTGATTTTTTTATATTTTCTGAAATAACAATTCTATTCGTAAAAAAACGAAAACAGCATTTTCAGTTTTCCCTGTATAAGTTGGAAAGGGCGAGAATCCCCGTAAATTTTCTCTGACCAATGTGCTGCTCACCACAATAGTTAAATTTTTTCCCATTTAATCGTCTTTGTATCTATTACGGTTTAGAATATAGCAATGTTACCACATGATAAAAGAAACAGCCTGTATATAGATAAAAAAATTAATAAGAATCATAAACTCGCAGTTTCAGAATATGCCTAATGTCCTTTTGCCACCAGATCAAATGAAATGTTCAAGCTCTCGGCCGATAAATATCATAATCGACTGTTATATTCACGGCAAAAGTTCAAAAAGTGTTAAAAGACAAGGACCGTCCGGCCATCCATCATAAAAGCACCTGTTTGTTTCGCTGGAAATCTGGCAGCGGACATGTTGACTATTGAGATGATCTATGGCTTGATTTCTGCCACTCACCGCGCTAAATAGTTGACAAATATTGTTAGAGAAGAATTATGTATCGATAAATCTCCGTAATAGCTGAGACTTACACGAATTACTGTCAATATCTGCGGACCATAAATTTTTGAAGAGGGCGCAGCCACAACTGAACCGAGGACCTCTAACCGACGACTTGTTCACAGCGGGTTTGATTTACGGCTATTCGGGGATGCCGTTTAAAAGACTCTAAATCTCTTTCTCTTAATCGAATTGGCATAAAAGTTAATCCCAAGCAGTCGGTGTGCGAAGAAGTGATGTTTCGTCATGGCTGATTTCCTTTTCCTAGTTGCTGACTTACCTATCATTCATTTGTTTATTCATTGATATTGAAATGTGAAATTCCATTATAAAAAATCTGGAAATCATTCCTAGAGTAAACATGCTTGAATCTGGAAAAGAACTATTTATATAAAGGTAATATGAATTGATCCTAGCAGAGAATTCATAACAAACGGCCGAATTGAAATCAGAAATCTTCAACAATAGAAGAAATTGTTCCCGAGACTGAATGCTCTAAACGATTCATCGAACACCAGTATCACGAAGGAAGATAAAAATAAGAATTATTCACAATCACCTCATTGTAATTTTGCATTATAAATCTTCCCGTGTGAAAAAATCGTTTCGAATGGATATAAGAGTTTATACACTATCTCCTATCATTACATTCTGAAAAGTTGGTTTTCCATCTCCATCCAGAATTTCTTCTATTATTAATAGACTATTCTGATATCAGAAGTATTTTACTAGCAGTATCCAAAATACTTGAGATGATTATGAAACAACAAATTTCACAATTCGTTTATCATAATAATATTATTCCACCAACCCAATCGGGATTCAGAACCAATCATACGAGGATATATTGAAAAATTCTTAGCCTACTATAGAACCAAACAAAATTCCAATGTCAAACTATTTTATAACTCAACATATTCTCCTCTTAATTGGATACATTTATTACAGCGAACCTGCAACGTCTCTAGACCTTTCAAAAAAAATATTTCTGCAAACCAGACCTCCACAGCTTTTATTACCTCCTCGTTGGAAGAAAATTTACGACCTTTCAAACTTTTTTTCAGTTGAGGAGAGATGATAGTCGTAGTAGTTTTAGTAATTCAAACCCTAAATCACGAATTTTCTGCATGGAAACATGAGATTTGTGTGCAGGGGCGTTGTCCTGCAAAAACAAAACCCCTTTGGATAGCTTTCCGCATCTTTTCTCTTTAGTTTTTTCCCGTAGAGTGGTCAGTAATGTCGAATAGTAATCTCCAGTTATTGTTCTACCATTATCCAAAGAATCAATCATGATTACTCCATGGCAATCCCAAAAAACTGAAGCAACAACAGATTTTTGGACACGAAACTTCTTAGGTCTTGGAGAACCGGAGTGTCGCGATTCCATCGATTGTTCCTTTGTTTCTGGATCATAGAAATGTACTCAAGTCTCATCCATAGTAACAATTCGGTTTAAGAAGTCTACATCGTTTTCAAATTAAGCACAGATCGAACGCGATGCTACTACCCTTGCACGCTTTTGGTCTACATTCAAACATCTGGGGATCTATATGATGAACGCGTTCGTATGAAATATTCAATGCTTCAGATATACGTTTTAGCCCAATTCGACGGTCTGTCAAAATCATGTCATGAACTGCATCGATATTTTCGGGGACTGACACAGAAACTGGACTTCCCGATCGGTCATCATCTTCAATGGAAAATTTACCTCTTTTGAAGCTTGCAGTCCAATTTTTCACGGTCGCATACGAAGGACATTGATCACCAAGGGTATTAAGCATATCTTCGTAAATCTGCTTACCTCTTAAACCTTTTAAATACAGGTACTTGATGATGGCTCGATACTCCAATTTTTCGATTTTCACAATTTCCGTGGACATATTTTTTCTTTCAATTTATTGCTTAACTCTGGTTTACTTTTTTGACGTCAAACTTAACACTGACACTTCCAATGAATTATTGTTCGTTGCTATGGTAACGCAATATTTTGTTTATGCAGGGAACTGGTCTAGGCTAACTAGATATCAATACATCCTCGTAGTACCACATCCGCATTGCATGACATTCTTGCTTCTACAAATCGTGGACACGTGACAGTCCTCATACTACTGGACAACAGTAAAGCATTTCGCCGGCTTGAAGTGTTAACCTGCTAACTCCATTTGAGTAAAATTTTCAAGGAATGGAAAAAACTGCTAATAAAATTTAATACTGCATTAATAAGAATCACTGAATATCCATTTGCTAATAACTTAGCTGTTTTTCCCAGTCGATGAATTTTTTTTTCTCTTTTTTTCATGGTAATAATACAATTAATAAATTGTAGTTAGCAGGTTAACACCTTAAGCCGACGATTTACTACCCTGGAGCACGAATTACTAGGAAGAAAGCTCAAATATCAAGGTTTTGATAAAAGCTCACTTTGTCTGATAGAAAGTTATTTTGTGAACCGCTCTCAGTATGTTGAAATCCAGAACCAACGTTCGTAGTTATACAGCGGAAGTTTGGAGTCCCTCAGCGATCATTTCCGATTTTGGCAAATTCTTGAGTCGCTGTAAGGTACATCAGTACGCTGATGATACCCAAATTTATCTTAGTTTCTCGACAGATAATCGTCAAGAAGCTACTAATATAATAAATAATGATTTGTCAAAATTATTTGATATATCGTCAGCTCACAATCTGAAATTGAATGCAACAAAATCCAAAGTTCTGATTTTTGGTCCGAAAATAAAGAGAAATATGACAAAACAAAGTTGCAACTTTATGATCAACAATGAAATATCGCCAGTTGTTGAAGAAGCAAAAAATCTAGGTCTGTGGATTGACAATGAAATGCGATACACCAAGCATGTCAATTACCTCTGCAAAATTGGATTTGGAGTATCCTTAGTTGTGACCTGAAAATCCTAAAATTTGAAAGTTTGATAATGTCAAAACTTGCATATTGTGATTGTATTCAGAACAGCAAATAAACTGAACTTATCTTCTCTTCGAACACTTCATCTTCTTACTTTCGTACATAAAATCTTTACCGCAGGTACCCCAGTATACCTTAGAAACAAATTGAAGCCCTTCGAAAATATAAACATCTCTATAAGAAACAGGTACGCCTTAGTTGTTCCACAACACTCCTCTGCTGTGAAAATGTATAACTCCTTACCGCCATGTTATAAACACTATTTACTTATGAATTTCAAAAAAAATATGAAAATAATGCTTCATGATTCCATGATTCAGTAGGTTACGCCTTTAGCATTTGTACATGGTACTTGCTGGTCGGATTACAATTATTTTTAATTCAGTTAATTATACAATCGCCACTCATTTATTGAAGATTCAAAATTAGTAGGTATTATTGTTATTATTATATATTTACAAATTAACCAAGTTACAGAAACATAATAAAAATGAAATTGTTATTCAAATATTGTAGGTATTCAAGTTCGTTTTGTCTCTAGGCTAAGATATATTTTCGATATGCATGTTATTTACTTAATTTTTTTTAGGTTAAGCTGAAAACACTGTAAAGTCATCAATTAGGAATAAAGTTGTTGATGAATCTCTAGTATCAATGGATGTCTGCTCTTGTGAGGAACGATTAGTATCAGGAGAATCTTGGATTTTTCTGGCTATATATAGCCTATAAAGCTTGTTAGATATAGTATCCTGCTACAGCTGAAATTCTCCACAACACTGGATATCTTAATATATACAGTGTGTCTCATTTTTCATGAAAGCACCTCCCGATGTAGAATAATGAAACTCTCAGTTGCGATGGAACAACCCATTTTTACGGTAAATCATTTTAGGTGGCATGATAGTCTCGAAATTCTTTCAGATACATGATTAGGACCCCTAACTTATCACAAACAGACTTTCAATTCTGAAACTGAGAGTTAAAATCAATTTTCTGAGGAGGTGTTAGAAAAAATACTTTATTTTCGAAATACGGGGTTCCACGAGGTGAGGAACCCCCCCCAATTTTTCTTTAGTTTTAAATGTACAGGTTTCAAATTTGGTACGTCGATATGTTACTCAAATACGCATATTTCGACTCCATTACCGAAAATTTACCACTTCCGGTTTAACCAGAAGTGACTCCAAACTTTTTTTTTCAAATGACATCCTGTACAATTTTTTTCATTATCCGGATGAACACGCAATTTGTGATAACACTGTTCTTCAAAATTGAAAATCGGTCGAAAAACGGCGGAGATACAGATGATTGTTCAATCGAACGAAGTTGGCCATGAACATCAAACTCAAATCATCACAACTGACGAACGGCGTCATGTAAATGCAGCAACCATATTTTCCAACTATTATAAAAAAAATCCTCAAAACGGAGTAGTATCCATAAAGAATTGCTCACAACTGCCATTTCCCAAACGGCAACATACTCTTTTCATATTGTCGTATTGAAAAGTCATGAATTATCCAAATAATCGTGTTAAAAGTTTCGGAGAATTCTGAAAGGAATCGAAGATACGGGATGTTTCATTATGAGTGTTCTCAAAATTGAATATTTTCAAACAGGCGGCTTGAACCTACGAAAGCTAAGCAAAAAATCAAATCTTTTCATTCGATTAATCTGATAATTCATCATTTTTCAATACGACAATGTGAAAATAGCATGTTACCATTTGAGAAATGGCAGTTGTCAGCATTTCTTTATGGGTACTACTCCGTTTTGAGGAAATTTTTGATAATTGTTTAAAAACATGGTTGCTGCAATTGCATGAGAAGCTCAATTTTCAGCTGTGTCTTCCTCGAACCTTCCTCTCATAATACGATATCTGAGGCAACTGCATTATATAGACTAGGACTATTAAAATAAAGACAAATATTAACAAACAGATAGCGAAATTGGTATCTAGTGTCAAGTTATAAAAATTGACGATGATATGGAAAAACTATTTAAATTTCTGTCCAGTGAGTTTCCATTTTTTTTGTCAAAGTCGCGAAATTTCTAACTGCTAAATCATACGCAAGACGAATTTATCCAAAAAACAATGCAATTACTCTCAATCCTGAAGATACTCCAGGATATTTCATTATGCCGATTGGCTCATCCTTCCTTCCAAATTTTAATTATAAAGTTGAAGTTGAAACACAAAACCAATTTAGTAAATGCTTCCACAAAGCATGAAAGTGGCACCTTTGAAATCGATTTGAGCGACAGGCTGTCACACAAAATGGAAAGACGAAAGAGTTTTAAGTAGTTGGCAGAAGTTTGAGCAGAGACTGTATAACTCGGATAAATATTGTGACTGGCAGTATTATGAAACACCGTCACTGTCTCTCGATTTTATTTATTGATTTTATTCTCTGCTGGGTGAATAAAATTTCACTCGCGCTGTACTGCAATCTGAGCCAAATATCTATTTATGTTCACCTTCATGAAAAATTCAAAAGCAAATATGAAGTATACTATCTATTACAAATACTTCTTATTCTAATACGCACTCAACTTGTGAATACAAAACAATCCATTCAGGAGTGACTACACTTTTGTAATGCTTACGAAGCATTTGTCCAATAGAAAAACTACTTCCCTGTCTGGTACCTCGACGGATATTGAATTATATCAGTCAGAATCGAGTGCAGGCAGCTAGATTTCTTCTTGGGGGCATGATTGTTGCTCCAGACAACATATTTTTCGAGTTTTAATACTCGTAGTAGATTCGCATCGAAATATTCCACACTTTCTAACGCAGTTGGGTCGAAAAACGAGATAATATTTCAATATGTACTTTTTCAGAAGTACCGCTAGGATTAGTTTTGGGATCGACTACTTCTCATTGTGTATATAAATGATTCATTTTTCAAATTAATATTTCAAAATATATTAATGTCGATTCAGGAATGTTACATGGATCAATTTTGGGACCGATTATTTTTATTGTGAATGTGAATGATGTATTGAGTTTGAATACATCTGGAAAAATTACTATATTCGCAGACATCGCCGCAATTTGTGGCATAGTAAAACTGTGGACGATCTCAGAAATAAATATCGTCGAATATAAAAAAACGCTATGAAATAATTCAGACTCATTTACGGATATCTAATGAGTCTTTTCGCATAGTAGAACGTGTGGACAAAAATCCATAAGTATGAATATTGGGAGAGGTTAAGTTCCTATTGTAATTTATTGTATAGAGAATAAGAAAAAGGCTCGATTATTTTTAATTAATTTTCATTTTGTGAATTCATTGCCTTTCGTCAATTACACTGTTCTACATGAAAAATATTTGAATATTTTTCAAGATGAAATTACATTATGTCACTCCAGTCCACTGAATTCGGTACTTGAATTGCAGAAGAGAGCCATTAGATATTTTAAATTAGGACCATACTTTTTGTGTTCGGAACTGTGTGTGCCTCATGGAAGAAAAAACATATTTCGAAAATTTGAAGCACTTCTCGTCAAATATCAAGAAATCATTTGGTATTATCCTCACCTTCCTCATTCCTAATAAAATACTCTTATATATAACGGTGTGCGGATGTAGAATATAAAAAGCAACAATACACTTCAAAATAGTTCAAAAAACTGCTGACGATAACTTTCAACATGAAAATTGAAGCTTTACATGTCATCCATTTGTGATAATTATTATAGACAAAAACAAACTAAGACAAAGACGAAAAGACGAAAAGACGAAAAGACGAAAAGACGAAAAGACGAAAAGACGAAAAGACGAAAAGACGAAAAGACGAAAAGACGAAAAGACGAAAAGACGAAAAGACGAAAAGACGAAAAGCCGAAAAGACGAAAAGACGAAAAGACGAAAAGACGAAAAGACGAAAAGACGAAAAGACGAAAAGACGAAAAGACGAAAAGACGAAAAGACGAAAAGACGAAAAGACGAAAAGACGAAAAGACGAAAAGACGAAAAGACGAAAAGACGAAAAGACGAAAAGACGAAAAGACGAAAAGACGAAAAGACGAAAAGACGAAAAGACGAAAAGACGAAAAGACGAAAAGACGAAAAGACGAAAAGACGAAAAGACGAAAAGACGAAAAGACGAAAAGACGAAAAGACGAAAAGACGAAAAGACGAAAAGACGAAAAGACGAAAAGACGAAAAGACGAAAAGACGAAAAGACGAAAAGACGAAAAGACGAAAAGACGAAAAGACGAAAAGACGAAAAGACGAAAAGACGAAAAGACGAAAAGACGAAAAGACGAAAAGACGAAAAGACGAAAAGACGAAAAGACGAAAAGACGAAAAGACGAAAAGACGAAAAGACGAAAAGACGAAAAGACGAAAAGACGAAAAGACGAAAAGACGAAAAGACGAAAAGACGAAAAGACGAAAAGACGAAAAGACGAAAAGACGAAAAGACGAAAAGACGAAAAGACGAAAAGACGAAAAGACGAAAAGACGAAAAGACGAAAAGACGAAAAGACGAAAAGACGAAAAGACGAAAAGACGAAAAGAAGAAAAGACGAAAAGACGAAAAGACGAAAAGACGAAAAGACGAAAAGACGAAAAGACGAAAAGACGAAAAGACGAAAAGACGAAAAGACGAAAAGACGAAAAGACGAAAAGACGAAAAGACGAAAAGACGAAAAGACGAAAAGACGAAAAGACGAAAAGACGAAAAGACGAAAAGACGAAAAGACGAAAAGACGAAAAGACGAAAAGACGAAAAGACGAAAAGACGAAAAGACGAAAAGACGAAAAGACGAAAAGACGAAAAGACGAAAAGACGAAAAGACGAAAAGACGAAAAGACGAAAAGACGAAAAGACGAAAAGACGAAAAGACGAAAAGACGAAAAGACGAAAAGACGAAAAGACGAAAAGACGAAAAGACGAAAAGACGAAAAGACGAAAGACGAAAAGACGAAAAGTCGAAAAGACGAAAAGACGAAAAGACGAAAAGACGAAAAGACGAAAAGACGAAAAGACGAAAAGACGAAAAGACGAAAAGACGAAAAGAAAAAGACGAAAAGACGAAAAGACGAAAAGACGAAAAGACGAAAAGACGAAATGACGAATTGACGAAAAGACGAAAAGACGAAAAGACGAAAAGACGAAAAGACGAAATGACGAAATGACGAAAAGAAGAAAAGACGAAAAGACGAAAAGACAAAGACTATTCCACACTTTATTGTACATTTATTAAAAAAACCAAAAGAAGAAAAATGGATTGCGGGGAAAGGGAAAATATATCGCTATCAGGAAACTGAGTTTTTATAGATAACACTAAAGTAGGTGGAAATCTAAGTTTGTTGTTCTATTTGCTCATGAATGAAGTATGATTTGATATAGCTGATTTTCATGAAAATAAATTGAGCATTAGATCATTGCAAATTCTCAGCAATCTATTAAGGAAGCAAAATTTAGTTACTGTGTTATCAGAATGTAATGTAATACAGGCATAACAAGAATAGGCTTGACATGTATTTTGTGGAGAAATTCACTCGCCTACAATCTACTGATCTGATACAAAGAGAGTGTTCAAGAAATGTTGATAATGTGAACAGTCTCCAAAACTCAAACGTTTTTAAGATAAATAGGCAAATTCAGAACAGTAAAAGTAACTCATAAGATTTGATAATTTTTTCAAGACACAATCATGGATGAGCAACCTGCATTTTCCGTAACAGATATGCGGGACTCAGTTCTGAAAACTAACTCCACAAAACATACACTCGCATATTATACAGTGCGGTCCAAAGGTATGGAATAAATTAATTTTTAGCGTTATTATGTATTTTATGAAAAAATCCTGAAACAGGTCAATTTTTATTGTCAATTTGACAATTTACAGTATGAAAATATTACCCCCTTCTTGCACCCCCTCTGAATTATGAGCACCCCCTCAAAAATTTTAAATGAGAAGGGGGGTTGTGTGGCATCTTGTTCGAAAGGGATTTTCATTATCTGTTCAGCAATACTAAGTGTTTCATATTTGGTGCAACCATAACTGAGAAATTTTTTTATTAAAATTTAAAAATATTGACACTAAATTATGTATCCGTTGAAAAAACCTGAAACAGGTCGATTTCTATTCTCAATTTGACAATTTATACTTTCTTATCTGTCTTGCTAAAAAAGTCAGGAAAAAGTCGTTGAAGACACCAAAAAATTATTCACAAAACCCATAAATAATATAATGTCAATCTAGTAGACTACTGTTATTTTGATATTTGTGAGTTGCTGGCAGACGTCAGTGTATTGAAAAATATTTTTGTGTGTATTCGATTCATCTATGGCTCATTTATCCGAAACTCAAAGAATAGACATTTTAATTATGCTTGGATGCGGTAATAAAACACGAACTCAAACGGAAGTTTGTGAAATGTTCAATAATAAATACCCTGGTCAACACATATCACAATCTACAGTTAGCAAAATAGAAACAAAATACCGTGAAACTGGACATGTAAAAACTCGTCAAAAACCAGGTCGAAATGCTGCATTGGATGAGGAGAAAAAGTTAGATGTACTGTTAGCGATTGAGGAAAATCCGCATATGACAAGTAGACAACTTGCCGCCGACAATGATGTAAGTAAATCATCGATATTGAGAGCTTTACATAAAGAAAAATACCATCCTTATAAAGTTCAGTTGGTTCAGGAGTTAAATGAGGATGACCCTGATAGAAGGCAACAATTCTGTGAACTGATGATGGATAGAATCGAAGCAGATTTGCAGTTCATAAACAAAATTGTGTTTTCTGATGAAGCTACTTTTTATTTAAATGGAACGGTTAATAGACAAAACTGTAGATATTGGAGCAGAGAAAATCCTCATTGGATGTGTGAGGCTCACACACAATATCCCAAAAAAGTGAACGTTTGGGCTGGTATCATTAAAAACAAAATTATTGGCCCCTATTTTTTTGAAGGCACAATTAATGGTGAGGTTTATCTAGGTTTTTTGATGAACTTTTTAGTGCCTACATTAAAACGACTTTTTCCCGATGTTAATGATCCAAATGGAATACATAGATCAATTTGGTATCAACAAGACGGAGCTCCACCGCATTACACACGTATTGTTCGAGATTATTTGACAGAAGTTTTTCCCAATAGGTGGATTGGCAGACGTGGACCGATTGAATGGCCGCCTAGATCCCCCGATTTGACTCCTCTCGATTACTTTTTATGGGGTTATTTAAAATCAAAAGTATATTTCAATAGACCAGACAATATTGCAGATTTAAAAACTAGGATATCGGAAGAAATTAACAACATAACCCCTGAGGTCCTACAAAATGTTCTACGAGAATTCCAAGATCGCCTTGCTTATTGTCAAGAAGTGAATGGTGGTCATTTTGAACATTTAATTTAACTGTAAAACAAATTGAAATATACTTCCTAAACATTATGTTACATTATTTCCTTCAGTCTATCAACATTTGACATATTCAGAATAAATTTTCTCAGTATTGCTGAACAGAGAATGAAAATCCCTTTTGAAAAAGGTGCAACACAACCCCCTTTCTCATTCAAATTTTTTGAGGGGGTGCTCATAATTCAGAAGGGGTGCAAGAAGGGGGTGATATTTTCATACTATAAATTGTCAAATTGAGAATAGAAATCGACCTATTTCAGGTTGTTTCAACGGATACATCATTTACAGTGTCAATATTTTTAAATTTTAATAAAAAAATTTCTTCGTTATGGTTGCACCAAATATGAAACACATAGTATTGCTGAACAGATAATGAAAATCCCTTTCGAACAAGATGCCACACGACCCCCCTTCTCATTTAAAATTTTTGAGGGGGTGCTCATAATTCAGAGGGGGTGCAAGAAGGGGGTAATATTTTCATACTGTAAATTGTCAAATTGCCAATAAAAATTGACCTGTTTCAGGATTTTTTCATAAAATACATAATAACGCTAAAAATGAATTTATTCCATACCTTTGGACCGCACTGTATGTAGTGAAATATCGGTTCGTAATGAAAGATTGTATTACCCGGGTATTGATCCGTGGAGTTTTGTTTGCCGTTTCCATTAAACATGTATAGGACATTCCTTCAAATATTTGAACGAACATAAATCAGATGATCATCGATCACGTAATGGAAATCCAGTTTTATCATACGGCTTATTATATTCTCTTTCTAATGACTCTTGTGGTACTTTTTCAAATAGATGAAATATCTTGATATATAGAAAAACCCATTAATCATCAATGTCTGTTTATTACGGCAAGTAAGTATACGAATGCATTCCATTTTCTCTTTGACACTATCGCAAGTCTGATAGCATAAGGTTTCATCGATTTTTAGTTTCTCAACTTTACGCCTATTTATAATTCAGAAAGTATTGTGGATTTTTGTGCTTTCAATCAAAAAAGTTTGAAACTAGACAACGCAATCAATTCGAGTATTTTTCCAACTGATTCAAACATTCTGTAACGAAACCCATATACAAGTTGGCTAGTTTTGTACTATGTACGTTAGCAGTTTTTGCAGCTAGCCAAGAACGCTTTATCAGATCTTCTCTCCAGAATTAATAGTTTCAAGCCTGGTTGATAACGTTTTATCGTACATCACTATTCTATTCACCATCAAACGTAACGGTGAATTCATAGAATATGGAGTTCCCCAGGGTAGAGCCTTGGAGCCAATTCTAGTTTCTGTCTGTATGAACAATACAAAAATTAGGGGTGAAATCAGAGGTACAGAGCGGCTTGTTGGACTGAATGACAAATCGAAGTTGAAAATGATATTGTCATAATATCTGATCAAACCTTATTAATAATGAGTTTAGACGAAACTTCAACTCTTTAGAAGAATTTGAACAAAAGGTATAAAGTACTTAGGAGTCTTCGATGATGACCATTCGAGATCCAATAAAGGATAAAATATTGCAATTTACACCATATAAATTTAGTCTTTGTCAGAAATAGCTGTAAGTTATTTATTTCGCTGTTGTTGCGGAGTAGCACTCAGAAAACATATGGTCTCTCCAAAGATCACAACTTAGATTCTTGAAACTACTGCTATATAAAAAAGGGGACTACTCAGAAATGCTCACGTATGAAGAAACTGGAATATTTGATTTGTGAATTATGTTCAAAAGGTATGATCGACTATCACGCAGCTAATAAAATTGAAAAACGTATGCATGAACACAACACGTGAAAAAAATCCATATTCCACCCCTTTTTGCCTAAATTAATTATTCAAAGAGCTAACAATTTCTTGGCTATTGAAATTGTTCAATAATCTTCCGATTGGAACAATAAACCAGCTTGGAAATTCCCAAAAAATAATTCGAAACTCGTTTACCGGCCAGTCCTAGAGTTTCCGTAAACAAATGTCAGAAATATAAAGATGATGAAATATCACACACCATTATATTTCTGTTATTATTATTATTATTTGATCCAGATTGAATAGTAGATGGTTACTTAATGGTAAATAGGGATATTGTGTTTGTATTTCGTTGTATTCATACCTTTCGATGCATTTTTGAAATGTTTACCATTTAATTCCCATATTCACCCAAATCTATTATATGATTATTTCACATATCTACTGTATCGTTGTTAAGTGTTTATTGATTTTTTTTCATTTTTCATCTTACATTTTATATTTTACTTTAATTTCTATTCTACTATTATCTACATTTTCACACCTATTATATGTTTTGTAACCTTTTCTACAATTTTTACATTTAACTTCTTCCTTTTTATATTTTACATTTTAAATTTTATATTTTACTTTTTACATTATAAATTTCATATTTTGCACTTATCGATTCGTTTTTTTTTCACTTCCACCATATTGTCATTTAATTTTTTTGATTTTGTATTCATTCATTCATGAGTGAATAAAGTTATTATTATTATTAGGTGTTTTGCGGATTATATGGCAATCAGCCCTATGCTGTATCACTTCCGTTAAAAATAACGTCACTGTTAGTCGCCATTTCCGTTATTTTACTATTGCTTGGCTTGGCTGAATATCGTAAACATGAGTCGAATGGTCAAAACTTAAAACTACAATGGAGACGGATCTGGTTGGTTTCGCTCTATAATTTTATTCTAAATCCAATTCTAGTCATACTCCATCTTAAACAGAATAATAAATTCATATCAGGTTGGGAAGAAGTGCAGAAATTTGGATAAACAGACGGTTTCAGATATATAAAATTATGAGGAAAAAAGTTCTTCTTACCAAAATGAAATCAAAAATATCCGTAAAAATTATGAAAAACTTCGGACAAATGCCTAATTCAACAGCAGGAAGTATAACCCCCCCTTCCATCCTCCAAACGCAAGATAAAAAAAGGGTATGATTTTGGAAACGTTTCTATAATTATGGACATGGAATAAAGCGATGGAAAGTATCGATCGGGGGTTCAGGACTCCCTCCTGTTTTGAAAGAAGTAGCGAAAAACGCAAAAATATAATTAGAGACCACCATAAAAATAGTAAAAAACATTGAACAATCAAATGATGTAATTGAAAAAATTAAAAAGAAAACGCGTAGGAATTCGAAAATATTTCCGATGGAGGCAAAGAAATGTCACTCGGAGAAATTCAGAAGAATTCTAAAAAATATTTGCACCTATTAAAACAGGTGATTGAAATAATTCTATAGATTACAGGAACAAATTAAAAAGAACACTTTTTTTGTTAAAATATCTGTTAAGTTTACTTTACTTTCAAGTTTATCTTCTTCTTTTGGGAGCAGAGGTTGAAAGCATGTTTTTGTTATATTTACTCCACTCCGCTCTCCGCTCTCCGCTCTCCGCTCTCCGCTCTCCGCTCTCCGCTCTCCGCTCTCCGCTCTCCGCTCTCCGCTCTCCGCTCTCCGCTCTCCGCTCTCCGCTCACCGCTCACCGCTCTCCGCTCTCCGCTCTCCGCTCTCCGCTCTCCGCTCTCCGCTCTCCGCTCTCCGCTCTCCGCTCTCCGCTCTCCGCTCTCCGCTCTCCGCTCTCCGCTCTCCGCTCTCCGCTCTCCGCTCTCCGCTCTCCGCTCTCCGCTCTCCGCTCTCCGCTCTCCGCTCTCCGCTCTCCGCTCTCCGTTCTCCGCTCTCCGCTCTCCGCTCTGATAACGGGGAGCGGAAAGGTTCTTCACAGATCTTACCTGCATTTTGGCCGATGGCCAGCCCCACCGCATAATTATAATAATAATTGATGTCAAAAAAATTGATTCAGTAGATTTCCTTCATTTTAACATGTTTCATTTTCATACTATCTAAAAACATCGGGCCAAGAATCAATGAATTTTCTCTACAAACTCAAACTTTAATCAATAATGACGGGCCCATTTGCAATCATAAAATCCACCCGTATAATAACGCAATTATCGTTACAGTACGCCAACCACTATTTTCGAGAAACTAGCGTACAAATTGTGCGGATAACTCAAATGTAAAATATGTTCAAGCTGAAAGTGTATGTAAATATAGCAGCCTGTAAAAGTTCTTCCTTCGCCAATAAGTAAAGTTAAATTTCATGCGGTTACTTCTAGAAAACAACCACGAGAGCAAGCTTTGAACATTCGAATTGCAAATATAATGGCTGAATGTGGTCTCACCGAGGAAGAAAGAACGTCGGCGAAGGGTGAGACGTGGGGAGAGGGAACGAGAGGAAATGGATAAACTCCGCGGTGAGATAAAGACCGCGGCACAGGGAAATGAAGTGTGTGTTCACCAACAATAAACTTATCTTTTCTGCGACTGGAGACTTTCATGGCGGCAGCAAAATACATCATTTGTATGTGGAGATACCTAACCGCTCGAATTCGAATAATTCACAAATGTGTGGATAGGAATCGTTGCGATAGCGAGGAGGCTGTGAAGGGGCACAAAAGACCGACAAAAACGTCCAAAGGGAAACATTCTTTATCAAAATATTAGTCCGGATGGAAAAGAAAACACATGTCAACTCTGGCTGGACATTATACCTTCCGCAATAGGAAATATTTTTGGGAAATAATCTCAGAATACTTCTGCTAAACTCATTATGGAAAAACCCCCATGGATTCTGAAATTCATCCCACTCCTGACACCAATTTCACTTCTAAATGAATGATACGCTGCGAAGGTGAAGGTGAAGGCGAAGGTAAATGATTGAATATTATCCAAGAAAAACCAAAGGTTGTTTTAATATTAACTTTACCTTATCAGTTCCCACTTGATCTACACCTTTTTCAAATGTAATTCAGAAAGTGTAACTTGAAATTCAGATTAGTAAAATGTAATTCAGAAAATATGACATGTAATTCAGAATTGTTAATTGGATTTCAGAAACCGTAACATGTAATTCAGATTAGTAAATTGTATTTCAGAAAGTGTAACTTCAATTTCATATTAGTGAATTGTTATTCAGAAAGCGTCAGTTGTAATTCAGAAACCATCACTTGTAATTCAGAAACCGCCAAGGACTCAAACACGGAGTATGGTTTCCGGGCTTTGGGGTCGTAGTCGGTTCACCTCCGTGGAGGCGGTTTCTACGGACGTTTCGCTCACAATTGCGGTGAGCATCAGCGTGGATTTTGTCTTCTCGAAGAGCGATGTAATACTCATCAGTATACGACAGAATCCACGCTGAAGATGCTCACAGCAGTTGTGAGCAAAATTTCCGTAAAAACCGCCTCCTCGGAGGTGAACCGACCACGGCCCCAAAGCCCGGAAACCATACTCCTTGATTCAACTTCCGGACGTGAAAGCCTTCATTTTATGCTCGTCAAGTACTTGATAAGTAAGAATAGGAAATGGAAGCACAATAAATTACAGCTGGTACTCTCTGAATAACAACCTACGCTTTCTGAATTACAAGTTACACTTTCTGATTATCAATTCACTAATCTGAATTACAAATTACACATTCTGAAATACAATTCACTAATCTGAATTACAAGTTACAATTTCTGAATTTCGTTTCACCAATCAGATTTTCATTTAATGTTTTCTGAATTACAATTTATCATTCTGAATTACAAATTACACTTTCTGAAATACATATTACAATTTCTGAATTACAACTGAAAAAGGTGTAGAGCAAGAACCCTAGCTGCTTCTTGTTGAGTTTCTTGCCAAATTTTTTCTAGATAACCATCTAATATGAATGTGAGTGTTTCATTTTGGAGTTCATTACTTTCTTATTCAGCATACAGTTGCAATGTTTATTACTATTGGCTAGTCGACGTATACTTAACTAAGAAACTTCAAAGTTTCTCAGTAGTTCCAGTGAGTCTTTCGACATTCCAGGTAACTTATATTTTAATTTCTTCCGTTCCTAGATATCCGTATCCAGAATTCTGTCAAATATCGTTTTATTATCTCTCAAATATTTATTTTCTTTCATTAACATTGCTCTTTCCAGTTATAATCCACCAATCTACCCCCTCCATAATAGTAGACAGTTGCACAAAGTCAAATCAACTACTATCATTTTTATATTTCATTATCTTACGGTCACCGACACGTTTGCCATAGGACTTCCGACGACACCATTTCAAAGAGTGTTACTTTTGAGTTCTGTGACTGCATTTTGTCAAAAGTCAGTACTATCCCCACAGTTGTTAATATTTATTCACGTATATAAAATTCTCTTATCGATAACACCAGTAGCAATATCTGGAGGAAATCGAACATTGCATTTTCCCTGGAAACTGAGTTCGTTAGCCAACGGCCCGACCTGCCAGGTCGGTATCGCTCTTGGTTTTATCAGGACGTGGCTAAGAAATTAGTAAACGTCTGATAATTGCCGCGTTCGTTTGACATTTACATCGACATAGCCGATTATTTGATTTGAGAATCAATAAACCACTAGCAATATCGCGAGGAAAGTGTATTCCGGAAAGACTGGGCATAACTTTTCTTGCAAGTAATTGACCCCTGGCTATCGACCGTAGCTTCATCTGTTGCTACCCTCCAACCAAAGCTGGCGCCCGAGGCATTGGAAGGACCATAAGTATGCCGAAGTCTCAGGGAAATTGTAAGCGCTTGACCGTAGGTTAATGAATTGGGTACTCGGTTAGATACCCCAAATTCATAACTTGGAACAAAAAAATTGTTGAAATTGTTATATCCGTCAACCGGTTGCACCCCTACGTGCAACCCTCAAAAGTCAGAGACTTATGCGAGCTAGGGGAAGACGTAGCCCTTACCTTTCAATACGTGTGATGCCATGCACGAGACCGGTGGCAATGCTGAGATTCGAACTCACGCTCTCTGGCTTATGAGGCGAGGACTCAACCCGCACACCACCGCAGTCTATAAAGCCTTACATAGTCTCTATGGAGCATCAAATTTGATTTTTCTGCGATTAGTGACTCACCGTGTTGAAATTCCAGTTGAGGCAACTTTTTGACCATAAGTTAATATGGAACCAACACCTTTAGAAAATATGTCAAAAAAGCGTAATAGCCTTCAATCTGGGCAGAAAAATGTGCGGGGGCATTGGAGGCTACAACCAAAAATAATCCTGTAGCTATACAACAAGGTCATTAAGCTAATGATTGCATACGGGGTGGTGCTGTAGGTTTTCTGGGTTGTCCAACAGCTGAAAAGTGAATACGCCACAAAAAATCAGTAAGTCGCCCCTGAGCGCCACGGCAAATAATAATAGCCGTCCTCTACCCACACAGGCTATGCCTGTGGGTACACTTCATATGAGTGTTTATGAGGGAGTATTATTATTATTATGATATTATTATTATATTGGTCGGTGGTATAGTGGCCAAAAACTCAACAAGCTGGGGCAATTTGAAAGATGGATGGCATTCAAAGGGTTAGCGGCCACTGGAACCAATGAGACAGCTCCAGTAGCTGCTTCGGAAGCCTTACTCAACATTCCACCGCTTCACTTATATACAGTGTGTCCCGCTTTTCATGAATACACCCTAATAGCTCAGTTATTAATAATGCGATTTTCTTGAAAATTTGGTGGTGATTATATGTTAGGTAAATGAAGTATTTTGGCATAGTGAACATTTTCATCGACCATAGCCGTGCGGTGTGGGGGGGGGGGTAAAAAAAAGCTGTTTTTTGGGAAAAGGATATTAGGGCTCATTTTAGATAACTTTTTTTATCAGAATTAGAATCAGCATCCCCAAAAACTCCCCAATCCATATTTTCGAAATCTCAAGAGCTGATTTGAGGAGAAAAAAAAATAAATTCACTTTTTTCGTCTCGGAATCAGCATCCCCAAAAACCCTTTAATTCATATTTTCAACATCTCAAGAGCTGATTCGAATAAAAAATTATTCAACTGTTTTTTCAATAAGTCCTTGTAAGCAAAATTCAAACCGTCTTTCAAAATATGTGGAAATTTTGGTATAAATGCCCTAATTCTGTTGCATTTCAAACATCTCTATACTTTGTTTTTCGTTGAATTCATTGTCCTCGCAACTGCCCTTACAGTACCAATTGGGTTGTTTCGAAATTTGAAATGTTCGTCGTCCGGATAGTGTCTTTGATTTAAATTGTACCTCCCTGGTCTTGTCTTGAAAACCGCTCTAGTCTTTGCGAACAATCTGTTGATTTTGGCGTGAGAAATTGGTTCTCGATCATGATGCCTTCCATTGAATATTCCAGCAACCTGACGCGTAGATCTTTCATTATTACCAAGTAATCGGATAATCTCCACTTCTTCTCCAAGGACATAAGGGGCTCATTTTAGACAATTTTTTTTATCAGATTTGGAATCAGCGACCGCAAAAACCCCTCAATTCATATTTTTGAAATCTCGAGAGCTGATTTGATTAGAAAACAAAATTAAATTTACTTTTTTTCAATAGATTGTTGTTTATTTCTAACTTGTTATTTCAAATGCCCTAATCCTATATTAAATTTCAAACACCTTCGTTTCCTTATATTCTGTATCGTTTGCAACTGCCCTTATACTACAATTTAGGTATTTCCGAAGATACGCACACTTTGTTACCGTTGGCTTGCCGATTTGAGTTTTCATGCAAATTAATGAAAGAGTGCTTTGAAACAAAAGTTTTTGTTTGACATCGGTAATCAGTAACTCCAATGGAAATCTATGTGGGGGTTTATGATTATCCTACAGGGTGTTTATTAAGTACATGTACAAACTTTTGAGGATAAATCATTGACGAATTTCAAGATAAAAAGTTCATATGAACATGTGTCTGCCAATATATTGTTTCAGAGGTACAGGATGTTGAAATTGGAATTGTATTGTTAATTATTTTGAATAACTTTTGCAAAAAATAAAATTTATAAACAAAATTTGGCGAAAGAGGTTTTATTTATGTTGATATGCCCTAACTTTTTTGATAGTGAACTTTTGGATTTTTTACACCATTTTTTATCAAAAAAGGTATACTTGCGCAACAATGAAGGTTATGGGGTCACTTAGGATGTGATGGATCTCACTGAAATCAACACTTTTTTTCCTACGAAGATATATCACCTATATATACCGGGTGGCTACGGAAGTATTGCCTACGGAATATCTCAGTTATTGTATGAAGTAGGTTTGTGAAATTTGGAGCGTCGATATAATGACATAAGAGCTAGAATTTGAGCATATTGACATGTCGAAGTTAACTTCCGGTCTGACCGAAAGTAACATCAACTTTCTTATTTCAAATGGAAACCCTATTTTTTCCTTTTCGCTTTATTCAGCATTCAATTCCCTTTCTAATGACATATCACAAGTTGGTATCTAACCAGAAACTAGATCAGAAAAAAAATTATTATTGAAATTCACCGAGTAGGCCGTGGAAGCAAAATGAAAGCCAAAAATTGAAAAGTTGGCTATGGAAACTATACGTCACTTGATAACAGTTGCTACTACTGTGATATTTTATTTTCATTCGTCGGCGTTATAAAAAGCCGCCAAAACAATATTGGAAAAATTGGGAAAAAAACAATACTCTGTAGGTCCATAACTTAAATAGGAACATACAACTTTTTCTTGCCTGTACTATTCAGCATAACCATTCCTTTCTAATGATATAATAGAAAGTAAATTTTTGAAAAGAAATACCAAAAAATCCAATTATTATTATTCAAATAACAAAAAAACAGATTTATCGAAAAAAAAAATTCAAATTGATAGGATTAAAGATAAAATAAATTCAAAACAAATGTTCGAAATGCATTCCCTCAGCGTCAATACATTTATTGACTCTGGTGATATTTTCATGTAAAACGTTTCTCAACATTTGGGGCGTGATATCTTGGAAGGCTCTACGAATTTTTACTTCTAGCTCATGTAGAGTTGTAGGCTGTGTAGAATTCACCCTATTTTTAAGATGCCCCCATAGAAAAAAGTCGCACGGAGTAAGATCAGGTGACCAGTTTTTATGAAAACTTCAACAACACTTGATCGATCCTCAATTTCAGTACACCGATGTATTTGGGATTGAATTCCCTTCAAAATGATGTATCACAAGTATAGTAGTCCCATTGAAAATTCTGAAGTAGGGGGTGCTGGGGTTGAGGGGGTTGACAACACATTGATGGTGTATTTGGTGAAAGTGTTCCCCCTTGAAATACAAATCGACGGGTCTGAGCGATTTTCCATTTTTTTCATGAGTTCGGATATTAGGGGGGTGACAAGTTTTAGCTGGGACACCCTGTATAGCTATGCTCAACAATAAGTGTTTTGGCGCTCGCAAATTAATCCATTCATGACAATCACTTCGATTGTTTCGTCCTCACGCTTGCTACCTCCATTACTCAATTTGGTGGTGGAAGACATATTGTGCAATTCAGCTAAAATTCTCACTAGTGTTTCTCCAAAAAATAAATCCTCGTTGAACTGAAACACCAACAAAACTCTATCTCTGAAAAATTGAAGCAAGCTACTCTGTTAAAACATAGGGTAGACACTGGCATTTTTCGTAAGATATTTGATACCTATCAAAGTCAATGATTTGAAATCATCCAATAGTTTGTATACAGTGCGGTCCAAAGGTATGGAATAAATTCATTTTTAGCGTTATTATGTATTTTATGAAAAAATCCTGAAACAGGTCAATTTTTATTGGCAATTTGACAATTTACAGTATGAAAATATTACTCCCTTCTTGCACCCCCTCTGAATTATGAGCACCCCCTCAAAAATTTTAAATGAGAAGGGATTTTCATTATCTGTTCAGCAATACTAAGTGTTTCATATTTGGTGCAACCATAACTGAGAAATTTTTTTATTAAAATTTAAAAATATTGACACTGTAAATTATGTATCCGTTGAAAAAACCTGAAACAGGTCGATTTCTATTCTCAATTTGACAATTTATACTTTCTTATCTGTCTTGCTAAAAAAGTCAGGAAAAAGTCGTTGAAGACACCAAAAAATTATTTACAAAACCCATAAATAATATAATGTCAATCTAGTAGACTACTGTTATTTTGATATTTGTGAGTTGCTGGCAGACGTCAGTGTATTGAAAAATATTTTTGTGTGTATTCGATTCATCTATGGCTCATTTATCCGAAACTCAAAGAAAAGACATTTTAATTATACTTGGATGCGGTAATAAAACACGAACTCAAACGGAAGTTTGTGAAATGTTCAATAATAAATACCCTGGTCAATACGTATCACAATCTACAGTTAGCAAAATAGAAACAAAATACCGTGAAACTGGACATGTAAAAACTCGTCAAAAACCAGGTCGAAATGCTGCATTGGATGAGGAGAAAAAGTTAGATGTACTGTTAGCGATTGATGAAAATCCGCATATGACAAGTAGACAACTTGCCGCCGACAATGATGTAAGTGAATCATCGATATTGAGAGCTTTACATAAAGAAAAATACCATCCTTATAAAGTTCAGTTGGTTCAGGAGTTAAATGAGGATGACCCTGATAGAAGGCAACAATTCTGTGAACTGATGATGGATAGAATCGAAGTAGATTTGCAGTTCATAAACAAAATTGTGTTTTCTGATGAAGCTACTTTTTATTTAAATGGAACGGTTAATAGACAAAACTGTAGATATTGGAACAGAGAAAATCCTCATTGGATGTGTGAGCCTCACACACAATATCCCAAAAAAGTGAACGTTTGGGCTGGTATCATTAAAAACAAAATTATTGGCCCCTATTTTTTTGAAGGCACAATTAATGGTGAGGTTTATCTAGGTTTTTTGATGAACTTTTTAGTGCCTACATTAAAACGACTTTTTCCCGATGTTAATGATCCAAATGGAATAGATAGATCAATTTGGTATCAACAAGACGGAGCTCCACCGCATTACACACGTATTGTTCGAGATTATTTGACAGAAGTTTTTCCCAATAGGTGGATTGGCAGACGTGGACCGATTGAATGGCCGCCTATATCCCCCGATTTGACTCCTCTCGATTACTTTTTATGGGGTTATTTAAAATCAAAAGTATATTTCAATAGACCAGACAATATTGCAGATTTAAAAACTAGGATATCGGAAGAAATTAACAACATAACCCCTGAGGTCCTACAAAATGTTCTACGAGAATTCCAAGATCGCCTTGCTTATTGTCAAGAAGTGAATGGTGGTCATTTTGAACATTTAATTTAACTGTAAAACAAATTGAAATATACTTCCTAAACATTATGTTACATTATTTCCTTCAGTCTATCAACATTTGACATATTCAGAATAAATTTTCTCAGTATTGCTGAACAGAGAATGAAAATCCCTTTTGAAAAAGGTGCAACACAACCCCCTTTCTCATTCAAATTTTTTGAGGGGGTGCTCATAATTCAGAAGGGGTGCAAGAAGGGGGTGATATTTTCATACTATAAATTGTCAAATTGAGAATAGAAATCGACCTGTTTCAGGATTTTTTCATAAAATACATAATAACGCTAAAAATGAATTTATTCCATACCTTTGGACCGCACTGTATAAAGTGAAGTTAATGCTTACTTTGAATACTTAGTCAGCTGCATTAATAAGACTTGTGAGATCAAAAAAATTAATAATGCTTCGACCACAACAAGACTCATGACTCGCATATGCTTGTTTGCTATATTTCAAGGTACATAATCATTTCTAAATATCGCGAACAAAATCGTTCCACTCAGATTTTTCTGCAAACCTACGTGGGCAGCAGAGCACTGGCTGAAATAAATATTTCACTCATCACATTGAATCGGTTCAGCCTGTATTTTCTCCGGTGGATGCGAACAAAAACCAACAAAAGAACTGGCAAGCTCATCGTGACTCTCCCACACTCTTTCATCTCAGCTTTGCTACATTTCCATTCAGTTCATGACACGGACTCGTCTTCCTAAACAGAATTAACTGTTTATTTGAATTAATCGTACCTGTACATCACGCTATTATGCAGGTTCTGGTTAACAGTTTGGTGTTTTTATTTTTTGAAGGAGTAATATTTTACGTCAAAGAACAATAATAAGTACGGGATTTTTTAATACAGTCCAGTAGGAAAATTCATGTTCAACGTATTTCTGAAAGTTCACTGAAAGTTTTACTATGATAGGGCTAGAACCAGCTACTCTATTTTTGGTTGACTCTGAATCTATCATAACTTATCAAAAGTGACTAGATGACTCAACAACTATTGCTTCCTAGCCAGAATAAAACGTAAAAAATTCCGCGCACGATTGAATTTCCAAAGATTCTTATTTTCCATTTTTCAAAAAAACTCAAACATCCCTCAGATTTATAAAGACGAGCTGATCTCAAATCATACAACGAAAATAAATTTTGATGACGAATTGACAAAATTTCGGAAGATTCTTCTGACAAACAATCCTTTCAACTGCAGATGAACCTTTCAACTCGAGAACGGTTCAAGATAGAGCAATTCTGCGAACGCCAATCGATTCAGAAAATTGGAATTAGTGTAATGTGTGAGTTTCAAAGTTTGTCTGTGAAAGAAAATGTACTCGAAAACAGTTCTAAGGGGTAGACCCCTAAAAATCACGAAACATACGAAATCATAAGTCCAGTCTCTTGAAATTCGCACTATATACGCAAAATTTCATGCCGATTCCGAAAATATATGATTTGTTTTTGCTAAGATAGAAGGTTTCCCACAAAAAGGGAATAAAACGTCGAATATTTCTATGCATGATCTAATTTTCGATGGTTTTTATTTTCCATTTCCAAAAAATCGCAAACTTTCCGCAAATTCATCAATACAAATATGAATATAACATTTATATTTCTTCATTATTTACGGGTATACAATAATAGCGTATAATATACTAATATAAAACCTCTTGTGTAGTATAACTTCACAATTGAAGGACCTATAGTTGTTACAAAATCTGCAAGTTTGGGATCACGTTTTTCATAGAGTCCTAGGAAGTTTGTTGCTTGGGGTGGGGCTGTGATTACAAATATGGATGATATTATTTTCAATTATTATAATAATCTTTTTCGAATACAGTTTTTCGATGAGGGTATAGGTTTACTTCAGATCAAAATTACTAAGTATTTTTTTATTCAACTTAACACCGTTTGAAAATTAAAAGTTTTGACAACTGAAATGCAATGCAAGTTTTCTGTAATGTACCAACCACTACCAGGAACGATGTTTTCATACATATGGATGATAAAATAGTTTCCCAAATGGTGCAAATTTTTTTAAACAAAAAATTTCCAATTATTATGATTCTGCATTATTGTACTTGCATCGAAAACTCGATACAGTTCAGTTACCACACATCATGATTCAAATTACTAAAAAATAAGATCCCAGCAAGTTATCTAATCCTCTAGCCACAAGAGTATATTACGTAACAAGAGTTGTAAGTAACCCATTACGCACGAAATGAAAAAGTTTATGCACGAAGCCGCGCAGCGGCGAGTGCATAAATTTCATGAGTGCGTAATGGGCTTACAACTCGTGTAACGTACTATACTTTTTCTACGCCCATTAATTTTCTTCCATTAAATAGAAAATATCGCAATCATTTAAACTTTATTACAATAGTTGTTAATTGAATTGAGAAAATGTTCGGATACAATTATATTTTGTTCAAGAAATTGACAATATAAATGACATGACATTTATTTTCATAGCATGCTACTTAAGAAAACGTGTTCTATTTTTGAAGAAATTGCGTAACGTGTTGCCTACATTTAGGGGCATCACTCTTTCAATCCTAAATATATCTCGCTAATGCTAAAATTTTCATGTCTTTTAATTGACTACATTTGTTTAAATAGACCAAATAAAGTCTTACGTAAATAAAAATTTGATTGTAATTCAATTAAACCAAGAAATTTAAGTTTTCTTCTCAAAACGCACGTGTATGTTATGAGATCTCATTACGTGCATGTTATTGTTGAATGTCATTTACAAGGAATGTTGACAGTGCGATTTTTGACGTTTACAGACATAAGCGTAGAAAAACACCTTTTTTATACGCCAAATATGCAACTTCATTCTGAGTTAATAAATCATCAAGAAGATAGTATTAGTGATTTTACTGAAGGAGACCTACATTTTTCTCCACAATATTATTGCTATGTACACCGAAAGAAGGCTCCAGTGTAATATTTTACTGACACTTCACACTGTGCAAAATCTAATATGGCTAGACTTTTTCGGATCCCTGGCTAATTATCAGAACATTGCGTAACATCCCGCAAAATTCAAACAAGCCATGAAAGTGTTTACCTTTGCTCGAAAAGAGAGCTTTGAGGAGTGCCGCCAGCAACAGGGGGCAAATCGTGGCAGACTAGGCCATATATCACATCGGGATCCCTTGCCAAATACACCAACATAATAAGCATTTAAAGAGGGCAGTTTCAGATGATGAACTTTCGCTTGTTCTCTCTAAATGCACCCAAGAGATATTTAGTCATTTCTTCTCCCAAGGCCAAGTTTTCGTTATAATACTCGTTGAATGTTTTCAGTAGACGCTATATGAATATTGTTTGTCGAAATGACATGCAATACTGATTGAGAGTATATTATATTATATTTGTTCAGGATCAAGCATGCAAGTATATTTTATAGGTATTCTAACCACCACATTTTTGCAGAAAATTGACGATTATATGAAAAACGGTGGCTAAATCGTTATTCAATCAGTTTAGTGTATTATTAAGGGCGATTGATGATAGAGATCATTAATCGGGTTTTGATATTCGAGTTGATTACAATATTTTTCCCCCAACCACACTCTCATCGAAATAAGGTCATTCTTGATTAGAAGATGTTTAATCAATGGAATTGATTGAATGAATAGGGGTCATTAATGGTCGATTTCTTTGCATTGAAGAACATTAAGAAAAAATTTTGATTTGAAGTGGCTTTAATTTGTAATTCATTGATTTTCAATGCGACGTTAGGTTCTTCGATGGCTACCCTCAACTCCATTTTTTCTAATACAGACCTGTACTATTTTTCAAGAATTTCAGTGGTCCTTATCTTCTGGAGTTTAGATATGTCTTATATGATGTAAAATGTATAATGAAAATTCGGTGTCAAACTAATTCAAAATCCAAAATGGAATATTTACTTATTTTGCTGATACCTCACATATTTTATAGTGCGTCTGGGTATAAATCTCGTAATTTTTTTTCACGACTCTCAAACAATATGAAATAAAATTAGGCCTGTACTCTGAATGGGAGAATTTCATCGTTAGGACCTTCTTGATTGAATTTATTTAATAATGTGTGAAAAACACCAAATAAGATACATATCTGAACTTTAGAAGATGAGGACCACTGAAATTCTTTAAAAAACTACAGTTGCGTAGCAGAAAAAATTAAGTTTGGGGTGGTCGTCAAAGAACGAAATCGCTTATCCATCGATAAGGCAAGTATTGCGAATCAAAGCAAATGAAACAAAGAAGAAAGTTCCCAAACACGTTTCCATATTTTTTAAAATAGAGGCGCTATCGCAATGGAAAATGGAACGGGAAATTGAGGTTTTCACCAGATATTCTAAAAGTGATTTGTGACATTATCGATTTGGAGAAATAATTTCATTTCATTAATTTTTGTCTAATTCAAACAAGTTTGTATCATTACTTCTGTGCTCAAATCAAACAAAGTCATTATTTTCATGCTAAGAACCTTTGACACATTGAACTTCTAACTACTCCACGACACTCCTCAGCACTAAATGAAAGGTCTATCTCTTGTAATGCTGTAGCTGAATACAACTCCTATTATCCGAGTGAACTGAAATCTCGGTCGTCATCAGCGTTCAAACACAAATAAAAGCTATCCTATTGGGTGAACAATCATCACAACCAAGATGCATAGAAACCTTGGTGCGATCACAGATTCGATTTTGTTTCTACCAAAGTTGTTGATACTGGCTTCATTCGTCGATGGATGGCGCAGATGTCGAAAATAGCCGAATTTCCAACATTCCACGGTGCCTTGATTTGTCATTTGATTGTTTTTGAATGTTGACATGACACTTGTCGCTTGTCCAACCGTCAATCGTCAATGACAACATTAATCTGTAATTTTGCCGCCCTCTGTGCTAAAGAAGTGAAACGGCACCAATGCAATAAAAATACCATGAATCAAGTAGGCCGTACATCAACACTTCACAGGTATAAGTGATCACACCAGGGTTTCTATGCATCTTGATCACAACCTCATATTAAGTCAGATATGACATGTGTTCATCTGAGAAACCTATTTTTTATAGATTTAAGTTAGTTTTAAGAAAAATTTATACAATTCAGTTATTAGTTGATCTTATATATACAAATGTATCTGACTGAGCGAAAAAATAGTGAAAGCTAAACTCCGCCAAAAAAAATAAAGACCAAATATTTTTATTACTATTTGCCGTTTTCGAGATGCCTATAGTGCCTATATAAATACGATCTATATGATTTAAGGCGTTTCATATGATACTTCTGATGAATAAATTGGCTTGGAGATTTCTGGAACCTTCGTCAGACTTGTAGGATTATCGAGTATTCTTTATGCTACTGTGACGAGAAACATATTACTACTCTTTTGGTCAAATTATCCGTTCATCTTCATTTCTATACCACAGAAATTTTAAATTGCAGCACTTTATTTGCCTCTTTCTGTAGTGGCGTTAATTCAGATTTTCTCAAAGCCGATACAATCCTTCTCTTGAAAGTGTTGTACAACATTGCATTGGAACATCTATCTTTTTGGATTCGATTGTGCTAGTATATTTCCGAGCGAAGATCCAGTGTGTTTTTTGCTTCTAAGATGATTTCTGTTTCCTGCTTGGGTTTGAATGGGTTTTATTTATATGAAAAACTGCATTGTAGCGTGTAGAGAGAGCGGCTATGAATCTTTTATAAACCATATCAACAGTAGTTGTTCTCTGTTACACTTATTCCAGGCAAGCTGCATTTGCGAGCTATTTGTCAAATGTCTCATAATCTATTTTTATGCACTAGCGGGCGGTAAAGTACACTTTACCGCCCCGTTCGCCGGCCGTAAAGTAGCACATCATGAACATAAAGTAGACAATATACTAAAATTGTCCATATATACCTACGCACATCATTTCACGAAAGGCCTACCACGAAACAATGAATTCAGTTCAATAGAGAAATACACATTTAAAAACTTTTTTCATAATCTACATTTTTGCTCCACAACCCTGAAAATTATAATTTTAAATTAACTATGCAATTGTTACAATTTTGAATATTGAGGGTGGGATATTCACTTTTCTCTTGAAAATAATTATTCCCTTTTGAAACATCCTCACCACTCATTTTAGATGTGGATGGTAGGTCCAAATAATTATTATTTGGTATCGGTCCATCACCATCGCCGGCAATATTTTTGGCAATATTCAATTTATTTGAAATCTATTGTTCAATTTAGCTGTCTGCTACTGTAGTTGATTTCCAACCAGCGTGTCTTTTGATATTGGTGATACTTTCCCCAGCATCAGCCAATAAAGTGGCTGAAGAACGCCTGAAACTATGACCCGTATATTCTTCTGGGCCTGTTAGCTTCAAAAATGCTGCAATTTTTTTTGGAATTTGACTGAGGATATTGTTGTTCTTATAGAATATAAAAAAACGACCATGTTCAGTATTTGCGGGACGTATACTAGCATATCTTCTATAAATATCAAAATAATTAACTGACTGGTTTTTAGTACTGCAGATGGTAAATGATCGTTGTATTTTAGTTTTTGACTCTCGAATTGTAATCAATAAAGCATAAGTTAGGTCTTGAATGTCATCAAGCTTGAGATTTGTTAATTCTTCTCTACGACAAGCACCATGTACCCTAAATATTAATGCAACCTATAAAAGAATAGTTTTTTTATTTACTTAATAAATATAGGTAGGTCATCATCAGATATACATTATCTGGAGCTTCTTTTAGAAAAAGTTCGATTTCATCCCTATTCAATATTTTGGATTTCTTCGGCTTATATCCATCATTCTTTCGTTTCAAAAATGCTATCAATTTTGGAAATTTGCTTATGTTTATATTATTATACAAATTCAAAGTAGACTTTAACAACGAATAGTATGACCACAAAGAAGATGGTTTTCGATTCTTGGACTTCTCAAAAAAATATCCCAGTAATAAATCTTCTGTAATCACCTTCACATTATTTTCATTGCGCCATTTTATGAACTCATTATACGTTTTTTCGTAAAGTTTCTTTGACTTTGTTGGTAGCAGTTCGAGTTTGGCACTCTCAGCCGATTCCAAAATTTCCATTGGTATGTTTATATTATGTTCTTCATCTGATGATTCCATAATTTTCGTGTTGAGTTCACTCACGCACTTTCTCAGATAAACATGAAGATGACCGTTTACCTTGTTTATTGAATTTGTTGCTAGACAACAACCAGCTTGCTTAACAACGTCATAATTAGGTGGGTATATACTGGGTATTCTGTGTACAATTTGAATAAATGAATCTATTTCAGTATACAGAGATGATTATTGTCACGATAATTGCGATATAAATATATATACAGTGTCCGCCAAAATCTTGGAACCATATGGAAAACTTTTTTATTAATAGTTTCTCAGAAAATTTCATTCTTCATAAAAGTTAGTTTCCCATGCTGTTCCAAGATTTTGGTGGACACTGTATAAACCGCTAGTGCATAAAATTTTGTAAGTATCACGTGCGTTAAATGCGTTTATGGCCTTCGGCGTGTAATGGCCCGAAGGCGTTAGCCGCAGGCCATAAACGCCTACTTTACGCCCTTGATACATAAATAACTATTCTACAGTTAATTTACATTTCATATTTTGATTTCATCTCTCTGTATGGGCATACTGATCAGATTTAGTTGTTTTTAGAATCTTTATGGATTTAAAGTCCGATCGTTTGTATTTTAATACAGTTTGGCACCAGAATGGATACCTTGATATTGTTTATTCAACTATTATGGTAATCATTGTAACAAATATGAAGTAATAGAGGCGAGAAGATAAATATGAAGAGATATTTTCGAATAGAAAGCTGGACAACGAATCGCATTAATAATGGGACAAGAATTAATAATCTTAATGTTTTGTATATTTGGAGCCACTGCAAGAATTTCATCATATTTTACGATAGGTACTATACAGGGTAATTCAAATTCAATCCTCACCATTGGGATCTCGAAAACTACGATTTTAATATTTTTTTTTGGAATGTCAAGTACTAAAAGGTCTACTTTGGGACAAAATTTGAAATGTTTATTCCAATTTTCAGGGCATACTACGATATTTTTCCTCAGTCGAACGGGATTGTTTTTAGCGATTTTTTCAATGGAAAAATCACTACGCCACTGGATTCAGAGTGCCTCTAAACAAGTGTGACCAAAATTTCATGAAAAAATATTCATTAATAACAAAGTTATGACAACTCAAATATTCGAAAACTCACGCAGCTAACAGTCACAAAAAACACCCTATATCAATGGATATAGCCATGAGATTTTTTTTTATGATTTCAACAATAAAGTGCCGCTAGATGAAAAAAAAAATCAAATATCGTGAATTTTTTTAATGAAAATAACGGAAATCTGTCATTATCTGACGGTCTGACTGTTTTGTTATGGAAAAAACAATTACCTACCGTGATCTTTTTGCTTTTATATGGATTGGTTGTACTTTCACAATTGTAACTTTCGAACCATCTCTACTGTGTGTGTGACGTTGTGAAACATTGTGAGACTTATAAATAATAATAAATAAATATTCATTCCTCATCAAAATCTTACTTTGAATGATATAGTTATGACATAATTATCACCACTTAATCTCCATTTTTTGCTCCGACTAGAAATTCTCGATTTGTCGAAATTGGGTGAAATTCAACCTGCCATAATTATTGTCTAATATGATTGGACTAATCCGACACCGACTTGGCGGGGCCTCGTATACCTCGAGCTACGATTTTAGTCGTGAACATCTGACAGAGCAGATTGTTCCAACGAAACCGGTGATTTCACCCGACCAAACTACCAATAATAATTTTTCACCATCATACTTTAAATAGTCAATTTGGTGCGATAGCACCGACAGCCAATGGTGGAGGTTTTTTGAAGGCACGCACTGTTATTAGGGCCTATTAAGTGTTATTGAAGCTAATACACCATTGTGAATATCTATCTGGGTTATTTCAAGACCAGCGGTGTTGGTTTTTTACTTAAAGCCATGAGCGTACACGGCAGTTTTGTTTTTTCATATAATGAAATTATTTATTCAGAGTTCCTTCAAACTGACGACTCTCCAATTTGTCAAAAGACGATTATAAAAAAGCGTAAAAAATTTCGTTGTGATTTTTGAATGTCATATTTGACCATTAATAAAATCGAATTGCTAGATTTTTTTTAAAATTTTAGAACAATTAAGTACAAAGTTGAACTCGGCAACAGAAATTGTTCCTCGGTTGTTCTTCCACTCAACCCTGCTATGAATAAAAGCCTGCAGTATAAAATTGCACATAAACTTATTAGTGAAAACCTAATAAAGAAATTCGGGCAGAGGTCGCACACTAAACTATTTTCGTACGACCCATTTGGGGCGAAACAGAAATAAATCGATTGTTTTCTCTTTCTCAATGAAAGTTTGTAGCCCTGTTGTCCAAACCCCCTAGAACGGTTAGATCTTACCCTAAAAATTTCAAATGGGAAGGAGTGTCAATCAAGTAGCACATAATTTTGATGTGCTTTTAATTATCTTTTTAATGGTACCCAGACTCACTACTTTTGATGCAATTTCCAAAAAAATTTGTTCAAAACTTACAGAAATACCTAATTAGAACTTGCTCCCTGCACTAGGATGCTTGGCTTACAGGTTATTATTTGAACAAGAATTATTGTATTGAATGTCACCTTGGCAGAACTGGTTAGAGGTGTAGCTGGTACGTACTATTCTGACCCTTTATCAGAGACACCGTTAGCCATTAACTCCAAAAATATTACCTGAAAAAGTAATCTGATAGTAAAAACTAGATGGTATTTGAGTTGCGTTTATTGAATTCTGGATTTTCAGCGTTTCTTTCTTGCTACTTCAGCTGTTAAAAGTTTATGTTTCCAAGTACAAAATTGTTCAGCAAATTTTAACGATGTGATAGTATTGTTAATGCAATTTCGCTTGTTGAGGTGTTGAGTGTATGAAAGTGTGAAAATCGTTTACGTACTTCAAGACATTGAAATGATATCAAATTATGGAGAGGTTGAAAAGTTCACACCATGGGCGGCATTTCTTTTGGAAGAAATCCAAATTTTAAAGTAATTCTTCGGTGTGTGCATACTTGCATGAATTTCATCCATATAAACCAGATTTTTCAAGAGCTCCATGAAGATGATTAGGCTAGACGAATATGGTTTTGTGAAAGCATGCATGTCTCATCGAGTCAATCATACTTAATATTTTGTTAAACATCTGTTTCTGCGATGGATGTTAAGTTTTTATTCTGAGCCGGTATTCTTGGAAATGGCATTATTGAAATAATAATAATATTAAGACTAATAAACAAATTTTATTTCAAGGTACGTACAATATATATCACAGATTACATAAAGCAAATTAATTGAAACAATGGTCAGGCACATTTAGATTTACTAGGTTAAATCGAATAACAGGTAATCATCAAGTGAGTAGGATTCAATTTCCAGAATCAGTTTAAAAATTTCTTTCTTGAACAATGACGGTTTATCAATATTTCTCATATCAGCTGGTAATTTGTTATAAAATCTTAGGCAATTATAGAGCGTACTTTTTTCGGTGGCTGCCAGTCTGTGCTGGGGATAATTATAAAAGTTGTTTCTTGTGGCATAATTTGACTGAGTTTTCAGATGATCAAATTTATCTCTGTTTTTGAAGAAATATAATAGGCATTCCTGTATGAAAACTCCATAAAAATGTTAATAGCCTACTACTTTTGAATATTCCCCTACAGGAGTCACCATTTTTCATTTTCCAAAGGATTCTAAGTGTTCTTTTTTGAGTTATAAAAATTGAATTTGCGTCTCTACTGTTTCCGTAAAAAATTATGCCATATCTAATAACTGATTCTACGGTTGCATGATATACCGTTTTTATAGTGCAGTAGTTTATGTGATTGGAAATTGCCTATAGTTTTCGATTTCATAAATTTTTTTTGCTGTCTTCAATTTCATTTACTACCTATGCCCCAGGTTGTTTTACTTTTATTATCAGAATTGTCTAATCTATATTAATAATTCAGAGCTCTGTGTTTTACAAGCAACTTCTTGTATTCCTTTTTAGTTTCTTTGTTATGTACTTTGAAAGTTTCATTGAATACAGATATAGTATATCTAGCCTATGTTTGCATTCAATGACTTCAGGATCATTACAGATTTTTTGTTTAGTATATCTTGATTTTGAAAATATAGATTTGGGAGAAAAACAGTTATTGAAATGAAAAGAGAAAGTATCATGAAATAATTCCCATTGTTTGTTCACCTCTCCACTGGATTCATCATCATAACATTATTTCCGTCTATGCATTCAAGACAATTCAAAAACCCTCTTTTATTTTCTTTACTGTACAAGCGTTTCGAATTGATTTTTGGGTGTTCTGGTTCTGAATATATTGTCAATTTCTGAGCTGTGTGATCTGAAATCATGGAATATAATACAACAGTTTTGTGTGCAAAATTGCTGTTTGTTAGGATATTGTCTATATAATATTTACCTACTAACACTTGTAATGCGGGTGGGTTTTCGGTGGTGTGAAATATACTGTACGAATTTATTAGTGAACAGAAATCCACCTTTTCCCTGGAATTTTGATCAAAATGTATGTTAAAATCACCTGCGATAACTATGTTGCATTTAAATTTGGCCAACTTAGACAATTGGTTCTTTGTTTCTCGAAGGAAGCTTGACTGGCAATGTGTACCTTGGAGATCGTTCTGTACATCACGAACTAGAAATTCAAATTAATGCAGAAGGTAATGTACTTCTGCAAGAGAATATTTTGCATTTCCGGCAGGACTGTGCCCCACCTCATGATTTTCTTCCCGTCCGACAGTGTTTAAACGAGATATTCCAAGGGGTAGATGGATTAGCAGAAGGCGGGCAGTTGAATGGCCTCCGAGATCACCGAATTCAACTCCATTAGATTTCTTTCTTTGGGAGCATACAATGTGTACAAAACTCTTTTGCGGTAAGTTTTCGATGGTCCACCCTATATATATATCATAATAATTTACCTTTTGTAATAACACCCCCATCCACTCAAAATTGGGTTCCACTGAATTTTCGAAGGGTTGTTCAATGATATATGATGGGGGGTGCAATTTGAACTTCTGAGGACTTCGCCTCGAGGCAAGTTGGGGTATTTCTTGTTTTTTTTCATATCCTTCTGAATTTGACACACTGTATGAGTATTAGCCTAAACAACTTCATTTAGCAGTTCTTAAAGCGCATTCTTCAAGCTCATTCATAATAGAAACGCTTCCCATTTTCCTCATCCGCAAGAAAAACCAAATGGACTTTTTATTATCCTACATTTATTTAATCCGATACAATCGCCACAAGGGCCAATGGTGGATGTTCTCAGAAGACACGCACTATTATTATGGCCTATTAAGTATCATCGAAGGCAATCCACCATTGTGAATATCTATCTGGGTTATTCTGAACCAGCATGGTCGGTTCACATTATTCAACCAGTCATTATCTTACTTGAAATTTCCTAGACGCTGTCTTATTATTACGTTGCTATGAGTAATTTCTGTCTTGAAGGTTAAATGGATGTGGTTCTGCCTCATGGCAGATGAATCGTGATGGTCACATTTGTGGTTGGATGACTCCTTGCAGCTCTGCGGTTATACTGATTATTGATGATAAGTGAGGACGGGATAAAGGGTATATGTACAATGACTGGTACAAGGGGAAAAATTGTATATTTTAAGTGTTTCACTTCAGTGAAGTGTATTTAATATTAGCATGTTTTATTCCTAATAAAAATTGTCTTCATAGTTGCAAACTTGGAATGCACTTTTCCAATTGCGAATGTACCATTTCGTTCTAGTAGAAATAGAAAAATTATGCAACCTTAAAATAGTAGTTTGATGACCGAAGCGAAATCTATTGGATGAAATGCACTTCACTCTGAAGGGATATATAATTGTTTTTGCACTTCCGGGACTAAAATGCCAACTTTAGTACCGTATAACAGGGACTAAAATGTATCTTTCAGTCCCTAGGGAGATAAAGTTGCATTTCAAATTTTGTTGACACTGTTGCTATAACGTTACCTACTGAGTAATCCAAGTACCGTGTTTATAGAACTCATCATAATTATTAATTGTATCAATATTAAAAGTTATAGTACTGGGAAGTGCAAAAAATAGCGTATATGCCTCAGGACTAAAGACATATTTTATCCCTATAAACATCACGTGCGGGATTAAAACATTCACTTTAGTTCCTTGTTATATAATATACTATTAATGACATATTATTTCTTAGGGGGTTTATACTATCATTTGAAAATTATAAAAGTAATAGTATGAATACAAGCTTTAGAACTTATTTATTTACATTTACAAAAAATGAAACAATAGCACAATTACTAATTGCATTCGGTTTCGTTCGGAACGTTAATATTTTCTTTTTTGGAAACGGAATGGGCTATCATTGTAGCAATTCTGTTTTTCGAGGAGATACTTTCTTCAATATAGCTCTCCGCTACAGTATGACTCTTCCATTTTCCATGTAATTTTAGTGTTTCAAAGGAAGCACCACCTTGAACAAGAAGCGTTGACAACGTTCGGCGTGGACAATGTCCGGTGTAACCTTTCGGGTTTTCCAAATTGAGGTATTTAGCTGTGATTGAAGAAACACTTTCTATAGTATTTTCACCAACAGGTAACTCAATGCATTTATTACTTCTTTAGGTTAAAAAAACCTACGTTGTTTACATCCTTTTGGTCGTAGCACAATGTACTTTTTAACTAAGTTCGAGGCTCCTATTTCGATTTCTTCAACAATGGTGAAACTTTCTGAGGTACAGGTCTTGGTTTCTGGTGCCTTGATTAGTAAAACGGCTCCTCTGTCTTCAAGGTCATCAATTGTCATCTTGACCATTTCATCACGTCTTCAGCCTCCAAATACGCCCTTTACCAGAACAACTTCATGTAGCAGAAAAGTATCATCTGGAGCTTTTCTTATGAAATGTAATAATTGTCCACCTTCCAACACCTTTGATTTTGTAAATGTATCCTTTTGAATTATCTTTCAGAAAGGCCATCAGTTGACTGAATGCTGATATATTAATGTTTTCTTTAACATTCAATGTTGATTTCAGCTGTGAGTATTCCATCCATAGACTATTTACACTATATTTTTCAGAGTGAAATAATGTAAAATAAATAAAAAATATTAATATTTTTCATGAGATAAACTCACCAGTTCCTGGAAGTATGCCATTAAGACAGTTTCATTTACGGTAATCTCTCTGTTTTCATCTTTTCAATTCTCCTCCTCACAGGCAGTAAATTTCCTAACGCTTTTTCAGCTTTGAGCGTCACATTCTGTGGGATCTCCATGATTGAGGAGCAACTTATCAAAACGCGTGTTGTCCACTTCGGTACAAAATCGTGTTCGATGTGGTTTTGGAGTCAGTATGATCATTGCTTGAATACATATATTTAAAACACTTCAGGTCTATGTGTGTACACCTCTGATTCCAACACAAAAATTGTGCCCTACGTCTTAGTTCTTAGCCATAAACAGTTTTTTGCCTCTACTGCAAAAACGGTTTTGTGGGACATAATGCGTTTTGATAAGTTATTCCTCAATTATTATGAACACAACCGTTTTCAGTTTCCTCCACTAACAAGCTTGTCAATCCTTACAGAAATGCAGCGCCATTTTATTAAATAAACAACCCTTAGCAACCTTTTCAATGTTTCCATAGCAATTGCATAGAAGCTGACTTGTGCTCAATTGCCGACCAGAACGCAGTAAATACTATGAAGTAAACAACGTCGTTTAAGAAATGTTTTTACTGAAAAATAAAAAATTTATGAAGTAAACATCGTCGTTTAAAATAATTTTTTCATGAAAAATAAAATCTTGTATGCACCACGAGCGCCCGATGGGCGTTAGGATCTATATAACGCACTTGGTACATAAATAGCTATAATGGATATTGTTTTGTGGGCTCATACAAACAACTTACATGTAGAAAATATATCAGGATGTTTGTCACGCTGACTTTCATGAAAATTTCTATTGGAAGACTGCAACCTACTAGTCATCGTAAATATCAGTTTATCAATTCACTCAGTTTGATTCAATGCCAGTCCATCACCCGACTGGCATCATGAGAAGAATTACACCCGAGAACATTGAAATCGTTATTGTTCAGCTTGGCAATTTCACAACGCACAGCGAACGTTTTACGAGTTTCCTATTGCTGTGTCTGACGACGCATAATCGTGATGTGTAATTCTGGTGATATCTCGGTCTACAGAATACATTCTAAAAAAGTACGGATTGGATGAATTTCGAAACGGTCCAACTGCTGCATTTACTGCAGTCCTTTTCTGTGATTTTCCCGAGACTCTTGTCTTGCTGGTGAAGAACTTTTCGAGTACACATTTTTGTTGCTATTACAGAAAGCAGTTTGCATTTCAATGTAATAGTAGACAAATTTCTGATAGGATTTAATCCTTGAATTTACAGTTGAGAGTTGTATTCAAAGTACAGTAGTTTTACAAAAATTTGAGTCTATTAATTCAAGTCTCTGTCAGATATCTTTTTACTGCTAATATACATGAACCCATTAAACACAACAGTTTCATTCGACCAATGGTCATGTGGACAACAATGTCGATATTGGACTGTTGCTCAATCCTCAATCAGCCAGAAATTTCGTCGGCATGATATCGAGAGAAGTTGCAAGATATTATCCTCAATACTCGATTACCCACTTCTTCCGTTTTCAGCTGATCACCCGGTGTATAAAAAACATGCCTGTCAATCTAATATGGCGTAATTGCGTGCGGTAGCCAATTTGCATTTTAAGTTTTATTTTAATATCTTGTTTTTACTGATCCGTGCACATGATAACGAAAACTTGTAGTCTGTAATTAAGGTTGTGACTTTTTTAATGAAAAAGTGTGTGCACGATTTTACGTGAGGACATGAGAAACGCAAGACAAATTACCGCTAATAATACGAATGTGTAGGGAAAAGGCTAGCAGATTATTGGCAAGAGTTCTCTCTACCTTCATTTGTTTCGAAAGGAAATTTTTGTGAAAGACCTACACCGAGTGGACCGTTCGAGATTATCTGCACATAAATATCTCCAAATCAACTGAAAAATGGAAACAAAAAAATTTAAACAGAATAGAGGTATTTAAATATATACTAGATTTCATTGAAAAAGAATATTCTTTAATTAAAAAGTTGGTTTCTCAAGATTTAAAAGTTTAGAACAACAAAAATTCCATATAGAATATTCGAGAAGAATAAATAACAATTCAGAGAAATAAAATCAAAATATTCAGGCCGTTTCTTTTATCATGTTATAACATTGCTATATTCTAAACCGTAATAGATACAAAGACGATTAAATGGGAAAAAAGGTAACTATTGTGGTGAGCAGTAAATTAGTCATAGAAAATTTACGGGGATTCTAGCCCTTCCCAACTTATACAGGGAAAACTGAAAATGCTGTTTTCGGTTTTTTACGAATAGAATTGTTATTTCAGAAAATTTAAAAAAATTAAAAAGGAAAGTTTTAGTTAGAATTTCCTGGTTATAATACTTGCCCCTTTGCTTTATAGTTCCTTACATCTTACCTCAGCTCAGACTACATGTCAGTTGGTACGCCAATCAATATGCAGTACTCGCTTTTTACATGAAAAGTTTCTCAATTATATCAATTTCGAGTATGACGTAGAAATTTGTAAAAAAATAATTTAAAAATTTTTGTTATTTTAATTCTGAAGTGTAAAAATGTTTTCCACCGTCTCCACTATTTTGAAAATTTTTTTCACAAAAAATACTTCCACAATAACTTATTTTCACCTACCTCGTGTTTTTACAATTTACAGGTTAGGTTTTATACCGCCGGCGCCGCACAAAATAACGAATTAATTTTGAAGCGCAGCTTCAAGCAACCGTATATGACTTTATGATTTATAATGCCGCTTGATGTTTCCCTACACGATAGTCACAGAAAGATGGTACACATGTTGCAGAACTTCAAATACACCTAATGACTTTAATATACTATTAGCAATACTCAACGGATTCATCTCTTTTGTGTACGAATACGTTGGAATAAATTAAACGGTACAATAATTAGCATTGCTGTTCTGAAGTACCTATCGCTCTTAACAAAAATTTTTGAAAAATATATAGGACTCTAGGGTGTGTATATAATCAATTATTTCACAGCTTTTTTTATGCCAGATTTTGCCATTTTAAATGTTTTGCAGGATATGAAAAATACATAGAAGTTGTCATGAATGGCAATAAACGTTTTTTTGGTTTAACATTTTTGGTTATTCAAAAATAATAGCAGTCGCAGGTTGTTTTGAAGATGCCTAAGTTACCCTCGGTGTTGGTGGGAGATGAAGAACTATTTTCCTCCCTATTTCGGGGATAGAAAATTATTTTTTACCATTTTTGCAGACTAAAAAAAAACACAAATTAAAATATGGCTGTTAACTTTAATTTGGAGATATTTTAGTTGTATGACAGGAAATCAATAATGAGACGATGGAAATGTATCATGTAAACAAGTATTAAAATTCTTTCAGTGTCTTTTACATGATCACCCCTAAACCAGACTCAAAAAAACAATATGTGGCAACCACTGAAATAAATAATATCAATATAGGTTTGTTCTGGAAAAATTGTTTTTTAGCGCCATTCAAAAGAGCTCTATAAAATCATTAGGTTCTATAAGGTTTCTTACAGAATAAATTTCTTCTTTAACGTTTTTATTGACACATAATTATTGTATTACTCAACGCCATAATCATTTGCGGGTTTGAGCATTTGCAAGTAGTCAACATTATTCGACATACTCATTGTAAATTGCGTCTCTAAAGTATCGTATATAATTTCACTTTTGTTCATCTATAGGACACTGACTAGACAGCGTTATATCATCCTTATAAAACAAGTTTTTTATGATCGTATAGCTATTCTTAAAATAGTTTCAAACCGCTTTATAGGATCCCTAAGAAATCGCACACTGACCAGACAGCGTTATATCATCCTTATAAAACAAGTTTTTTATGTTCGTATATCTATTCTTAAAATAGTTTCAAACCGCTTTATAGGATCCCTAAGAAATATGATTATAATGGTTGTAAACCGCATATTTGGATATGCTGTATAAATAATCTAATAGACATTATTATAAAACAGTTTTTTAACTATCACATAAAGATATTTTACTGAGATGATATAAATAGTTATAAGCTTTGTGTTAAAGAACCAAAATATTTTATAATTTGGGCCTTTTTTGGTTGTATACGTACTGTATTAGAGCTGTAAAGGGCGTTATACGATATTTGTAGTTTTATTAGATCTGTTGTATAGCAGTTTATATCACTCTTATAAAACAGATTTTGCTACTTGGGTTGTGCAATGATTCCTCCAGAAAGACTTTTGCAACTGCTAATATTGATAAAAATAATAAATATCATATTCAGAATATTTTTCTCCTGTTGAAAAATACAGGAAAAAGCCTATGATGTTTCTAATATAAAATACACAAAATTGTCATCCAAAGTATTCTTGTTCTATTGCGTTATAATTGACGTTATAAAAATTAACTGAAAATCCATAAAACCTGTCTCGCAGTTTGCAATAGAAATAATTATCATTGCTAACAAAAAATCTGAAATCTTATATCAACTGAAAATCTTTTCTATGAAAATTCGGAATTTCTGTGAAACATATAAAAAGAAACACTGCACACCATCCCCTTATCGTATCTAGGGTCAAAGTTGAACGTTTGAGTGGACAGGTGACGTCATAGTCTCAGAGGGACTCCTGGGTCAGACAGAAATTACCTTTTTAACGGTAGGCGTAAGAGTGTCCAGAGATTTCTTGGCAGGAGGCGTTCCGAAGAAGATGGAGTGTTCCCGCAGGATACTATCGGACTTTCCTTGAAATTGTAAGTGTCCCTGCATTGTTTCCGCTTTATTTCGTCCCCGCATTCGTCGATATTCTGGAAGAAAACAAAAGCAATTAGGGTCTGAAGAGCTTTTTCAGTCAGTTGGATTACTAGCGAAATCATTGTTTCCTCAATCTCGCTTCCAAACATTGTATACGATGCTAAATTTGTTACAAATATTGTTGATACTTCCAAGATGGTAATTTTTTGAAAAGTTAAAATGTTCCAAAATTTAGCGAAGGTACAAGGTACAAGAGTTGAGAATTAAATTCAATCAGCTTATATAGTATTATCATTTAAACATCGATTGGGTGTGAAAGACCATCCTACACAAAGAGGGTCAAAGAATGTGGTCGCCAACTATGAAGAGAACCTGATGCTCATCGACTGATGTTCATGGAACAAAATTACCATTTCCAGTGTCAACTCAGAGGCTTATTCAATTGACAAACGTTCAATTTGTATTCCCTCTTAATACCTCAAATAATCATGAAAACTTTCATCAGAATCAGAAAAAGATTTTTGAGTAATTAATAGAAAACTTAGTCAACCTGTACATGAAATTAAAGAGAGTTAAGACACATGTTTCTTGAAAAAAAAAATTATCTAAAAAACCAAACTTAAACTTTTGACAGTCTAACTCTGGGTCACCCTGTATGAAAAAATATGAGGAAAGTCGTTTATAAAGACAATAGCGTTGTGAAAAATCGGTAGATATGTAAGAACAATAATCTTTCGAAATAGTCGTTCAGATAACAGCTGATTTATCGTGTTTTGTGGGTTATTTGAAGGCTATAATGTCAGCTACATTATCTAGTATTTTATCAAACATTTTCAAAACTTAAAAGTCATATTATATTCGATGCATCATAGAAAATCAGCAAAAAACAATTTTCTCAGCGTACGCGTATTCATAGAATATCAACAAGGATGGTAAGTAACAAAAATAATGGCAAAACTACATTTATTGATGGACGATTTTTTTACCAACATTGCAAGTAATCTGTTCGCATCTCTCTGATATATTTAACCAAAGGTTGGCTTTATTCAACAAAATACAGCTAATGACATTTAAACATTAAATTACTTCAAATAATGGCACTGTCATATGAACATAACTTTTACATGATCCTACCAATCTCTTGAGAAATCTGCAAATACCTGTAGATCCCTTTAATTTTTTTTCCTTACACCGATCGAGTCAAGAGTGCCATTTCTGGTCTGAAAGGCTCGAGCTGTCCCGACATCTATGAGCTTAAAGGTGTTGCTGACTCCTCAGCTTTTATATAAAACAATTTCTTTCCTATGAGTATCTTTCCAGATGCATTGAAAATTTTGGTTCTTACACCATTATTAAAGCAAGGACAAAGATTATAGAAATATTGGTTAAACAGACACTGATTTGAATGCTCTTTGGTCCTGGTCAATTTGGTTTCAGAAAAAAACTTTCATCCACTAAAGCTCTTCTAGATATTGTTAATGCGGTAGACTGACTTGAAAAAGGAGAATATTGGCATATCACTCTCTCTGATATTGTAAAAATTCGAATATATTGTGCCAGAGAGGTATCAACAATGTTGAAAGAATACGGGGTACCCTTCTCTCTAAGCGTTTCCACCAAGTGGACAGGACAGGACAATTATAACCTACTCTGTCACTGATGAGAGGCAATAAACCTCAAAACATGCATGTCTGCAGGTGGTCATTCCCAGCCAAATGAAGAATAATTTTCTGTTTAATTACGAGACAAGCACTTGCAATTGGGTCTTCTTTGAAGAACGTTGCACAAATATCTGTCAGTTGTAGTTCAATGTACGTCGTGGTATTAGCCAGGGAAATAGTTGTTTTCTGACAGATGTTTGCCTTTTATTTTCCTCTTGGTGGAAACGCTTAGAGAGAAGGGTACCCCGTATTCTTTCAACACTCTCTGTGATCTCACGAAGGCATCTCTCTGGGTGTTCCATAATATATTAGTTGAAAAACTCTTTCACTTTGGAATACGTGGCCTTGCTTTGGAATTTTTAAATTCTTATCTAAGAGGAATATCTCAAAATGTTTTTCATGCTTGAAAGAAATCTCACATGGTGTGTCACAGGGTTCAGTCCTAGGACCAATCTTGTTCATATTGTATATAAATGATTTATATAAGTACATTTAATTGTATGTTTGAACATTCTATTTAAATCACTTGCTCTAAACCATATTCTGTATGTGTAACATAGTAAATAAATCCATCTGTATATGTATTTCTGAAAAAGAATCCTTCTTTGGTACGTTTCGTAAAAAATGCTGGTGATTGAAAATATTTCCAGGTAATTAGAACATGATATAAAGTCGCTACTTTTAAAGGACCTCTAATTTCTTGAATGATCCTTACACCAGTGATAAAAACAAGGAGATTGACTATAGAATCCTCAGCCATTACTTCCAGTTAATTATCACTGTCGCGGTACACCGGAATTCTATAAACAAGCCCGAAATGAATATGTTAACCGTCCCGAGATTTAGTTGCTTTTACAGCTTCATCTTGGAGTTCCCGTCTTAACGCTCCGCAAGACATAAGTAATTAGCTGCATAATTTTATTGCCCTGAAAGTGGGAAACTTATGCTTGCTCGGCTGACTCGAGAGTTTCGGGATATACTTAACTTGAATAAATTTTACCGGTCTCTGCTCCCTCGACCACTTCGTGCGTTAACATCACTTTTCAAATACTCCACACAAATAGTAAATCTTGTTATGCTCTCCGGAATCAAAAAGTATATTTTTACCTACGATATATAGGTACGAGCTTGTATCACCTGAAAATTTCAAAACAAAATAGACAGGTAACTTTATTATTATCTATACCCCTTACAAAGAAAGATTTATAAGAATTTTTTAGCAATAACCAATACTGAGAAAAATTCGATTTAAGTTATTAAAATTTACAACAGTAAAAATGAAGGCACGTAAAATATAATTTTGTATGTATGCAGTTCGTTAGCATTTTTATCGATTCCTCGAGTGCTTCTAAACCGATAAATTGAAACAACAAAAACATCCAGAAAGACCAAGGGGAAAATACAGATCTTGGGTTTGTTATCGGCAGGAAGAAGACAGTCATAGCAGAAAATGGCCAGCTGGGATTAACGGAACTCCCTTTTCCTGGATGACGAGATTCTGATGCGTGTGTTGGTGTCCGAGAATGGGGTTGGAAGAAAGGCATCAGGCAGTAATATCCAGGAGCACCGAGAAATTCGTAATAGGGTGGACATCTGGGAGTGATGAAATCCCTCCAAAAAGTGAGAAAACTGTTTTACTGGGCCAATAATTGTCAAAACGAAGTTAGAGACTAATTCAGAAAAAATGTTGTATATGCTGTCAGCAATGAACCTCAAACATGACCTAGGTCACCGAAGCATCAGTAAAATGTAGGCAGTCCATTTGAGAAGACATTACTGGCCCGTTTCCAGAATCTGATCATGGAAATGAGTGCATCCTTGTACACTTCAGCAACTGGGCCAAAGCCTATGATTGCTTAAGAGTGGATATGTCGATTCGGTGTTCCATTGGAGCTCCATTCAGACCAAAGGAGAAATATCTAATCAAACCTGTTCCAGAAAATATGTAGAATTATGAACATCCAAAAGACGAGAATTTTCAGCGTGCCAGCGACAGAATGAAAGAGACCTATGACATCGAGGCCGATGCTAGAATATTTGAGGCAGAGAACCTAGTTTGACTATGTAACCCTAAATGTCGCCGTGGTCTATCACCTAATGATGTAGAGGATAAATGCCCTCGTCTACCGAATCTATAAACCACTCGACGGAAACCTAGAGTTGTTCGTTTCGAAAGGCTGTCCCCTTACGCTGGAAACTACGATCAAGTTTGCACCCTCAGACTACCGGAGGATGAGAAGACGTTCCAGAAGATAATGTCCTCATACTCAACCGGACAGAAAGTTCGACGTGGGGTAAATAGAGAGGATACTCGAGAACTTTTCAAGGTGCCTGCCGATTATGTTAGCTCAATGTGTGGCAGAAGATCTTTAATTGTCCAGAGGCATAACTGTGGTAATCTCCAAGAAGTTTGGTCAATTCCAGGAACTACGGGAACAGAGCCCAGAAGTTGAAGAAGTGATTCAATCGAAAAGAGACCAGAGAAACATCTTCTACCTGGTCACCAAGAAGCAATTTTGAGATGAACCGTCCTATGAAGACGTCTGGAAGAGCCATACCATATCAAGAGATACGATGCTGGACCAGAATCTTTTGGAAACGATATTCAAATCCGGCATCGTGAAGATTTTGGTTTGCTGTAACCATCCTCCATCTGGAGACTATGGAGTGATACTATTTTCATCGAACTCCAATATGCAAATGTGGAGAATTTTGCGGATATCGTCACACTCCAAGGATGAAATTTTGTAACAAAATCCCGATAAAAAGGGGAAAATCTAATGATCCTAGAGCCGTAGGTGACCGCTTGTTGGAAACAATCACGCTCGACATGTAAATCGTGTATGGCATCATCTAGAATGACGCTGAGGAGTCATCGAGTCATCGAATCTTCCAAACTGTTCTATAAAACAGCAACCTCTCTCGTCGATTCTGGAATGATCTCTCATTAATAAAATTATGAGTTTTCAAGTAGAATTATGAAAAATATCCAGATATCCGCGATGATTTTACCAAACTATGCTGTTTCCTAATCTAATGTTGTGTCTAAAATTATTTATGTTTGAGGTAAAATATATTCACCTTCATTAGTATAATTTTCTGTAATTATTCCGACTCAAACAGACATATTTTGGTATAGAAATGAGAGTCCTAATATTTACAAAATAATTTCCATTCATAGTAATCCGTATCAAGGTAGTCTCTTAGGACGATAACACATTACAAGGCTCTAAAACAGAATGTGGCAAAGAAAATTTGTTCGGGTATTTCTGGACTTTGAATAAACTACCCCAACCAGAAACAGTATGGGCAGAAAAATAAAGCATGAATCGCCTTTGACAGCAGAAGTTACACATTCCGTATATTTCCTGAAATTTGTTGCAAGTGGCACACTACACAATATCATTTCAATATACATGCGAGTATAAAGTGATGCCATCAATCTAAAGACCACGCAGGCGCCATGAAGAGAGACCGACAGTTCTTATAACTTCCCTTATAGGTTTAATAAATATGAATGATATGCTCCACGATAAATCTGGATTCAGTGTTGTCAAGTATTTGTCGATGAGTTCATTTTTTAATTTAATTTAATTTTGTCGGCATCTCAATTATACCAGATATTTACAGGAGAGATATCAATTATACAGGTTGAATCTGCCAAACATTTCAAAAAAGCCATTTAATATTGCTTGGAAACTTTTAATTTTTGATATAACATACCCTCGTAAAGAGCTAAATACGTTTTTTCTTTAAATTATAATTCTTCTCGCATTATTTTTTGTGAGATCTTTTTCATGGGGTTGAATTTTGTAAACTAAAAATATTATTACGAATTTCTGTTGTATTCCTCAACTTTTTTGTTATTATTATTATGAATTATGGAATGTCTGGTCCTATGAAAGCAATTCTTCCTTCCAACCTCATAAGAAGAAGTGAAATTGAATTTAAATAACAATTCAAAACTTGCAGTTCATGATTTTGTTCGAAATATAGAAAAAAATTAGTTACCTACAAAAAAGTTATTGCATATAACAGTAACTCCGAACAATATTTTTTACACAGGGTGTTTCCTAACTACGATTCCTAACTGCAGGTGGTGATTCGTGAACATATATCCGTAGTTTCTTGGCTTCTGAGATACAGGGTGTTGAAATTTAAAAAAAAAAGGTAATTATGAAATATCATGAATATCCTAGAAGCGATTTGGTCGAAATTTGCTACATTTATTTGAACTAATAAGGTGCTCAGTTAGTCCTAACTGGATTGAAATTATTAGGGCCAGTGGCGTCCTAGTGGATACCACAGCCAACAATATTGTAAACAAAAAGTACGCCAATGACTTTTTTCCGCATGAAACGTAGTTAGGAAACACCCTGAATAAAAATATTCAACCTGGATGAAAAGTTCTTAAAAAAAATTACATAAAGTTTGAACAAACAAAATGCTAAGAAGTGAGAACCGGGTCTTTCATTTTCATCATTTGTATTATGAGATAAGTAACCTTACTTCTGTTACTGTGCATGTATGTTAAATAGTTTCACAAGTCAATCAGTAAGCACACATTTCCATCAGTATTGGTTTGATCGTAAATAGCTAAAAATGGATTTCGGTACAAATTGGGATAAAAATAAATTTTGATAAATTGAAAGTTTTCTTCCATACTTTTCATTTCTCCAGTCTTTCAAAGACCCACAGTCTATTCAATAATCTTTTTCTACAACCACACTCCAAAACATGCTTTTCTGCATAGTTTTACGTTCGCAAACATGATTATTTCTCACAATAATTGAAATTTGACATTAGTGTGCCGCAAAGTGACATTTCTGTGCCACAAAGTGACATTTCTGTGCCAAAATTTTTCAGTACCTAATTTCTAAGCAATACAGTTTTCGTGACAGCAAGGTGAAAGTATATTTTGAAAATTCTGCATTTCGAAGAGATATTCGATCAGGCAACTTCAAGAATGAATAGACAAAGTCTATTGGTTTATATAATATGAGGGAAATTGTCGTACAAATTCATAATATTTTGAACAAAAATTATAGACATCACTACTGCTGTCTCAAATACCCACATTCACACTATCCATTGCTAAGCAACGGAGCAACATCTATCGAATCATTTGAATGTCAACAAACGTCAAGCACAAAATATTCGTAAAATATTCTTGTCCCGTCATTTTTTAATGAGATTGAACTAAAATGGATAGCGACAGTTCTGAAATTGAAAATACTCCGCCAGAACTAAGAGAACAAGTTAATTCATTGTCATTGAATTTACTACCTTCAACTTCAAGAGGAAAATATGAAAATGCATACAAACAGTTTATGGATTGGAAGGAAAAATACAAAACTAAAAGTGTTTCTGAAAATATAATGTTGGCATATTTTGAAGAACTATCCAAATCAAGAAAAGCCTCTACTCTCTGGTCAATATATTCAATGCTAAAATCGACTATTAATATTAATCACGGAATTGACATATCAACGTATGCAAAATTACGAGCTTTTTTAAAGAGAAAGTCTGACGGATATTTCGCGAAGAAAGCACAGACTCTGACATCCGAGGAAATATATATATATTTATAAAAGAAGCCCCGGACAATATATACCTGTTAACAAAGGTAATGTTAAGAGAAAAATTTACATATTTGACAATAAAACGTTAATATTTATTATCGTAGGTTGCAATGGTTATCGCAATTAGTGGTGCATGTCGAAGAGGAGAATCATGGAAGCTAAAAATGAGTGACATAGAAGACCTACATTCAACTCTAATAATAAAATTACAGTACACAAAAACAAAAGTTCCGAGAAGTTTCATAATTACCGGACCCTTTTATAACCTTTGCAAAAAATATATTTCTTTGCGTCCTTCTAATCTTTCTGAAAATCGTTTCTTTTTAAATTATCAAAAAGGAAGATGTACACGTCAAGTGGTAGGAATAAACAAATTTGGTAAAATGCCCCAAGAAATAGCAACATTTTTAAAGTTACCGAACCCAAACTTGTATACAGGGCACACATTCCGGCGGACATCGGCAACCATGTTAGCAGACGCAGGAGCTGATCTGTTAACACTGAAACGCCATGGTGGCTGGCGGTCAAATATGATGACTCTTTGCACTCCAAAATGAACATTTCAAATAAAATAATGCATTCAGTTAACCCACAAATGTCAAATATAGTGTCAACAAATATGAACCAGATATCACACCCTTCATTATCATCATCATTTTCGCCTTCAACTTCTGTTAAAATTGTAGAAAATTTCGCGAGTAATGCACATTCAATAACTACATCTAATTTGAATATTACAGAAAATGTTTCCAAAACTAACTCTCCCAGAATTTTAATTCAAAATTCTTTCAATTTCACAGTGAATTATAACTACAAATAAATACTTTTTTTAATCATACCAAGAATTAATTTTTGAGTGATTTTTTTGGAATTTGTTTCTCAGTTATTACCATTAACAACTAATAGTTAATAATTAACTTGAATATAAGTAATTAAATATTATAATAAATATTTGTTTGGAAATAAACTTAATTATACTATAAAACGGAATTAATAGTCAGCGACGTTCAGTTCAGAAAAAACAAGAATGAGAGCGGCTTAAAATCCTCTCCCTCTTCCCTTGCTTCTCTTGGGTATCATAAAGCTAAGAATGAGTCACTGACATTTCATTCCATCTTATAGTATAGTATTATTTTTAGCAAAAAGGGTGTTGTAGAAAAAGTATAGTGTGTAACACGAGCAGAAATGCAATTTCTCACTCGTTTGAATTGCAGCACTCGCTTGCGCACGTGCCGCAACTTTTTCAAACTCGTGAGAAATTAGCACTTTTCTGCACTTGTTGCACAATATACTATTTCCGCACTCATATGCTTACGGCATTGGCAAACGGGAAAGTTACTCTTTTTGTATTTATTAGAATGGTGAAATCAAATGAAAAATGAAACTTGTTTCTATTAAATATACGAAATAGGTTGTGTACAGGAAAATTCCCCTGCTGGTGAAAAACATTTCTTATCCGCTACTTGGAATATAATCTGTTCAAACTTGAGGTATCTTGCCCTACCCAAGGGCTGAATTTATTAATGAAATGCTTGCGGGTTACAAGGCGTTGCTATTTGATTTGCCTAAGAGCTTCAATACACTTAATTTCTACTAAGGAAATTAATATGGTCTTTAATGTAGAAACCTATTTGTTAATGAGATCGAATGATTTCGCATCTGATCTAAAAATATCGTCTTACGAAATTATTGAAGATTCCGTTTGGAGTGCATTATACAGGGCTCGAGTGAAATATGATGTATAAGGAGGAAATAATCATCAAATAAATAAATATGTCTCAATAAATCAATGGACATGAAGCTGTCTAATTAATTTCATACTTTTATCATTGAAACTGATTATCGTGATTCAAAGCATATTGGACCACACTCGATTTTTCTAGCCACGAAAATCAAATATGAGTGATGTGCTCTTTGAACCGTACTTTCATGGCACATCTAGTTTGGGCCACATACTTTTTCTTGCAGTCTTTACAGCTAATTTCAGGAATCATCGACTTTTATTTTTCTCTTGTCTTATCTTATCTTTGGGAGTACCCAGGATTTGGTGTAGCTTGTACGAGGTTTTGCATACCACCTTCATATTGAAGGATTTGAAAATTATTTCAGAACCGTGAGTAATTCGAGACTACTGTGGGAAGGCGATATATTCAAAAGAGTTTTTCTCTTTTTTCAAGAGTCGAAGAGTTTCGAAGGTTCTTCTTAAATCTAATGTTTCCTTCAGTTCAGTTTGTCATAAAAACCATTCAGTTTAGCTTCCTCCCTAATAATCATTTTCTCTGTTTTGAATCTCTTCGTGTTGATTAGGAACAACAAGATTCGATTCATCAAGAAATTTTATCCCGCCCTTTTTTACTGTGTGAAATGGTGGGAGCTCTCAGAGATATATCTGAGTGTACCTACTCGTTTCTGTAGATATTCAAGTCCATTTTGGTGGTTTCTAATTACGTTGATATCTGAAAATTGCAGCTGTTTTTTCTTTTCAGTTTTATACGTCGCCGTCGACACGTTTTGGATCAAATATAGTGAACACATCGTCCACATTTCTTACCCAATACCTGGAAATGAACCATTTCAAACCTACTCATGGAAAAATTGGCAAAGGAGGGAGACAAGTTACCCTTGCTGTACCTTCGAGTTGAAAATAAAATAGTAGTTGAACTGAGCTGTCTTTTACTCAGAGGTAGGACGAAGACAGTTTTGTTGCAGGATCAAACAGAAAGTATTCTATTGAAGATTTCCAGAGAGTCCTGATTAATTCAAAATAGTCAATGATGAATCATGATCAATTGTATCAAATGCTTGGCTAGAATCTAACAAAATTGGAACTGGACAGTTTTCCTTATTGGTTTTCCTAATTATGTCATCAATGACATGTAAAAGTGCAGTTGAATAACTGTAAAGCTACAAGAATCTGGGTGCACGACTCATGGTTAAGCCGTTGACATGGTCGTCACCATTAGGGGCAGACATGACAAAGTATTCTGCGACCGCATTTAAGTAGCCCTAAACACAGTCAGAAGCTGGTACGTAAAGAAGGAACTCAGTGTCAGTCCTACACAGAGAGAAAATGCTTTAGCAGGTTTATGCACAAAGTTGTGTAAGACACAGTTGTGCAGACATTTTACACAATTGTCCAATCATTCATTATTCGCGTTTTGTGAAATTCAATAAATATTTGTGCAAGGCAATTTGTATAGTATTTATGCACTTCTGCATTATCAAAAAGTCAAAAAATACACAAAAATATGCACATCTACCATTACACAACTTGTATGGGAAACATTACAACGCATTAAACTCAACTTACACCTATTGTGCACTCTCCAATTCATTTGCACAAATTGTATACTATTTCAACACAATCGTATAAAATAGCCAACGCTTGGCAGGCGTCATCTAACCCTACTAAATGCGCATGCCCGTGGCACATGCACCTGTTGAATCTTGAATATTCTGCAATGTCTATCATTTTTTTATGCTGATCGTAGGGTGAAACCGGCGAAGTGAGACTAGAGTCAAAAATACCTTCTTATTATTCAGTAGCTTAGTGCAATTATCTGTATCCGCCAATGAGTCTACAGTTTTGCAGAAGATGGTACCGAGCATACCGCTTGCTATTTGGAAGCTTTGATATGAGTACGCGATGCCAGAAATGTACGGTATGTGTCTCCTCTAGAAAGAACGATCTCACGTTGGCCATAGTAATCATATCACGAATATCCATACCAATAAAGTCCTCCAAGGAAATCCAAGTGGGGCTCATTGACAAAAGTGCCTTCGAGTTGTTTCTAATTAGGTCAGCCTCTGGTTGTGCCTACCACAAGGAAGAGGTATTCGAATCATACAGACGAAAGATTTCGTTTAATTTCTTCCTAATTTGGGACTATCTAAGAGCTCTGAAATCAGTTAGCAAATCGGCTCACACGCTGTTTGTCAATCTCATTTTGGCTCACCCTAAATACGGAGATAGCAGCAAAACACTGTATTTCATTTCCACTTTCTGCGATTCTCTTGATAGGCAAACGACGCTTGTCTAAAGAGCAGGCGGGACCTCATTTGCCATGCAAATGTCTTCCAAGAAGTTGTCCGGAGAGTAGACGACAGCTGGCCCCTATGAAGTATAAAGAGCACAACTTCAACTCGCAAGATTCGGTAGTCCTTCCTGCTTCGGCATCTTAATTAAATATATCGGTACCGTGTCCGAAATTACTTGGTGGAAATTCGGTGGATATTCCGAAACAGTCTTCGTTGCAAGGAATGCTTCGATCATAGAGTAGTGTGTGACGAGACTGCCAACACTTTTTCTAAAATAATTCTCAGAAGAAATCTAGCTTTTTCGATATTCTAAATCTTTCAATGACATAGGGCACTGCTCCAACCTCGTGTTGTTAGCAAACGTCGTCGGCTATTGTCGCCAGCGATTGTGGCCGGCGATTGTTGTCGGTAATTGTCGCCGGCGATTGTCGCTGGCGATTGTTGCCGGCGAATAGTGCAGCGATTGTAGTCGGCGATTGCAAAAAAAAATTTGGCGGGAATATTTTCACAATATTTTTTCAAATAGAAAAAGCAAAGAAATTGGTGCAAAAAATATTTTTACAATTTTTTTTTCAAGTACTGAAAAAAAATATTTGGCGGGAAAAATGTTTTTACAATATTTTTTCAAACAATTGAAAAAAAACTTGGCGCGAAAAATATTTTCACAATTTCAAAGTCAAGGAAAATTTTCAAAACTTTTGATCCTTTCCAAAATTTTTCGCGACACTGAAAAGTCCAAACAAAATGAAAAAAAAAAAATTTGGCGGGTAAAATATTTTCACAATTGTTTGGCCAAGAGGTCAAAAAAATGAAAAAAAAATTTGGCGGGTAAAATGTTTTCATGATTACCTTGACTTGACAAGGTGGTTCAAAGTCAAAATTTTGGCGGGAAAAATATTTTCACAATATTTTTTCAAACAATAAAATAATAAAATTTGGCGGGAAACATATTTTTACAATTTTTTTAAAACAATGAAAAAAAAATATTTGGTGGGTAAAAAATTGTCGTCGCCCGAGGTTTTCGAAAAATTTTGTAGGCATAAGTGCGGATGTCGTCGGCAGATGTTTTCGACAAATCTTGTCGACAAGAGTCTTTGGTAAATGTTGTCAGCAAACTTCGTCGGCGAGTGTCGCCAGTTGTCGCTGGCGATTGTCGCCAGCAATAGTCGCCTGCGATTGTCACCGGCGTTTGTCGCCTGCGACTGTACCCAGCGTTTGTCGCCTGTCGCCAGCGATTGTCGCCGGTAATTGTCGCCGGCGATTGTCGCTGGCCATTGTCGCCGCGATTGAGGCTAGCAATTGAGATATTTTCATATTTTTTTTTCAAACAATAAAAAAAATTGTCGGGAAAAATATTTTCTCAATTTCAAAGTCAAGGTCAATTTTTAAAAATCTCGTTCTAGGTATCATAAAATTTTTCGCATCATTGTAGGGTCCAAAAAAGTTTTAAAAAAAAATGGCTGAAAAAATATTCTCCAAATTTTTTTTCAAATCATATTTAGCGGGAAAAATATTTTTAAATTTTTTTTAAACAATTTAAACAATTTAAAATTTAAAAAGTTTGTCGGGAAAAATATCTACACATTTACCTTGACTTGACAAGGTTGATTCAAGGTCGAAGTCAAGGTCGAAGTCAAGGTCGAAGTCAAGGTCGAGTCATGGTCAAGGTCAAGTCAAGGTCAATTTTCGATCCCAAAATTTTACGTGTCACTGAGAGGTCCAAAAAAAATTTGCTGTTTTCACCATTTTTTATTTAAATTACAAAAAAGTTCTTATTCTATCCCAAAATTATTCGTCATATGAGAGGACCGGAAAAATAAAAAAAAATTGGCGGGAAAAATTCAATCCCAAAATTTCTCGTCACTGAGTGGACTAAAAAACAATCATCTTGACTTGACAAGGTTGCTTCAAGGTCGAAGTCAAGGTCAAAGTCATGGTCAAGATCAAGTCAAGTCAAAGTCAATTTTCAAAAATATTGTTCCATCCCAAAATTGTTCGTGGCACTGAGAGGTCCACAGAAATTTAAAAAATATTTGGAGGGTAAAATATTTTCCAAATTTTTTTTTCAAATAAACAATAGAGTTTTCGGCTCCTGGCGAAACGAACATCGGCAGAATAGAGGAGGAAAAACGGACTAAATATCGAAACTTCCTCTTTACCTAAAAATGGCGGTTTTGATATAGGGGTCCTTGGAGGGATGATGAATACACTGCTCTCGAGCTTGAAAATCATATCGGCTTGCCGCAATAAGGCAGAAATCTTAACCAGCTGGTTCACTCCGCCTGCTCAGGATACAGGATTCTTGGATCCAATAGTCACTCATTCCCCGGCGTGGAAAGTAGTTATAGGGGCCTATGATCCAGGGTGCTCTCTGAAAGTATCGGAGTTTTGGAGACAGGGCCTGACTGGTAAATTCTTGACCGATTTTTTTTAAATTGTTTTCATTTTTTTATTGATCCAAGAATATGAATCCAAGGAATGAGTATTTAGTATTGTTATTTATTGAGATATGTTTTTTCCTTACGTCGAATTACTGCTGTGACACTTTTTGTGACAGCAAGGTGGGAGTATTATTTGAAAATTCTGCAATTTGTCGGAGTACTACTATTGATATTCGGTTCTTAGAGAACTATGCATTAGAAAAGGTAGCGTGTATTATCATTATATCTCAAGAGGAGTTTCATACATGGACTAATTCTTACAGTTCCGTTACATTTACCGCCTTAAAATCAATCGGCATGGATTGCTGTTTCCCAAGGCGGATTATGTGCATGTTGAAATAGTTGAATACCTTGGCACCATCATTTATTCACAATAACGGTGGTGATAGATCCCCACAGTTGTCACATTAACATCATTGCGAACACCTTAACGATTTAATCATACAAATTTGCTAATTATAACAGTACGAACTATCCAACACATCTTTTCAATTACTTTTGATTAATTCAAGACGTTATCTTGACATGAGTTCATGTTTTCTTGTAGTAATTAAAACTCTTACGTAATGATGGAGAGAATAATTACTTTAATTGAATTTCTCTTTCGGCGTCCATTGAATTTGGAGAAGAGAATAACGACATGGAGTTGAACTTTCGTTGATGAAACTGTCTCAGCTTAATAGTCAAATACTTGTGTATTCTAGTATATCTTTGAACTAATGTCCGATATATTTTCTGCACGTGTAAAAGTTGTAAGTTTTGAAATTGTCAACTTAACGTAAAAAAGAGAATAAACCATTTTGAAAAAGTAATAAATCAGTTCTTCGGTTGAATTTATTTAATTCTGCTGTTATTATAACAAAAAGCATCCAAATAAACCCCTCAGCCAGATATGAAAGCTTGAATTCAATTTATATAGAAACGGCATTCGTCAACATTTCTTACGCAGCAATAGCAACAGCCCTGACGAACAAGAGAAAGAAGAGGATTCATCCAGATGGATGCCCCAAATCTTGCAATGGTAATGATGGTAATAATAACTTATATAGCCATCATGACTGACAGATAACTTGCAATAACACCCTGCAAAATCAGTGAAAGCAGAATACCAGCAGCTGGTATTTTTAGTTGGATTAGTAATCAACTCAACTGGAACCACGATGGTACATTTCACTAAAACACTAGAATAAAACTACCGCAATAAGACTTATATAAGTCTTGATGAAGTAAAACTGGAATGGAAGCAGAAAGTATCTCTTACGGAGCAGTAGTATGGCATTACAAGAGAAATTACAACGATCGGCTCCAAGAGCAGCACTGGAGGTCATTTTGGAACTCACAGCTCTTCACATCGTGATCGTGATGAGAAGAGCTGCACATCAGCTCTGTTGAAGTTATGACAAAATTAAAATAAAAAAAAACATTTTTTTCATCAAAAAATTATTTGATATTTTGCTCTGACAGCGGCGTCACCTCAACAAAATTATTGAAATTACGTACAAGGCGGAGAAAGTTGTAGTATTGGAAAGAGCACACGTCGAAGAATTTTAGACGAGATCTTGCGATAAATAGTATTTGTTGATCAAGGTAACCTTTCAGACATTTTAGATAATAAACTTTAGATTATTCAGGTTGCACTAATGATGGGGGTGTCTCAAGCCTGTCGATGCTGTGAATCGACGGAATTGAAAATCAGTGATGTACAAGACAGGTTATATCGAGGATTCCATATTTAAAAAGCTTGATACAGAAAGAAAAATCCAAAGTTCCCCTCTTCTGGCACTAATCGTTCCTTCAATAGGAGACATCCATTCATTCTAAAGATTTGTTCAAAACGTCGACAGGTCACTATGTGTTCTGAAACTGATGACAACTACAACTTTGTTAATAATGGAAACGATGAAACAAAGAACGAAATGTTTATTGATTTGGATATTACTGTTAATATTTATAATGAATAGGTGAAATGTGACTGATTTATTATTGTATTTATCATTATTCTACCAGTCGATACAGAAGCGGTTTGTAAGTGTAGATTAAACTTCAATTATTAGGTGATGTATGAAGTATATTATGACATTTGGAGATGCTGTACATACTCTTTTGAAATGAAAATTTGTTCTTATTTGCTTAAAATTTAAGTATAAATCAGCCTGATGATGATACACTAGTTTAGTTACTTCAACAGCAATATAGTAAGTTACTTGTTTTGTAGTGAAAAACTGAAAAACTTACTACAGTTTTATTACAATTTACTATCAAAGAGTTTTTTTTAACGCAGTTTAAATTTTTGAAGCAAGAGTTTCAGAGGACCCAAGATGGATCCTTGAGGAACTCTGTGCTCGACATGACATGAACTTAACAATTTTATTATTTTTATAAATTCTTTCAACCCAAGAATCCAGTTTACCATGGAAATTGAATCAGACATTAAAGTACCCTCTCTGGACCTCATGGTCCACAAATCAGATACTTACCCTTGAATTCTTGATACAAAGAAAACCTACCAGCACCGATAATATCATACCATTTCACTTTAAACATCTTTATAATCAGAAAATTTCAACTTTTCATTCACTTGTTCACCGACTGTTTGCTATACCTCCTAAGTGACTACAATTTTTCAACAGAACTTAACATCATCAAACAAAGTGCCTACAATAATGGTTATCCAATCCACTGGATCAATAGATCATATTACAGATATGTTAACAAGTTTTCAAATCATACATTAACTTTATCAACAACTCAATCTGAATTTTTCTCTTTTTTTCCCCTATAATTAAATTAAAAAAATAACTTTCTAAGCAAGCTCAATGCTAATAGTATTTCAGAGTTTTCTATTTCATTTAAAACCTCCAATAATTTAAAACATTCCTTGATAAATTCCAAAGACAAAATTCGAATGTTGAATAAGTCAGGTTTTTATAAATTCACTTGTTTTAATCCTGATTGTAATGTAGGTATGTTATATTGATCAAACAGAGGTCGCAAGATTAGAACTCATCTTACTGAACACGTTAGACTTATAGATTCCAACTCCGACAAGTAATATATTCATTCTAAGTCAGTTTTTTCTAATCATAAATTATAAATGAACAACACAATTTTGTTCCCAACTCTGACGTAAAAATTTTACATATCTGTAATAAAGGTAAAAAAGTCAATTTATTAGAAACTCTTGACATCAACAAGGTTATTAACAATTTAGAATCAGAATGTATTGAAAAACAGACTCAGTTTGCTTGACAGCCTAAAACTTTTCAATTCTTTACTATTTTGATAAATTTAATTTTCAAAACATGATACATTCAAGAATATAATTATACCCATTTCATTTTTCTATAACATGGATAGCCGTATTTATTCAATTCTTGTTTCATAGAAACATGGAACAGCCATGTCTCTGTCACCCTGAATCATGACGTTTCATGGTTTCTTATGACTGACGATGTCAAATTTCAGACTTCATCTCTTAACCTGTTACTTTCATTTAGACACGTGCAAGGTCACAACTTGCTCATTAAATATTTGAGTTTTGTTTTTCTGATGGTCGTTGTCTCTAATATAGATAGACCCCGCACTAGCTGCGGACCACCGTACTTTAACAAAAGGAATGTTAGGAAAGGAGGACGAATTATTGAGAACGCTGATGTAATAGCCATAGTTACCAAGATCAGAAGAGTATTGAAAGATATGCTGGAAGAAATTATAAAAGGAGAAATAATGGGGCTTAGGATTAACCAAGAAAAAAGAAAATATTGAGAGAACATACATATTGTTTCTGTTGTATTGGTAGGATATTACTTTGAAATATTACATATGTTCGCTTAACTTGTCACCAATTCTAATTTTTTATCTCTACTCTAAAATATTCAGAAATCAGATACGCCCCTACGTGATAAGGGGGACGAAATACAGGGAAAGATCAAAATAGGAGCAAGACAGTTTGAAGAAGTAAAAGAGTTTAAATATCTAGGAGTAACGATAAGTAAAACGGAAGATAGAAGACCAGAAACACAAGAAAAAATATTGAACGCAAACAGGGCATACTTCGCCAATAATAGAGCATTAAAGAAAAGTAAAATATTAACAAAGAATAGTAAAATAAATATTTATAATACCATAATTAGACCAATTATGTTATATGGATCAGAGAAGATGACATGACAAAAATAGATGATGAAGACATGAGGAAATTTGAAAGAAAAATTATAAGAGCAATATTAGGACCAAAAAAATCTCAGAAGAAGTATACAGAATAAGAACTAACCTAGAAACTAAACAGGAATTGAATGAAGACATACTATGTAAAATAAAACTACGCAGAATTAGAAGATTGGGGCATGTATGGAGGGCGGGAAAAGGGGTAGTAACTTACTCAATGTTACAATGGGACCCAGGCGGGGGAAAGAGAATAGGAAGACCAAGTTCAAAATGCATGCAGGATGTGGAAGAGTACTTACGCAGGGTATAGGAGTGAAAAACTGGCAAGAAAAAACCAAAGACAGGGTTAGATGGAGAAACATAGCCAAAAGCATAAATTAATAGATTGGGCGTAATCTAACAAAAAAACTAGTTCTAGATAGCTTTTGCGGCTTAACCCCACAAGGGGTGTATAGCCTCTGGATATATATTCTAACATTTAGCTTTTCTGTAGATCTTCTTGATGTAACCAACCCTTTTCACTGATGATGAAGGATTAATCTTTCGAAACATGTCTGAGCTGATGTAAGTCTTCTGACTACATCTTAAATCTATTAAAGATTGGTTTTTGGTGGAGTTGACTGAAAGTTTTTCACCTTCCCAGTTGTATCTATGACGGATCGCCTCCGATGGATTATTGGTATTATTTTTATTATTATTATTTCAATATGTTTCCAATGAATATTTCTCACCAACGCAAAAGGTACGGGATCTTACTGAATAAAACAGCCACGATGAGATCGAAACCATCACCAAGAAGAATAAATCACCTTCATAAAATCCGAGCATGAAGTTTCATGAATACAATCAATCATAGGATTACAGCTAATAAAAACATTTCTCGTGACTGTTGGCGTCTACCCCTTGCCATACCCCGGCCATCTGCCGCGCGATGCATATTTTTCATCCTGGCTCTTGATTTGATTCCGCTGTCTTTCAATTTCATTTTTCTGGTTTGCCTGATGCCCCGAGAGCACTGGTGACTGGGTTACTCGTATGACGAAGTCATAAAGGAAATAAGCGACGGAATACAGAACAGATTTCCTTCTGGTCTCAAATATCTCCGGAACGAAGGGTATTTGGAAATTAGTTAGGAGAGCTCTTTCTTAACTCAGTGAATTTGAAATAAAATAACAGGAAGACGTTTCAATTTTTTGACATAGTGTTCTTTCACTTTGGTTCATTTTTTTTTAACTTTTTTAAATTCAGTGAAGCAAAATATGTGTCTGAAACATTCCTGGATACACTATGAGTCCGTGAAACAATGACATGGAGTAATGATCCGCTCAGATGCTGTGATGGAGATTCAAATCGTTTATATTTCATTTCCAATAATTTACCAAATTCGTGTTTTTTTTTGAGTATGTTGTTTTAGCAAATGTACACTGAAAGAACAATTTGTTTGTATTAACTAAGAATGATTGACTCTTACCAAATATATTGAAATATGGCATATTGAACACTAGTTAGGAAGAAACAAATTATTTATTTTCCCCTTGATTAATAAAGACTCAATCAATGTTACCTTATATTTATTTCAGGATAATATTCAGTTATTGATAATAAATGAACATTTTGCTTTCTGTAATAAATGTACCTATCATAACTATCAATATATGTTTTTGTTCATATACTAATGAACACCAAATTGTTGTTATCACAAAAAAATTGTTGCTTTCAGTTAAAATGTAGAGGAACACTGTTATTCCAGAATGAATTATTATACGTATATACTTGTTTACAAATACAGCATAGAAACATACTGATTATTAAGTACAGCTAGACAATGAACAAAAATTTGTTTGCTGGAATTACTAGAATACATTTATTAGGTTTTGTTTATTTTTTCTGAGTGAAAATATTTTGTTAGGATTAATTGGGAATTAATTCTCTAGTAATAAATTCAATTTTAAAATCATAATTCAGTATACTTGAAGCTCACTAATATACATTAACTAAACATTAGCCACATGAATAAATTAAATTTATTAAATCAAACGAAATTACAATCAAACATAACCAATACCATTATTTGGCGGTTTTCAGCTACATGTAATTATGAACAAACCAATGAATTCTAATGAACCTTAAGTTTAATTCATCAATCTAAACTGAAATGTGAAATAGTTTCTTGTGCTAAAACAAAATCTTGTTTTTCTAGACAAAATTACTTCTCTGTTGATATTTTCTTCTTGTTCGACCCAATTGAATTGAAAAATCCTTTCATCCTAATTGGAAATCCCTGAGACAAACACTGAGGTATGAATTCAGCGCCATCTCTGGGTTCCAGTTTAAAATGCACTCCGACTACGTGTCGACTTCAACATGAAGCCAGAAACATCATGAAAGAGGGGCGACACCACTTGACGGAAGACCATAAAACTAATTCATACCTCAGTGTTTGTCTCAGGGATTTCCAATTAGGATGAAAGGATTTTTCGATTCAATTGGGTCGAACAAGCCTTCGCTAATGATTGGCAATGACCATGAAACCGGTACGGAAGTGTTCCCCCAATTAAATCGAAAAATAATTTCAGCTTTGATATTTAAAATGCATTGCAAAGTGGTTCTTGTAGAAAACTTTGCAAAGTATTAAACAAATATAATTCAATGGTCGTAGGGGGCAGTAGTTGTTTTTTGTTGAATACTTGCCGACGACTTTACCTATTGTATAGGTTTTATTGCGGAAGATTGGATTACGTAATCCACCATATTTCATATTAGTTTTATGGTCTTCCGTCAAGTGGTGCCCTCTTTCATGATGTTTCTGGCTTCATGTTGAAGTCGACACATAGTCGGAGTGCATTTTAAACTGGAACCCAGAGATGGCGCTGAATTCATACCTCAGTGTTTGTCTCAGGGATTTCCAATTAGGATGAAAGGATTTTTCGATTCAATTGGGTCGAACTAGCCTTCGCTGATGATTGGCAATGACCATGAAACCGGTACGGAGGTGTTCCCCCAATTAAATCGAAAAATAATTTCAGCTTTGATATTTGAAATGCATTGCAAAGTGATTCTTGTAGAAAACTTTGCCAAGTATTAAACAAATATGATTCAATGGTCGTAGGGGGCAGTAGTTGTTTTTTGTTGAATACTTGCCGACGACTTTACCTATTGTATAGGTTTTATTGCGGAAGATTGGATTACGTAATCCACCATATTTCATATTACCAAAACTCATTATTCAATAATACAACTCTCTAATAAAAATATTTCAATCTCTGTAATGAATGAAGTACTCACGATTAAATTATTTTGTTCAAAATAACTGAATATGGCAGTACCAAATTCTTTGTTCACTATGAATATCCAAACATATTTCTAATAATATCAATAAATGAGCCATATTTAGTGCGAATCTTATTCAGTAATTTTTAATAAATTTGGTGAAAACAAACATTTAATAATTAAAACTGAAACTTTTCTTTCAGTGTACTTACAGAAACGTTGCAGTGTCATTAAACTGATCGGAGCATTACACCGACCCTGTTATGCATTTCTGCAACATTTCAGTAAATTGAATTATTTTTAGTTCAAATATAACAACAATTGGGTTGAAGGTGATGATTAACTACTTATATGTATTCTTAGTGCAATTCAGAAACATTCAATTATTATAATTATACATTCAAAGTGTGTTAAATGTGAAAGTATTGAAAATAAAGTAAGTTCTTTAGGTAATGACTAGATTTTATTAAATTACTTCCTGCGAAAATCATTTCATGGCGATCCTGCCAGGTCAATCAATGTGAAGAGAAAAAAGTACCATTTGGAAATGTGTGGATCAAGAGTTACAAAAGAAGAAAGACTGAAGATACAAACTTAGGCAAGGATTCAAATAATGTGAATCAATCAAGTTTCAACGCATTCTCACACACCTATGAAATTATAATTCTAGTTTTAATCTTCGTTGTAATTGTCATCATCTATTTCATCTGTTGAAAAGTGCAAGATGGTATGAAGAAATCAATGGAACGAAAAATCTTGTCAAACAAACCTAGAAAATTTGGTAAAAAGTTAATTCTAAAATTCTGAATCGATTGACGTTTGCAGAACTGATGCTCTCTTTAACCATTCTCGAGAAAAGTTCATATGGGGTTGAAATGTATCATTTCATTAGAAAACTTTGTTTTAATCATTTGTCGATTCAATTTCGTGAAATTAAATTTTTTTTGAGAATAGATTCCCAATTTAGAGCTAATTCCGAGTATATTTAAGATTTCATAGCCTTTTTCTAGAACCTCTGCAATTTCGAATTGAAAATTTGCTAAAGCGGTGAATCAAAGATTTGATTATGTTCATGTTTCTATTTAAAATCCACATAGTATGGTGATTTCATTATTCTGAATCGAGTTTACTTGAATCTATGCAATTTCGAGTTTTATATTTAAAAAATTTGTTAAAACAGTAATTAAAAAAATTTGTTTCCGTTGAAATTTCTATTTCAAATCCACAAAGTATACCAATTTCATCATTTCGAATCGAAAGGCGTTCACAGAATTGCTTTATCTTCAATCGTTCAAGGTTTGAAGAGTTGAATGAAGTAATTTTCTTCCAAAATTCTGTATTATACATTTATCTATTAATTTTCGTAAAATTAAATTATTTTTTGGTTTTCATTTGAAATTAAAAGCCGATTCTGAGTCAAATTAAGATTTCATAGTCTTTTTACAGAACCTCTGCAATTTAGAATTGAAAATTTTCGATAATTTGCTAAAGAGTAAATTCTAAAATTGAGACCGTTGTTATTTATATTTCAAATTCATGAAGTATACTAATTTCATCATTCGGAATCGATTGAGGTTCGCAGAAATTCTTTAATTTTTACCGATGAAAGGTGTATTTTCCATCCAAAATGTTATTTCATCATTTCTCTATCAATTTTCATGAAATTCAATACTTTTTGAATATGCCACCGAATTCGAAGTCCATTCCGTATCAATTAAAGATTTTATAGGCATTTTCCTTAACTTCTGCATAGTTTCGAGTTGACTATTTTGAACGACTGCCTCCTTTCACGTTTTTAACTTTCAAAATGCTATAAACAACAAAGTTCATAACTAATTTCATCATTCTGAATCGACTGATGTTCGTAGAATTGCTCTAAATTTTGCCTTCTGTGATATAATCACACTGAACTTGAAAAACACTTTGAGTTACCGACACTGGGTTGAAAAAAACAATGGGCATGATTATTTCTTACTTACATGTGTACTCAGTTGTGTTTAGAACTGTTACCATGGATTAGCGGAGATAATAACTGTGAGTTTTGCTTCGATACATTCAAAACGCCATTATATTACTAATATGTTATATTGCAAATTTATATAAATAATTTCCGTTGTGTTAATGTAAACCATACAGAAGTTTTGAGTTAAACAATAATTTTCAGAAACAAACACTGAGTTTCTATATATTCTTTCGTTCTCAGAAATATTACTTTTTGCAGTACAATGCAAGTCGCTATTTTCAACGGTAACCGTTGTCATCAAAACAAGTCCCATGTGAAATACACCTATCATTATCGAACTGTTCAGCAGACGCGTGCATTGTTTTTGTTTTCATTCAGGTAAAGAAAGAACGATTTCCTGTCCGTAATCTATTTTAAATTGTTAGGAATGCGTCTGTGGTTTCATGCACTAATTTCATAAAACGCTGTATTTTTTATGAAGTTCAGTTGACTGCATTCAAAACTTTTGTGATGTCTATAATTTCGGTGGAAAGCTTGGATGGGTACTTGTTCTCTAGTGGTTCGTCAAGAAATGTATTCATTCAAGTCTAACTAACTATTACAGTCTGAACGCCAAAAGATTGTTTTGTAAAATTCTTGTTTTATTTTCAAAGAGTAGTTCAATCATGAAAAAGTTCGCAGACACTATATTTCAAATTTGGTCTTGACAGGTCTTTAAAAGCATCTCTCAAGTGCATAAACACCGATAGTCAACGAACAAACAAAAAGAAAATTTTTCCAATAATTGATCAAACGTAGGCATCTGAATCGCTTCTAAACATAAAAACTCTCAAAATTCTTTGATACTGAAAGATATGAACCAATTATTCGCTTATAAAATACTAACTGAAGATATAGAAAAAAACTTGGTGGAAAATGAGCTCTCTCCCAACTCTAGATAAAAATTTCAACTCTTGAACGGTTAGAGTTTGAGCAATTCTAGGAACAATAATCGCTTTATAATAATGAAGTTTATTCTTTGCGAAACTCAAGATGATCTACACATAAAAAATTACTCGAAAAGAGTCCAAAGGGTTAGACCCCTAATAATCATAAAAAATTCAAAATCATCACATTCACTTAAAATTCGCACAATATACGAAACATTTCATGCTAATTCTGTTGTACATGCTCAGTAGAAACTTTTAGTTATTTTTAGAAACTCGAACTTTAGATTGTATTTAACATTTTTCATTGTTATAGAATTTTGTATTGGCTGCTATACCGCTATAGAGATGTTTCTTGGGTAGATGTAGATTGAAATTTCGATTGCTTGTTGCCGATTTATAAACACGAAGGAATATCTTACCTGCCTTAGGTACTTAGAATTTTGTATTCCACCTGTCCTCCAAAAGTGCTTTTTTTGGATTTGCAAACCATGCTTCAGTTTGAATGAAATTCTTTGGACTTTCATAGCCTTAATAAGAAGAGAAACAATTCTAGTTTCAAGTCTATATACGTTTTGATTGCTGGGTATCTACAATCGTTTCAAAAAGATTTCCACAAGGCGGAAAATCTGGTAAATATCTGTCTGAAAACAACTACTTATCTCTACGAACATCAATAGACTGCGTGGAGGGCAAGCTTCAGAGAATATATAGAGTGAATTATACCAGATAATGGAAATGCCATTGGATGAGATGTGTAACGAATATTCCATTCTTTTGAATTTTCCATTTGGTAGTGAATATCTAGCTGATTAAAAGTCAGAAAATAACCTTGATGTTCTAAGGATATCCTTCGTTCCAATAAACATTGTTAAACTCAATTATGATTCCTTCGTTTACTTCACAAGTCATCGTGGAACAATATACTGAGTAACGGACTGATACCATCAGGAGGTCCCATAAATATTCTATAAGGATCAGAGAGGCAGGAGTCTTAGACCTAGTCCAGAGCCATTCTTCGTAGAAATCAGGTGGCTACAAGTCTCCGACTAGGCAGCTATCACTTGAAGACCACAGTTCGCAGAGACCAGATACCACAAGTCTCTGACCAGCCACAAAGATCCAACCAATACGGTTCGACAGACCAGCTACGTATATATATACCCCCGGTATATACCAACTAGGACCATCTTCGGTCAGTTTTTTTTCTACGTGTTCTGAATTTCACAGCCATCAGCTAATTATTTAAAAACTTGTTGAAAAATATCCATTCAAATTGTAGCCTTCAGCTCAAAATTCTTGGCCTTTAGCCTTCTGTATTGAATTCACTCAATAAAGTTGTTAATTGTTACTTCCGCCTATATTTATTCTGCCGTCCCACTCAAGCTAGATAGGTCAAAATATCATTTTATCTTTCTCTTCGGTTTTGTCATTTGCAACCTGACGCCCATTTTTCTGAAATAGCCAAGTCAACTCATGTCACATTGTTTAACCTTACTCACACCCTCACTGAATCTATCTGAGCAGCCTATCAGCAAGTGTTAACTTTCATTAATTTTAAATAAAGAGTTTTCAAATTTGCATTTTCGAAAATTTGGAGGGATACAAGACAACCATACCAGGCAGAGGCATGGAGGAAGGTCTCCCAATTAATATAGAAATTGCCTGCTACACATATAGCATCAAAATTATGGAATTTGAATCATGTTTTGTTCGAATCGCTAGAGCGAAAGATACAAAAAATAAAAAAATTGTTAAAAGTGACAGTAGAGAGTAAAAATTTGAGGGAAAGGTATAAAATTGGAAACGAAGCAAATTTTTCTGAGACATTTTTTTAAAATCACAAAAAAGATGCTGTTTTTTACTAATTTTTCAAGCACGAACTTACATCGAGATGAAATTCTCATTGTATCCATCAATTAAAAGAAACTCCCATATGTTGCGAACTTAATGACCAAGTCATAGACGTCTCATTGACGTTAGGTGAACTAGCTTTAGTATTCCAGGTAGAAGATGCGGCAATACATCATTATGCAGAAAACCTACGTTTATTCAGAGGATCAGCCAGGCAGTTATTAAAGCAATAGGGTCCATGCAAGGTATCTCATATCTTGTTCAGGACTGTCTGGGAGCTCTACAAGAGCTAGACAGTCAACAAACTGTTCATAGCTTGAGTACGAGATCAACAAGGTATAAGAGCAAAGAATAGGCTGATTCATCCGAACGAGAAGGAGCACAAAGTGCTCTTATTGGCCGTTATTGGTCGTTTAGTGAAAGCTCTGATGAAAACTACGGAGTCAGAACACAAGGACAACCAGGATTATGGTTGGGTTTCTAACAGGGCATTGTAGACTCAAAAACATACGAACAGTATCGGATTGGTAGAAACGAACATATGTAGGTTCTGACAAGAATATACGGAAACAGCTAGGCACATATTGTCAGTATGAAGGTCTGACAAGACAGCAGGACAACCAGGATTATGGTTGGGTTTCTAACAGGGCATTGTAGACTCAATAAACATACGAACAGTATCGGATTGGTAGAAACAAACATATGTAGGTTCTGACAAGAATATACGGAAACAGCTAGGCACATATTGTCAGTATGAAGGTCTGACAAGACAGCAGGACAACCAGGATTATGGTTGGGTTTCTAACAGGGCATTGTAGACTCAATAAACATACGAACAGTATCGGATTGGTAGAAACAAACATATGTAGGTTCTGACAAGAATATACGGAAACAGCTAGGCACATATTGTCAGTATGAAGGTCTGACAAGACAGCAGGACAACCAGGATTTTGGTTGGGTTTCTAACAGGGCATTGTAGACTCAATAAACATACGAACAGTATGGGATTGGTAGAAACAAACATATGTAGGTTCTGATAAGAACATAAGGAAACAGCTAGGCACATATTGTCAGTATGAAGGTCTGACAAGACAGCAGGACAACCAGGATTATGGTTGGGTTTCTAACAGGGCATTGTAGACTCAATAAACATACGAACAGTATCGGATTGGTAGAAACAAACATATGTAGGTTCTGACAAGAATATACGGAAACAGCTAGGCACATATTGTCAGTATGAAGGTCTGACAAGACAGCAGGACAACCAGGATTTTGGTTGGGTTTCTAACAGGGCATTGTAGACTCAATAAACATACGAACAGTATGGGATTGGTAGAAACAAACATATGTAGGTTCTGATAAGAACATAAGGAAACAGCTAGGCACATATTGTCAGTATGAAGGTCTGACAAGACAGCAGGACAACCAGGATTATGGTTGGGTTTCTAACAGGGCATTGTAGACTCAATAAACATACGAACAGTATCGGATTGGTAGAAACAAACATATGTAGGTTCTGACAAGAATATACGGAATCAGCTAGGCACATATTGTCAGTATGAAGGTCTGACAAGATAGCAGGACAACCAGGATTATGGTTGGGTTTCTAACAGGGCATTGTAGACTCAATAAACATACGAACAGTATCGGATTGGTAGAAACAAACATATGTAGGTTCTGACAAGAATATACGAAAACAGCTAGGCACATATTGTCAGTATGAAGGTCTGACAAGACAGCAGGACAACCATGATTTTAGTTGGGTTTCTAATAGGGCATTGTAGACTCAATAAACATACGAACAGTATGGGATTGGTAGAAACAAACATATGTAGGTTCTGACAAGAATATACGGAAACAGCTAGGCACATATTGTCAGTATGAAGGTCTGACAAGACAGCAGGACAACCAGGATTATGGTTGGGTTTCTAACAGGGCATTGTAGACTCAATAAACATACGAACAGTATAGGATTGGTAGAAACAAACATATGTAGGTTCTGACAAGAATATACGGAAACAGCTAGGCACATATTGTCAGTATGAAGGTCTGACAAGACAGCAGGACAACCAGGATTATGGTTGGGTTTCTAACAGGGCATTGTAGACTCAATAAACATACGAACAGTATGGGATTGGTAGAAACAAACATATGTAGGTTCTGACAAGAACATAAGGAAACAGCTAGGCACATATTGTCAGTATGAAGGTCTGACAAGACAGCAGGACAACCAGGATTTTGGTTTGGTTTCTAACAGGGCATTGTAGACTCAATAAACATACGAACAGTATGGGATTGGTAGAAACAAACATATGTAGGTTCTGACAAGAACATAAGGAAACAGCTAGGCACATATTGTCAGTATGAAGGTCTGACAAGACAGCAGGACAACCAGGATTATGGTTGGGTTTCTAACAGGGCATTGTGGACTCAATAAACATACGAACAGTATCGGATTGGTAGAAACAAACATATGTAGGTTCTGACAAGAACATAAGGAAACAGCTAGGCACATATTGTCAGTATGAAGGTCTGACAAGACAGCAGGACAACCAGGATTTTGGTTTGGTTTCTAACAGGGCATTGTAGACTCAATAAACATACGAACAGTATGGGAATGGTAGAAACAAACATATGAAGGTTCTGACAAGAATATACGGAAACAGCTAGGCACATATTGTCAGTATGAAGGTCTGACAAGACAGCAGGACAACCAGGATTATGGTTGGGTTTCTAACAGGGCATTGTGGACTCAATAAACATACGAACAGTATCGGATTGGTAGAAACAAACATGTAGGTTCTGACAAGAATATAAGGAAACAGCTAGGTACATATTGTCAGTATGAAGGTCTGACAAGACAGCAGGACAACCACGATTATGGTTGGGTTTCTAACAGGGCATTGTGGACTCAATAAACATACGAACAGTATCGGATTGGTAGAAACAAATATATGTAGGTTCTGACAAGAATATAAGGAAACAGCTAGGCACATATTGTCAGTATGAAGGTCTGACAAGACAGCAGGACAACCAGGATCTTTGTTGGGTTTCTAATAGGGCATTGTAGACCCAATAAACATACGAACAACATCGAATTGGTAGGAACAAACATATGTAGGCTTTAAAAAGAATATAAGGAAACAGCTAGGCACATATTGTAAGAATGAAGGTCTGACAAGACAGCAGAACAACCAGGATTATGGTTGGGTTTCTAACAGGGCATTGTGGACTCAATAAACATACGAACAGTATCGGATTGGTAGAAACAAACATATGTAGGTTCTGACAAGAATATAAGGAAACAGCTAGGCACATATTGTCAGTATGAAGGTCTGACAAGACAGCAGGACAACCACGATTATGGTTGGGTTTCTAACAGGGCATTGTAGACTCAATGAACATACGAACAGTATCGGATTGGTAGAAACAAACATATGTAGGTTCTGACAAGAATATACGGAAACAGCTAGGCACATATTGTCAGTATGAAGGTCTGACAAGACAGCAGGACAACCAGGATTTTGGTTGGGTTTCTAACAGGGCATTGTAGACTCAATAAACATACGAACAGTATGGGATTGGTAGAAACAAACATATGTAGGTTCTGATAAGAACATAAGGAAACAGCTAGGCACATATTGTCAGTATGAAGGTCTGACAAGACAGCAGGACAACCAGGATTATGGTTGGGTTTCTAACAGGGCATTGTGGACTCAATAAACATACGAACAGTATCGGATTGGTAGAAACAAACATATGTAGGTTCTGACAAGAACATAAGGAAACAGCTAGGCACATATTGTCAGTATGAAGGTCTGACAAGACAGCAGGACAACCAGGATTTTGGTTTGGTTTCTAACAGGGCATTGTAGACTCAATAAACATACGAACAGTATGGGATTGGTAGAAACAAACATATGAAGGTTCTGACAAGAATATACGGAAACAGCTAAGCACATATTGTCAGTATGAAGGTCTGACAAGACAGCAGGACAACCAGGATTATGGTTGGGTTTCTAACAGGGCATTGTGGACTCAATAAACATACGAACAGTATCGGATTGGTAGAAACAAACATGTAGGTTCTGACAAGAATATAAGGAAACAGCTAGGCACATATTGTCAGTATGAAGGTCTGACAAGACAGCAGGACAACCACGATTATGGTTGGGTTTCTAACAGGGCATTGTGGACTCAATAAACATACGAACAGTATCGGATTGGTAGAAACAAATATATGTAGGTTCTGACAAGAATATAAGGAAACAGCTAGGCACATATTGTCAGTATGAAGGTCTGACAAGACAGCAGGACAACCAGGATCTTTGTTGGGTTCCTAATAGGGCATTGTAGACCCAATAAACATACGAACAACATCGAATTGGTAGGAACAAACATATGTAGGCTTTGAAAAGAATATAAGGAAACAGCTAGGCACATATTGTAAGAATGAAGGTCTGACAAGACAGCAGAACAACCAGGATTATGGTTGGGTTTCTAACAGGGCATTGTGGACTCAATAAACATACGAACAGTATCGGATTGGTAGAAACAAACATATGTAGGTTCTGACAAGAATATAAGGAAACAGCTAGGCACATATTGTCAGTATGAAGGTCTGACAAGACAGCAGGACAACCACGATTATGGTTGGGTTTCTAACAGGGCATTGTAGACTCAATGAACATACGAACAGTATCGGATTGGTAGAAACAAACATATGTAGGTTCTGACAAGAATTTACGGAAACAGCTAGGCACATATTGTCAGTATGAAGGTCTGACAAGACAGCAGGACAACCAGGATTTTGGTTGGGTTTCTAACAGGGCATTGTAGACTCAATAAACATACGAACAGTATGGGATTGGTAGAAACAAACATATGTAGGTTCTGATAAGAACATAAGGAAACAGCTAGGCACATATTGTCAGTATGAAGGTCTGACAAGACAGCAGGACAACCAGGATTTTGGTTTGGTTTCTAACAGGGCATTGTAGACTCAATAAACATACGAACAGTATGGGATTGGTAGAAACAAACATATGAAGGTTCTGACAAGAATATACGGAAACAGCTAGGCACATATTGTCAGTATGAAGGTCTGACAAGACAGCAGGACAACCAGGATCATGGTTGGGTTTCGAATAGGGCATTGTAGACCCAATAAACATACGAACAACATCGAATTAGTAGGAACAAACATATGTAGGCTTTAAAAAGAATATAAGGAAACAGCTAGGCACATATTGTCAGAATAAAGGTCTGACAAGACAGCAGGACAACCAGGATTATGAAACATATGTAGGTTCTGACAAGAATATGAGGAAACAGTTAGGCACATATTGACAGTATGAAGGTCTGACAAGACTAAGGTTTCCAATATCAACAGAGGAAAAACAATAACCTCGCAAGTATACGGGAGAGCAAATTTTTTTTTCAGAGTGGAAGCTTGCAAACACGGTTACTGGTCCGTAACCTTCCAAAAAAATAAGTTAAACTCGCGTGATCCGCATTCAAATAAATGGAAATCTTCTGCTACGCTCCATAACCGCTAATTCGGCCAGCCCCATATGGAGGAAATATAAAAATACATTTCATTTAATTAAAAGACAGAAACATTAGCAGTTGCTCTGGCGGTCGTGAGTCCGTATTCTACCAGGTACATCCACTTATAAATGTCCCCACATGTTGCACAATAGTTTCGCAATTATCTCAGACCCGTCTGAATATACGAGGTCCCTGTGTCCGGGGAGTGCGCTGCCATAAGGGAATTCGTGTAATGGCCGCGTAGACTGCAAAAATTATTTTAATTGCTAGGTGATGATATTAATGGCGGGATGTGTACGATGCATTCGAAAGTTTCGCCAAAGGCATCCGAGTGTAGGTTTTTTGTAACACGACCCGTATACCCTCAAAATTGGGAATTTGCATTCATGCCAGAGTTTTCTAATTGAATTTCCGACGTTTCCATTCATTCTTTAGTTTGTAAGGCACTGAAGGGCTAAAGTTTTTCTTTTTTTAAAAAACTGACTTTTAATCTTGGGATCCTGACTTTAATCTCGGAAAATAATAATAATAGCCGTCCTCTACCCGCACAGGCTATGTCTTCGGGTACACTCAACGAGTTTTTATGAGGGAGTATTATTTTTTTAATCCGTTAGGAATTACCCAGACAGGCCCCGTCTCCGGGCCCCGACACTTCCAGATAGCGCGCTGGTGTATTATTAACCCCAGTAATTACTGCCCACGTCCGTGGGGTGAGAGATTACTGGGTCCGAGAGTCCTTGAGGAGGCGGAGTGAACCAAGAATTACGGCCTTCTGCATTCTTCCGGCTAAGTTTTCTGCCGCATCATTGCAAACCGGTATGATTTTCAAGTTTGAGAGCATTGTGTCCATCATTCCACCAAGGACCCCTATTATCAGAACCACCATCTTGACAGAATGGTTTGGGTAAAGACTGCGGAGTTCAAAGAGTAGATCTCGATATTTAGTTCGATTTTCCTCCTCTTTTTGGACGATGTTCGTTTCGCCAGGAGCTGAAAACTCAATCAGGATTATTAGCTTGTATTTGCCTGAGGGTGGGGAATGAGTAGTTCCACTATATCCGGCACTTCTTATTCTCCACAACGGACTCAATATCCGTCGGAGCATAAGGCAACACCGGTGTCTCGTCTGCACCGTACGAGTGTCTTAGATGGTAGTACAACACTCGTAAGGCCGAGTTATGCCTCGGAGGCTGGAGGCAAAGCGCACATTGGGACACACGCGACGCAGCCCATGCAACATAGCGCAATGCATGCAGCACATGACAAATTGATAATGAGCGCATATTGCGAAACAGTGTTGTGAGTTGTGGAAGAACTTTGTGTTGTGTTTCTCAAAATGCTAGAGCTAGATTTGAGTTCCGAATCAGACTCCGATGAAGCATTTGAAAATGAAGTTTACCTTTACTGTTTAACAAAATGAAAAAAGTTATGTCATAGAAGTAACTATCTTAAAAAAAGAAAAACGCATGGTGAATTTTGCTTACTAAATGACTTGTCAGAGTCTCAATTTATGAATTATCTGCGATTAAATAGAGACCAGTTTGATGAGGTTCACAACCAACTACAAAATACAAGAAGAAGAAAGTTTTTAGTATTTACTATTGGCTGTTTAAGTACTAGAATATAACGACGGAGCTTCTCATCCAACCAATATTATGTTGTTCGATATTTTCCATATTTAACATTCAAAACCGATATTACGAATCACTCTTTCTGTTGTGCTATAAAGACATCATAGCTTTCTCAAATATTTATTCATTTATCGTAAATTTCAAATTAATGTTCAACTCAACTTTGTCTCCTTTTTTAATCGGACATATTCTGTTTCCTTTCTAAATGAGCATAAATATACTTATTACTTTTTTTTAAAAAATCTCAAAAAAAGTCCACTTTTTTTTGTAGTTTATAAATTGAAAGTAATCGATAGTGCAAATGGTTTTTATGCAAACAGCTCAAAGAAAAAGGCATTCGTAGCTTCACAATATGCCAAATTCATTTTATATTTGCAAATGAAATCTGACAGTTGCAAAAATAACTGTATGAAACTCGTGGGTAAAGTGTTTTTTTTTTACTCGTAGGAATTGTCAACATTTCCCACTCACAAAGTATCACTCTACTCACTCGTTACATATATACTATTATGTACTTATCGTCTGCTAATTGCAGTTCACGAGCAATATTATTTCATAGTTCACCTCTCAGTTTAGAATTCAAATAGCCTAGATCTCTTGTATCATACAAAATTTTATGTTTTCTTACGGCTTCAATTACTTTTTCCTCCATATTTGACGAACGCACGCACACGAAATTCTGTCTTGACTAGTGCGCGGCACACGCTTGTTTCGGCACATTCGTGTGTTGCCCTGCGCTGTGTCTCAATATGCGCATGTACATGAACACCCGTAGAATAGAAAATTGTGCCCTGCGCTGTATTGCATGGGCTGCGTGACGTGTGTCTCAATATGCGCCCAGCCTGGAGACCGCATAAGCTGGACAAGCTGACAGCAAACGCATTATGGTCTCAGCTGCCTCACGACACGCTCTGCATTTAGTGTCAGGGACCTCTATACCCATCACACGACTGCGATAGACGAGGGTGTTGAAGACACCATCCTGGCAGGCCATTATGAATCCCTCGGTTTCCGACTTCAGCCCACTTGACCTGAGAAAAGCGAAGGTCAGGTTTCTGGATAAGCCAAGGTCTTCAATGTTCTTGAAGAAGACCCCACGCATTGGCTTATCTTTATGTAGCTGCAGGAGCCTGTCACACTCCGCAGCATTATTATTATTATTATTATTATTATTATTATTAAATGAGGAATAACTACTTCGAAGGATAACTAGGTATATGTTATTCCATTCCATTAAGAAAATGAAATATTGAGCATCAAGCTATCATCTTCTGGGATTCTTTTAACATTGTTGACTGGGATGAAAAATAATTGTGAGTTGCCGCGATGTAAGATTCAATACATATACCGTGCAATTGGACATCCCCCAAGGATCTTGGACCCCTTTTTTCATAAATGCTCTTGTAATAAGAGTTGCAAGTCTATGAGATCCAATGCATATACCTTGCAGTAGGGTTTCCCTCAAGTATCAGTTATTGGACTGTTCGTGCTCTTGAGACGATGATCACAATTTCAAAAAACAATGTAGAAACGATATATCGAATAATTCTCAATATGCGGAGAAACCAATGACCATAAATTTCAATCTTAGAAGTGACAGCTATTTTTTTAACAACAATGTAACCATCAATTGAAGTAATGGACTAACACCTTTTTTAAACCCTACCAAAGAAGGGGAGTTCTTTTCTTCAGACAAATTTTTTGGGCATTCTAGTGGTGGGAAAGTCCTAAAAGTTTGCGCAGGCAGTAAAAAACGCCCCGTTATCAAGAATTTCTGGAAATAGCATTTTGTTCAACTCGTCATGAGGAACAGATATACGACGTCTCAGCCCTAGTCCTATAAAAGGCGTTTAGTAAACCTGTTGTATTCAAAAAAATTTCATTTATTTGGTGGTCCAAGTTGGTCTTTCATCCAAAAGAAGACCCAAGAACCTCACTTCTTCGCTAAGGTTATGCAAGGGATTGGTCCATTGCTTGGATCGATAGCAGTCTCTTCTAAGATGGTCGATGATTTGTCTACATCGAGAATTAGTCGATTTCGGGGGCACCCAGCTCTTCAACACTGCCTCCTGAAATTGTGGTCATCGTATCGGCAGCATACCTTCTTACATTTGTGTCATATTGAGGTAGATCATTTACGCATAGTACATTTGATCCCACATCCTAGAATCTTACTATCATTCTTTGATTCAATAACTTGATGAACAAAATATTTTAAAGCACACGGTATAGAAAGCGTTCGATAGATCCGATGTGGAAGAGAACAAATTTAATGTCGTCGATGAACATAACTGAACAAATGACATGAGGCAGTTTCGATAGATCTGTTTAATCTGGTCCTATGCTGATTCTCACACAAAAAAATCAATCAGAATGAGATGTTGCATCATTCTATTTGCTATAATCGAAGTCGGGATCCTGACTGAAAGCATGCGAGATCCGAAATTGATGTTTTCAGGAAAAATATTTGGAATATTTTGAAAGTTGAGTAGAGAAACATTTCGATTCGAAGCGATCTTTTGACTACGCTATTCTTGTTCGTTAAATGCGTAACAAATATTATTACTTCTATATCGTGTTGCACTGTTGACTCACTTGTGAGAGTAATTGATGATATTGTTACAGGACCTGATAAAAGCACAGCTCTTGTGCTCTTAGATTTTTCGAAAGCGTTCGATACAATTAACCACAAACTCCTATTTCCCAAATCAAAACCTACTACGAGGGTACCTTAAGGTGGTATCCTTGGTCCAAATTTTTTTATAATATGTACCTCTCCCATACACGAAACTATGGAGACTTAAGCCGGCGCTACACGATGCCACGAACACCCTCCAACGTTGGAGGCTTGACAATAGTCACGCTCGGCATTTACATTGGACCACTCAGATCTATACCGTATCGGATGTGTCTGAGCTAAATCCAGATCATTCGGCTTTTTGACTTCATGAACATAATGCAGGAGTTGGAACTGTTTGATTCTGAACAGCAAAAACCATTCAAGCTGATGAATAGTGAAGATAATTATTTGACAGGACAGGGATGAGTGTTCAGCGTTCGTTTATTCATATAATCCGTCCAATCCGAGGTCACGTGACGAAAAAATCCATCGCATCACGGATGGAATTGCCGAACTCTCCTAGTGCGTCACATCGTGTGGCCGACCTTCAAACCTGCGAGCTACCAATGTCGAGCTTCCAACGTTCGCGTTGGACCACGTTCGGGCTATTGTCGGTATTTTTGACCCGGGTCAAAGGAATTCCTAGAACGTAGAATACATTCGTGGATTTGATGCACTGCTACACGACTCGTAGTTCCGTAGAGTCGTTCGACATAAGTAGTGGAGCCAATATTCGACGCATCGTGTAGCGTCTGCTTTTCACACAGATCGTCATAAACTGTAACACGAACAGCCTACAACAAGCGATGATAATAGGTAATGATGGTAATGATGTCGATACACTAGTCTTCGAAAGTGCTTTACACAATTCACGACTCAACCCGGACGAATCAAAAATACTTTTTTTCTCTCCCCGTAACCAATACGATTACTTTGAAACTAATTTTGAGTTTTCATAAATGGAACTCAAATAACAGTTGAACGGTCAGCAAAAACTTAGTCATGAAGGATGTTCCGGGATGTTCTCGGCTTCAAAATTCACAAAACAAGGCTTTTCAAGAAAACAGTTACTATCTTAAAATTCTTACATTCCAATAGAGATGTTCTCAAACTCAAGATACGTAGATAGTATAAGCTGATACCCCAGTACATCGACAGTTCGCATATTGCGATATTTTTTATGGACCCTTCCTTGACACCGATTTAAAAAAAAAGTACAAAAAGTACAAAACTTTTGTGTTCGATTTATTTTTGTACTCCGAATATGGATCATCGTAGAAGATTACATCTGGCCACATACATATTGAAGGTTATGGTTGAAGGTCCGGAAAATATAAGAAATAAGTTGGTTCCTCGTTCACAGGTGTATTCAGTCAGCGTCAGAAATCCAAACCAAACTTTTGTATTATCTTCTCCTTTATTTCGGTTATTCTGTTTTAATAAACACTTTCTTTGAAATTTCCCCACGAGAAAAATCTGTTGGAGTCAGGTCTGGTGATCTACAGGGCTGAAAAATAAAAGGACTATTCCTCGCAATCCATCTTCCTTGAAATGTTTCGTGAATGCTATCTTTCATGCATTTATCAACCAGAGTACATTGGTACATGATCATCATGAGTAATTCTGATGACAATGTCTTGAAACCCTATTATCAGACTATCGAGATTTATGAGGAAAGAGTCATATATCATTCAAAAATTACATCAATAGTAACCATAGTTGTTATCTCTGTGAAATTTTTAATTATGATTATCGTTTTCTTCCCTTTACAGCTCGCTGATCCCGGTTATGAACCTTTTAATGGGCATGTTTTTATATTCACCAAATTGTTGTGGTGGATTGCAGACTTTGATTTGTCAATTTGAAATTTACAGTGTTACTATTCGTCGAATGGAATCCACCACAGCAATTTGGTGAATATAAAAACATGCCCAAATGCATGCTATTAAACGGAATAATGGTCTCTGTCCAACTACGAAACAAGTGTGAAATTTTCAGTTTACCAAAATATCTTCTGACTCTGTATATGTATTGGCTCCAATAAGATGGCCAACGTGTCGACAACCACTTTTTCCTAAACACCAGAAATTACAGAAGAATGTAGGCATGTGAGTTCAAAGGGGTGAGTTGTACAAGTTTCAGTTAACTCTGGGGAAGGCATGTGGCATACTTTGCCATCGCTCGCTTCCCGTTTCTAACTTCCGGTCCGCACAGAAACAGTGCCGCCCGGAAAACAACTATCTTGATTTTTTGTTATTTTCGATGAAGGACGAAATCATGCGAGATCGTAGAGATAGCAGGGTTTTGTGATACTTCCGTTGTATTCACATCATTTTAATAATTGTGTTTCTCCATGACCGAGTTTATTAATTTTTGGTTTGTTACCAAAATTTATTCATTGAGTATTAACTATTTCAAAACAAAGTAGAATCTGCTCTAGCTTGCATGGGGGTTGTAGTAGTACTTCCAATCAGAATAACCAAGTAATTTTGTCATTAGATCGATATTTGCATTTCGCAGTTCATCTATGAATACACCAAGAAGACGAAACACAAAAAAATGTAGCTACCGTAATATAATCACATGCGTCAGTACTAAGTATGCAAATGATACTACATATGAAGATATTTTTGAAGAATTATCCACCACGAATGTTTCAGATGATTAACAAAATCTCAAAATTTCTATTACATTGAATTATTTCATTGGGACTTTTCCTTGAAATAATGTTACAAACCTGTCTACTTTACGCCAGCTCGTATTGCTATGCATTGCGTTCCGATTCTACCCCACTCTCTTGGAGTGGTGAAATGAACTCAAAAGGAGTTGCGACAACTTGTGAAAACTCGCAAAATGATGCATATTCATAGGAGCTATTATCCAAAATCGTTCGTTCCACAATTTTGAGAATATCTATTATTGTATTAAGAAAGTTTTTTCAACTTTGTGTATTTCGTTTCTAAGATATGCAATTTTAAAGTTTACGGTTTTACGATATGTGGGGACCTTTTAATAAATGTAATTCTATTACATAACTTTTCGAAATCAATTGTTTGATGCTATATACAACCCAAACTGTACTCAACAACAAGATTGAACTCAACAATAGAAACAAACTCAAGAACAAAAGATGAATAACAGGTCCAAACATAAAAACTCAATGACATTATTGATATTCTCATTGTTTCAGTACTGTTCAAAATAATTGGTTTTTGTTATCTACAACTATATAAAAATGGTGGAAATGGTTATTTAGTTTTTTTTTTAAATTCCATCAACAATGAATAAGGATTTCCATCATTTTCAACTATTATTGAAAGTACCAATTTCCTCCCATAAACAGTTTCATTTCTTTACATAAAACTATGACCACCGTATACAGAATATCAATAATCACGTTAAGATTTTCATTGGTCAATAATAGTGTTTGCGGTTGCGCGATATAGTAAAAAAAGAACACTAAAACACTTATTTTCAATTGTTTTCAATGATCTTTTTATGTTTGAGTATTATAAGGTAGATATCTCTTAGTTCAGATAATTTAATGAGGATATGAATTGCGATTTTCTTCTTTTTGGTGTGAATTAGTAACTTTGTCGTATTGAATTTATTTTTTCCACGAGAAACGTTTCCATAAAATAAAATAGAAAAAAGATTATGAATATATCAATACAATTTAATATTTTTTAAAATTTTCACTCGGCAATTTTTATCATAATTTTTGTCATTGAGAAGAAACCCAAAAACTGCAACCATCTTATTGAGCGCGAGATCTTTGGACCCGACTGAGATGGAAAATAAAAAGGAAAAAGAAAGAAGCTAAAAATTAAATTCAAAACTAAGTTCACTTATATGACTTTTATTTACAGAATATATCAAATTATTACGAAATATATAAAATTTGAGGTTGCAAAGTTATGAGCTCATAAATGGCTCTTCGTTAGACGAAATTTATTTTATGAAAAACGTGGTCCATCTATCCCGAACTTACCCTATATCATATTCAGTGGGAAAAAAATTGGCCTTATTGTATTCGAGTGTAACGTCCTATGTTCTCAATAAGATTTTTCGGAATGTTGCTTGAAAGTGGTTGACAATGTTACAGTTTTCAGTGAAATTGTTCTGGACTTCCATTGTATAAAGAGCAAAAATAAGTTATTTTCTGCTGTTTTTGAGTCATTGATGTTATTGAAATTAATAACTCGGTTCGGTAACTATCTTATATTTCATGTTGATTCATCATCTATTTTCGTAGGTGTATATTACACGAATATCACGAACCGCCCCTGGTGGTCAAAACTTGTCCAACACATGCAGCAAGTAAAGTAAAGTATGGGAATATTAATGTCTTGGAGTACCGCGTTCTTACCACCCCTCAACAGGCCCTGACCAGCGTATAGATCATGCATCCACCCCAGCCAGCCCTTAACTTACTGCCGCCCGATTTTATTGCCTAACCAAATATAAATTAAATTAACTACTGCTTCAGTAAGCAATTAAGAATTAAGGGAGTTTGGCGTTACGAGGAATAAAAAGCGATTTAGATGACTTTTATTTTGGATGCGCTGCCGAATGTATAAATCTTCGCGTTATTTTGCGGTGACGATGGTTCTTTTCCTTCTTTTCGGTCTGGTCTTTGTTTCCTTCCTGTTTAGAAATACTGCTTTTGTTTACCTAGTAGTGTAAGGGAATTTCGAGTCTAAAGTGGACTTTTTTTAATAACGTGTTTTCTTATTTATTTAATCATCTCTATACGTGCATCCACAAAATAATATAGATAATGTTATTGTATATAATGTAAATATTACACAAAAATGTCAATATAGATATAAACATTCCACAAAACATTGATTTTGTTAAGAGGACTTGTTCGACCCAAGAAAACTTTTTGGCCATTTTCACTGAGATACAAAACAGTTGTTACAAGTGGCCAAAGATTTGAAAAAATGAAGAAAACTATTAAAAAAAAACTAAAATTTCTTGTCATCTTTCTCCTTAGTGTCACAAGTGAACAGATGAAAGTTTCCATCATGAATCGCTCTCAAAAAATTGTGATGAGGTAAAGGTGTTTTCAATGATTTCGTTCTGAAATACAGTGCCATATTGATTTTGTGATGTAACTGGTCAGTACTCAAAATTGCATAAGTGTTGGACATGAAAGAGGAGTTTTCCACCTTGGATATAATAAAAAACATCAAAATTGAAAACCTCAGAATAAAATATAAATACAATAAATTCAAAGAAAATCAGATCAAACAGTATAAACCGAATAAATACTGCCTTTCACAATTTCGTTCAATCGGCCAAAAATCATGTCGCTTCAGACACGTCCAACTTCTAGGGGACTATTTTTGACCGTTCTCAGTAAATATCAACAAGTCACGTATCGGTACATTCTGAGTTACAGTTGGCATATTTTGATAAAAAAACACTTTCCTAGAAGCTCTCTTGATAAAATTCGTACTCTCCTCTTTGAGGGTGCCAAACCTCCAAGAAGGAATGATCGCTAAGACAGTTATCACAGCAACATTTCAGCCATTCGAATCTCCCGATGAGGATGGTATATTTACAGCTCCGCTTCCAAATGGACTGGAATTGCTTCTATCCTAAATGAACTATATAGAGCTTGTCTGGCGTGGAATTATATACCGCCCAGGAAGGAAGAAGGAATGATCGCTAAGACTGTTATCACAGCAACATTTCAGCCATTCGAATCTCCCGGTGAGGATAGTATATTTACAGCTCCGCTTCCAAATGGACTGGAATTGCTTCTATCCTAAATGAACTATATAGAGCTTGTCTGGCGTGGAATTATATACCGCCCAGGAAGGAAGAAGGAATGATCGCTAAGACAGTTATCACAGCAACATTTCAGCCATTCGAATCTCCCGATGAGGATGGTATATTTACAGCTCCGCTTCCAAATGGACTGGAATTGCTTCTATCCTAAATGAACTATATAGAGCTTGTCTGGCGTGGAATTATATACCGCCCAGGAAGGAAGAAGGAATGATCGCTAAGACTGTTATCACAGCAACATTTCAGCCATTCGAATCTCCCGGTGAGGATAGTATATTTACAGCTCCGCTTCCAAATGGACTGGAATCGCTTCTATCCTAAATGAACTATATAGAGCTTGTCTGGCGTGGAATTATATACCGCCCAGGAAGGAAGAAGGAATGATTGCTAAGACAGTTATCACAGCAACATTTCAGCCATTCGAATCTCCCGGTGAGGATGGTATATTTACAGCTCCGCTTCCAAATGGACTGGAATTGCTTCTATCCTAAATGAACTATATAGAGCTTGTCTGGCGTGGAATTATATACCGCCCAGGAAGGAAGAAGGAATGATCGCTAAGACTGTTATCACAGCAACATTTCAGCCATTCGAATCTCCCGATGAGGATGGTATATTTACAGCTCCGCTTCCAAATGGACTGGAATTGCTTCTATCCTAAATGAACTATATAGAGCTTGTCTGGCGTGGAATTATATACCGCCCAGGAAGGAAGAAGGAATGATCGCTAAGACAGTTATCACAGCAACATTTCAGCCATTCGAATCTCCCGGTGAGGATGGTATATTTACAGCTCCGCTTCCAAATGGACTGGAATTGCTTCTATCCTAAATGAACTATATAGAGCTTGTCTGGCGTGGAATTATATACCGCCCAGGAAGGAAGAAGGAATGATCGCTAAGACAGTTATCACAGCAACATTTCAGCCATTCGAATCTCCCGATGAGGATGGTATATTTACAGCTCCGCTTCCAAATGGACTGGAATTGCTTCTATCCTAACTGAACTATATAGAGCTTGTCTGGCGTGGAATTATATACCGCCCAGGAAGGAAGAAGGAATGATCGCTAAGACAGTTATCACAGCAACATTTCAGCCATTCGAATCTCCCGGTGAGGATGGTATATTTACAGCTCCGCTTCCAAATGGACTGGAATTGCTTCTATCCTAAATGAACTATATAGTGCTTGTCTGGCGTGGAATTATATACCGCCCAGGAAGGAAGAAGGAATGATCGCTAAGACAGTTATCACAGCAACATTTCAGCCATTCGAATCTCCCGGTGAGGATGGTATATTTACAGCTCCGCTTCCAAATGGACTGGAATTGCTTCTATCCTAAATGAACTATATAGAGCTTGTCTGGCGTGGAATTATATACCGCCCAGGAAGGAAGAAGGAATGATCGCTAAGACAGTTATCACAGCAACATTTCAGCCATTCGAATCTCCCGGTGAGGATGGTATATTTACAGCTCCGCTTCCAAATGGACTGGAATTGCTTCTATCCTAAATGAACTATATAGAGCTTGTCTGGCGTGGAATTATATACCGCCCAGGAAGGAAGAAGGAATGATCGCTAAGACTGTTATCACAGCAACATTTCAGCCATTCGAATCTCCCGGTGAGGATAGTATATTTACAGCTCCGCTTCCAAATGGACTGGAATCGCTTCTATCCTAAATGAACTATATAGAGCTTGTCTGGCGTGGAATTATATACCGCCCAGGAAGGAAGAAGGAATGATTGCTAAGACAGTTATCACAGCAACATTTCAGCCATTCGAATCTCCCGGTGAGGATGGTATATTTACAGCTCCGCTTCCAAATGGACTGGAATTGCTTCTATCCTAAATGAACTATATAGAGCTTGTCTGGCGTGGAATTATATACCGCCCAGGAAGGAAGAAGGAATGATCGCTAAGACTGTTATCACAGCAACATTTCAGCCATTCGAATCTCCCGATGAGGATGGTATATTTACAGCTCCGCTTCCAAATGGACTGGAATTGCTTCTATCCTAAATGAACTATATAGAGCTTGTCTGGCGTGGAATTATATACCGCCCAGGAAGGAAGAAGGAATGATCGCTAAGACAGTTATCACAGCAACATTTCAGCCATTCGAATCTCCCGGTGAGGATGGTATATTTACAGCTCCGCTTCCAAATGGACTGGAATTGCTTCTATCCTAAATGAACTATATAGAGCTTGTCTGGCGTGGAATTATATACCGCCCAGGAAGGAAGAAGGAATGATCGCTAAGACAGTTATCACAGCAACATTTCAGCCATTCGAATCTCCCGGTGAGGATGGTATATTTACAGCTCCGCTTCCAAATGGACTGGAATTGCTTCTATCCTAAATGAACTATATAGTGCTTGTCTGGCGTGGAATTATATACCGCCCAGGAAGGAAGAAGGAATGATCGCTAAGACAGTTATCACAGCAACATTTCAGCCATTCGAATCTCCCGGTGAGGATGGTATATTTACAGCTCCGCTTCCAAATGGACTGGAATTGCTTCTATCCTAAATGAACTATATAGAGCTTGTCTGGCGTGGAATTATATACCGCCCAGGAAGGAAGAAGGAATGATCGCTAAGACAGTTATCACAGCAACATTTCAGCCATTCGAATCTCCCGGTGAGGATGGTATATTTACAGCTCCGCTTCCAAATGGACTGGAATTGCTTCTATCCTAAATGAACTATATAGAGCTTGTCTGGCGTGGAATTATATACCGCCCAGGAAGGAAGAAGGAATGATCGCTAAGACAGTTATCACAGCAACATTTCAGCCATTCGAATCTCCCGGTGAGGATGGTATATTTACAGCTCCGCTTCCAAATGGACTGGAATTGCTTCTATCCTAAATGAACTATATAGAGCTTGTCTGGCGTGGAATTATATACCGCCCAGGAAGGAAGAAGGAATGATCGCTAAGACTGTTATCACAGCAACATTTCAGCCATTCGAATCTCCCGGTGAGGATAGTATATTTACAGCTCCGCTTCCAAATGGACTGGAATCGCTTCTATCCTAAATGAACTATATAGAGCTTGTCTGGCGTGGAATTATATACCGCCCAGGAAGGAAGAAGGAATGATCGCTAAGACTGTTATCACAGCAACATTTCAGCCATTCGAATCTCCCGGTGAGGATAGTATATTTACAGCTCCGCTTCCAAATGGACTGGAATCGCTTCTATCCTAAATGAACTATATAGAGCTTGTCTGGCGTGGAATTATATACCGCCCAGGAAGGAAGAAGGAATGATTGCTAAGACAGTTATCACAGCAACATTTCAGCCATTCGAATCTCCCGGTGAGGATAGTATATTTACAGCTCCGCTTCCAAATGGACTGGAATCGCTTCTATCCTAAATGAACTATATAGAGCTTGTCTGGCGTGGAATTATATACCGCCCAGGAAGGAAGAAGGAATGATTGCTAAGACAGTTATCACAGCAACATTTCAGCCATTCGAATCTCCCGGTGAGGATGGTATATTTACAGCTCCGCTTCCAAATGGACTGGAATTGCTTCTATCCTAAATGAACTATATAGAGCTTGTCTGGCGTGGAATTATATACCGCCCAGGAAGGAAGAAGGAATGATCGCTAAGACTGTTATCACAGCAACATTTCAGCCATTCGAATCTCCCGGTGAGGATAGTATATTTACAGCTCCGCTTCCAAATGGACTGGAATCGCTTCTATCCTAAATGAACTATATAGAGCTTGTCTGGCGTGGAATTATATACCGCCCAGGAAGGAAGAAGGAATGATTGCTAAGACAGTTATCACAGCAACATTTCAGCCATTCGAATCTCCCGGTGAGGATGGTATATTTACAGCTCCGCTTCCAAATGGACTGGAATTGCTTCTATCCTAAATGAACTATATAGAGCTTGTCTGGCGTGGAATTATATACCGCCCAGGAAGGAAGAAGGAATGATCGCTAAGACTGTTATCACAGCAACATTTCAGCCATTCGAATCTCCCGGTGAGGATGGTATATTTACAGCTCCGCTTCCAAATGGACTGGAATTGCTTCTATCCTAAATGAACTATATAGAGCTTGTCTGGCGTGGAATTATATACCGCCCAGGAAGGAAGAAGGAATGATCGCTAAGACAGTTATCACAGCAACATTTCAGCCATTCGAATCTCCCGGTGAGGATGGTATATTTACAGCTCCGCTTCCAAATGGACTGGAATTGCTTCTATCCTAAATGAACTATATAGTGCTTGTCTGGCGTGGAATTATATACCGCCCAGGAAGGAAGAAGGAATGATCGCTAAGACAGTTATCACAGCAACATTTCAGCCATTCGAATCTCCCGGTGAGGATGGTATATTTACAGCTCCGCTTCCAAATGGACTGGAATTGCTTCTATCCTAAATGAACTATATAGAGCTTGTCTGGCGTGGAATTATATACCGCCCAGGAAGGAAGAAGGAATGATCGCTAAGACTGTTATCACAGCAACATTTCAGCCATTCGAATCTCCCGGTGAGGATAGTATATTTACAGCTCCGCTTCCAAATGGACTGGAATCGCTTCTATCCTAAATGAACTATATAGAGCTTGTCTGGCGTGGAATTATATACCGCCCAGGAAGGAAGAAGGAATGATTGCTAAGACAGTTATCACAGCAACATTTCAGCCATTCGAATCTCCCGGTGAGGATGGTATATTTACAGCTCCGCTTCCAAATGGACTGGAATTGCTTCTATCCTAAATGAACTATATAGAGCTTGTCTGGCGTGGAATTATATACCGCCCAGGAAGGAAGAAGGAATGATCGCTAAGACAGTTATCACAGCAACATTTCAGCCATTCGAATCTCCCGGTGAGGATGGTATATTTACAGCTCCGCTTCCAAATGGACTGGAATTGCTTCTATCCTAAATGAACTATATAGAGCTTGTCTGGCGTGGAATTATATACCGCCCAGGAAGGAAGAAGGAATGATCGCTAAGACAGTTATCACAGCAACATTTCAGCCATTCGAATCTCCCGGTGAGGATGGTATATTTACAGCTCCGCTTCCAAATGGACTGGAATTGCTTCTATCCTAAATGAACTATATAGTGCTTGTCTGGCGTGGAATTATATACCGCCCAGGAAGGAAGAAGGAATGATCGCTAAGACAGTTATCACAGCAACATTTCAGCCATTCGAATCTCCCGGTGAGGATGGTATATTTACAGCTCCGCTTCCAAATGGACTGGAATTGCTTCTATCCTAAATGAACTATATAGAGCTTGTCTGGCGTGGAATTATATACCGCCCAGGAAGGAAGAAGGAATGATCGCTAAGACAGTTATCACAGCAACATTTCAGCCATTCGAATCTCCCGGTGAGGATGGTATATTTACAGCTCCGCTTCCAAATGGACTGGAATTGCTTCTATCCTAAATGAACTATATAGAGCTTGTCTGGCGTGGAATTATATACCGCCCAGGAAGGAAGAAGGAATGATCGCTAAGACAGTTATCACAGCAACATTTCAGCCATTCGAATCTCCCGGTGAGGATGGTATATTTACAGCTCCGCTTCCAAATGGACTGGAATTGCTTCTATCCTAAATGAACTATATAGAGCTTGTCTGGCGTGGAATTATATACCGCCCAGAAAGGAAGAAGGAATGATCGCTAAGACTGTTATCACAGCAACATTTCAGCCATTCGAATCTCCCGGTGAGGATAGTATATTTACAGCTCCGCTTCCAAATGGACTGGAATCGCTTCTATCCTAAATGAACTATATAGAGCTTGTCTGGCGTGGAATTATATACCGCCCAGGAAGGAAGAAGGAATGATTGCTAAGACTGTTATCACAGCAACATTTCAGCCATTCGAATCTCCCGATGAGGATGGTATATTTACAGCTCCGCTTCCAAATGGACTGGAATTGCTTCTATCCTAAATGAACTATATAGAGCTTGTCTGGCGTGGAATTATATACCGCCCAGGAAGGAAGAAGGAATGATCGCTAAGACAGTTATCACAGCAACATTTCAGCCATTCGAATCTCCCGGTGAGGATGGTATATTTACAGCTCCGCTTCCAAATGGACTGGAATTGCTTCTATCCTAAATGAACTATATAGAGCTTGTCTGGCGTGGAATTATATACCGCCCAGGAAGGAAGAAGGAATGATCGCTAAGACTGTTATCACAGCAACATTTCAGCCATTCGAATCTCCCGGTGAGGATAGTATATTTACAGCTCCGCTTCCAAATGGACTGGAATCGCTTCTATCCTAAATGAACTATATAGAGCTTGTCTGGCGTGGAATTATATACCGCCCAGGAAGGAAGAAGGAATGATTGCTAAGACAGTTATCACAGCAACATTTCAGCCATTCGAATCTCCCGGTGAGGATGGTATATTTACAGCTCCGCTTCCAAATGGACTGGAATTGCTTCTATCCTAAATGAACTATATAGAGCTTGTCTGGCGTGGAATTATATACCGCCCAGGAAGGAAGAAGGAATGATCGCTAAGACTGTTATCACAGCAACATTTCAGCCATTCGAATCTCCCGATGAGGATGGTATATTTACAGCTCCGCTTCCAAATGGACTGGAATTGCTTCTATCCTAAATGAACTATATAGAGCTTGTCTGGCGTGGAATTATATACCGCCCAGGAAGGAAGAAGGAATGATCGCTAAGACTGTTATCACAGCAACATTTCAGCCATTCGAATCTCCCGGTGAGGATAGTATATTTACAGCTCCGCTTCCAAATGGACTGGAATCGCTTCTATCCTAAATGAACTATATAGAGCTTGTCTGGCGTGGAATTATATACCGCCCAGGAAGGAAGAAGGAATGATCGCTAAGACTGTTATCACAGCAACATTTCAGCCATTCGAATCTCCCGGTGAGGATAGTATATTTACAGCTCCGCTTCCAAATGGACTGGAATCGCTTCTATCCTAAATGAACTATATAGAGCTTGTCTGGCGTGGAATTATATACCGCCCAGGAAGGAAGAAGGAATGATTGCTAAGACTGTTATCACAGCAACATTTCAGCCATTCGAATCTCCCGATGAGGATGGTATATTTACAGCTCCGCTTCCAAATGGACTGGAATTGCTTCTATCCTAAATGAACTATATAGAGCTTGTCTGGCGTGGAATTATATACCGCCCAGGAAGGAAGAAGGAATGATCGCTAAGACAGTTATCACAGCAACATTTCAGCCATTCGAATCTCCCGGTGAGGATGGTATATTTACAGCTCCGCTTCCAAATGGACTGGAATTGCTTCTATCCTAAATGAACTATATAGAGCTTGTCTGGCGTGGAATTATATACCGCCCAGGAAGGAAGAAGGAATGATCGCTAAGACTGTTATCACAGCAACATTTCAGCCATTCGAATCTCCCGGTGAGGATAGTATATTTACAGCTCCGCTTCCAAATGGACTGGAATTGCTTCTATCCTAAATGAACTATATAGAGCTTGTCTGGCGTGGAATTATATACCGCCCAGGAAGGAAGAAGGAATGATCGCTAAGACAGTTATCACAGCAACATTTCAGCCATTCGAATCTCCCGGTGAGGATGGTATATTTACAGCTCCGCTTCCAAATGGACTGGAATTGCTTCTATCCTAAATGAACTATATAGAGCTTGTCTGGCGTGGAATTATATACCGCCCAGGAAGGAAGAAGGAATGATCGCTAAGACAGTTATCACAGCAACATTTCAGCCATTCGAATCTCCCGATGAGGATGGTATATTTACAGCTCCGCTTCCAAATGGACTGGAATTGCTTCTATCCTAACTGAACTATATAGAGCTTGTCTGGCGTGGAATTATATACCGCCCAGGAAGGAAGAAGGAATGATCGCTAAGACAGTTATCACAGCAACATTTCAGCCATTCGAATCTCCCGGTGAGGATGGTATATTTACAGCTCCGCTTCCAAATGGACTGGAATTGCTTCTATCCTAAATGAACTATATAGTGCTTGTCTGGCGTGGAATTATATACCGCCCAGGAAGGAAGAAGGAATGATCGCTAAGACAGTTATCACAGCAACATTTCAGCCATTCGAATCTCCCGGTGAGGATGGTATATTTACAGCTCCGCTTCCAAATGGACTGGAATTGCTTCTATCCTAAATGAACTATATAGAGCTTGTCTGGCGTGGAATTATATACCGCCCAGGTGGCGGCCAGGGAGATATACATAACAAAAGGGGTTCCCAAATCGGTACGACGAATCAGCTTACCATCCTTCCTGTTAAAAAAACTTGGTAGGATCCTGGACAGTCTTATCAGACGGAACGCTCTTTACACGCTTTTACATTTTGAATTTCACATTTCAAGTTGTCATTTTCATGTGACAATTTTGGTACTGCCCCCAGCAGCCGGGATATTCTCAAAAAAAAATTGAAATCGTAAGAAATAAGATTTGATTGATTTGATTAATACATGTAAGTCTATATAATAATTATCTTTAGTGGACCAATAGAGTAAAACATTGACATTTCTGAAGAAAACAGAAGCAGGTTTGATACTGGCCAGAGGATATTTTCTACACTTGCTACACTTGATGGTTCTCCACAATTTGAAAATATCCAATATTCAATACATACAGTGTGACCCATTTAAAATGGAAGCACCCTTATAAAACTTACATTTTCCAACCGATTGGAATGATTTTTTTTTTGTTAGGTAGATATTCAAAAAGTCTATTAGGACACCAAATATCATGAATAAATCTCAATTTCCAGGGCCAACTAATCTTATTTATCAAGGTCAAAAATCTAAAAAATTTACTAGCGATTTTTTTAGAAAAAATCTGACTACACCACTGGATTCGCGACATTTTTAAATGATTTACATGTAAATTACGTTGGAATGCGTCAATCAATAAAAAAGTTATAAAGGAATGAAATTTGAAAAATATGCCGTTTAATCAACCCACCAATTCATGTTCAGGAATTTTATGAAAATTCTGTATACTCCACTGGATCCAGGATGTCTTGAAATATTACTGATCACAGTTTCATCGAAATCTGTTCGGTAATAAAAAAGTTATAAAGGAATAAAATTTGAAAAATATGTTGTTCAATGGAATTTTAGCAACGTTATTACTACACCACTGGATTAGGGGCAATATTCAACAAAATATTATTCAAATAAAATTCATGAAACGTTTATGGGAGAATCAATTTCCTTTCATATGTATGTCGAACCATATCAATCAATCAGTTTATCACAACAAACTTTAGTGTCAATAATTTCAAATGAATCTACAAAAAAATAACTGTAAGTACATTTTTCTAATTGCTACAAACTAGCGGAAAACAATCTTTTATTCACAATCAATGTAAAAATAGAAACCAAGAAGATACCGAATTGAAAAATAAATGAGTGCAATTCATATTCTGGTGGCCTCCACCAAACTTCCATCCAATTCAATGCATTTATCATATCGCTTACGAATATTTTTTAAAGTATTCCTCAATTGTTGTGGAGTAATTGCATCGCAAGCTTGCTGAATTCTGGTGCACAGTTCCTCTTGATTCCTTGGTCGTGATTTGTAAACCTTTTGTGTAACATATCCCCAAAGGAAAAAATCGAGTGAAGTAAGGTCAGGCGATCTTGGTGGCCATCCAATTAATGTACTCCCCCTTCCTATCCAACGATTAGGGTAATTTTGATTCAGCCAATTCTTCACAATTCCCACATTATGTATGGAACAACCATCTAACAGAAAATATAAATTTCTTGTTTCTGCAAGGGGAAGTTCATCTATTGCGTCCGAAAATTCATTCCTTAAAAATTGTAGGAAAATTGCGCCATTCATGTTGCCGTCGAAAAAGAATGGTCCAATTATCCTTTCATTCAGTATTCCACACCAAACGTTCACTTTTTCTGAATACTGCCTTTTACAGTTTATCACCCAGTTAGGATTTTCAGTGGCCCAATAGCGAATATTTTGTGATGAAACCACTCAATTTGTTGTGAAACTAGCTTCATCACTAAATAAAATTTTCTTTAAAAATTGCCTCTCATTAAGATACTCGCCCTGGGCCCATAAGCAGAATTCCAATCGTTTTTCTTGATCACCTAGTTCCAGAGTATGTAAAAACTTTGGTTTAAATGGCCTCAATTTATTTTTCTTCAGACATCGCCTAATATTCTCCCTAGGTAAGTTTAAATCTAAGCTGGCAACCCTCAAACTACTATTTGGATTATTTCTGAAGTAATCTAATATAGTCTGGTTATTTTCGTTCCTTCTTCGTATATTGTTCTTTAAAATATATGTGGTTACTGCTCCAGTCCGATTGAAAACTTGGTTTATTTTATGTACCGTGCTGTTATTTATGGCTGGACGATTTGGGTGTCTTTCATTGAATATTCTAGTTACTTCTCTTTCACTCCAGTAATCATCACCGGAAAGACGTATAATTTCGATTTTTTCTTGAATTGACAACTGAGCCATTATCTGTTTTTATTTTGGAACACAAATTATTCAGTTCACTAATGGTGCGTAACAAAATGACAATTCATGCGCAAATAAATAGATGAGAAACTGTAAGTCACAGCTAACTTGTTTATTTCATTAATGCATTCTGAATAACAGGCAGTTAAAGTTGCAACTCTCATTTTTTGCTATTCAACAAAAGGAAAAAATCACAGCTGATGTTACCTACTGGAATGATAATAATTATTATCCATTGCATATTTTTTTCGTTATAATTTCTATTGGGAGTACATAAGACTTGTCTTATATTGTTGAAATTGTTTTCATGAAGATTAACCAGGAGACCTCTCCTGATTGTACTTGTTTATGTATCCACTCCACTTCGAGAAATACCTATAGACTATTTTTACCATCATGATTTTCAGATGTTATAATTTTACGACATTGCAATAATCACCCCAATAATTTTTTCAATAATCAACAGTGGTGTAGTAAGAACGTTGTTAAAATTTCATTTTACAACATATTTTTCAAATTTCATTCCCTTATAACTTTTTTATTACTGAACAGATTTCGATGAAACTGTGACCAGTGATATTTCAAGACATCCTGAATCCAGTGGTGTATTCAGAATTTTCATAAAATTCATGAATTCGAATTGGTGGATTGATTAAACGGCATATTTTTCAAATTTCATTCCTTTATAACTTTTTTATTGATTGACGCATTCCAACGTAATTTACATGTAAATCATTTGAAAGTGTCGCGAATCCAGTGGTGTAGTCAGATTTTTTCTAAAAAAATCGCTAGTAAATTTTTTTGATTTTTTACCTTGAAAAATAAGATTAGTTGGCCCTGGAAATTGAGATTTATTCATGATATTTGGTGTCCAAATAGACTTTTTGAATATCTACCTAACAAAAAAAAAATCATTCCAATCGGTTGAAAAATGTAAGTTTTATAAGGGTGCTTCCATCTTAAATGGGTCACACTGTATGTTATAATTGATACTATTTGAAAATATCTTATATTCAATACAGATATTATAAATTTTTGGAATCGTGACTGCTGGCATTGCCTGAACCAACAGTTGCAAATGTAAAGGGGTCCGAATATTTAAACAAATCGAATTCCATTGGAAACCTACAAACAAATTATAATTCTCTGATTGTTTCAGACACGGAAGTTCACTGAGAAATAAGCATGGAATAGTAGTGAACATCTTCATATTCATCTTACTCACTGACCAGAGATTACTAAGTACTTGAAAATGCACAGCCTTATTAACACCATATTTGTTATCTTTTATGATAATTTGTTCGAGAATACTCCTACTTCTGAGGGCTGCTAGACTTTTATTGTACCTAAATTGTTACGACTAACAAAGAGATAACTTGAAATATGTTACTGGTTCATCCCCTATTAATTTCAATAATATAATTTTTCATATCATCCAGCATACAATTTGACATTATTTTGTGACCATATATAGAAAAATAATAAACGGTAATGCCAAACATGTAATGAAGTTAAAAAATGATTGCAAATAATGAACGGGCCAGAAAGGGACTGAAAGAGGAAAGTTCAATGAGATGGAGTAGAAGAGATTAGATAAGAAAGACTGAGAGAGTGAGCCAGAATGAAAATGCGAGAAAGCTAGGTGTGGGGAATACTGAGAGAAAATAGGAGAGAATTGAGAGATGGAGGAGAGATATTGAAAAAGAAAATGACAGGGAGGATTAAGAAGGAGGTAGATGTGGAGAAGAATAAGAGGGAGACAGGGGAAGAAAGGGACAATGGAGGCATAGCTTTCGCGGATGCGAGACAGCTATTATTATTATTTGCCGTGTCGCATCTCAACTCACGACAGCTAACTGAACCAGCGAGAGGGTGACCCCAAAGAAACGGATCTATGAACCATACACCTTTTGCAAAAAATCTTGTTCGGAACACTTTGCAAAAAAAAATTGTCTTCCTAGACGACTTCAATCAATCGATTAAAGTGTGTGAACCTATTAGCACACCAGAGAGTGACCCTCTGCCAAACCGCTGAGCAAATTCCCACAATCGATCAGACAAATTTGCTACAAACGTCAAACGTAAAAAAGTTGCTACAATAACCCAATAAGCCTTTTGTGTGTTTGCGTATGTTTTAAATACGTATATGCATGTATCATAATGGGAGTGTTGCCTGTAAAACGTGAAGACGTATGCATGATGGATCGCGTTTCTGATACGATTTGATGTGACAGTTCTGAAAGTAAAGATATAGAGGGTTTGCGGTGCAGGGGTTCGGGGTGATGAGATTCAGGATGTAGGGAAACAATTTCGAGTTGTGGAAGTAACTACCAGCAGGCGAGAGGAATATATTGTTTAACTTCTGCATGTTGCAACTGACTTGGGGTTCAGAAAAAAAAACGTAAAAATTAAAAATACTTCCAATTATTCGGTTATATTACTGTCTACAATTTTATATTGCAGTCTAATCCCAACTAATCCTTCTAGAATGTCGATTCCATTATGCAGAGTTAGTCGAATGCAAGGACCTCCCATTTTTCTATGTCAATGTGGGAGTTGTTGAAAAAAGTATGCATTAAATTCAAGCGGTATTTTACTCTGCTTTTTTTGTCCAGATTTTTTTCAATGTGCTATTGCGATACGGTAAATTTCACTGAGAGAATTTGTTCCAGAATAGTTTATGTACTCCAAGTCCGAATATTTCCTGAATAGAAGGTCAAAGATAACAAACCGAAATATTTGTTATCATTAGGTATATTATAATTATTTGTTTCAATAGTTATTCAATAGTTATTCCATCATTAGTACGTCTTCATCCTGGCAAAAACGGTTTAACGGTATTGTCTACACAAACATGTGATTTCAACAAAATGGAATATTATGCGGTGCGAGTAAGGAATTATCTAGATAAAGCATTTGAGATCAGATGTATAGAACGACGAGGGACAATCGACTGGCCAGCACGGAGACCAGATCTCACACCACTCGACTTTATTATATGGGATAATATAATGTAAATTAGAAGATCTGAAGAAGCAGCCAAGGTGAGTAATGTCGGAAATTTCTCAATGGTGTTCAGGGCATTATCCTATTGTCAAGAAGTAAATGGAATACAGTTCGAGGATTTAATGCAATAATTTTGTTCAATAACGAAATACAATATTTTTTCTCTTCATATCAAATAATATTTATTCAACTATCAATGGATTAATTTCAATTTTTTATACTTAATCTCAATCATTGTAATTGAAATTTGTTACTGAAATAATTGTTAAGGTGGCATATGAAAAAATTTGTTCCAGTTATACTCACTTACGTCACTGTCTTATTCAAATTGCCATATCGCCAGAATATCCATCTGCTTTTATTCCCCAACAATTTAACAATAAATCAAGCAAAAGGTAAGTAAATTAGAGAGGTGAATATGAAAATACGAAACACTCTGTATTTATCGAGAGAATTAAAATAATAGTAGCACTATTGAAATGGAAAAAAACAAGCTTTCTCACGATACTAAATATTTGGTACCAATTAAAAAAAAAACGATGACGTCACAATTCTTGCAACCAATCGAAACCATCAATTCAAAGCATTCATGTACGTTCAGGTCAATCACAGCATTATTATAGTGGGAATTTTCTACCTTGAAAATTGCCGCGGGAATTTTTTGTGCTATTTTGTTTTTATTATGTGACAACTGATACTTTTGATCTGACGTCTGTCATCAGTTTGCATGAAAAGTGAAAAATGATTCAAAAATGGTTTAGTACACCAACATTCCATGAAATTTTAAGAAAATCAACGAAAATGCATGTATGATTATTATTTTGAGTAACGTGTCAATTTGGAAATAGTTTCAATTGATAACCTAGGGACAGAGAGAAAGCAATAGCTTTCAACCAACAGAACAAAACAATGTTACAGAATCCTCCAGCCAAGGACAAAACATCCATAATAATTGTATATTTCATGATGAGAACTTCAAATTCCAAACTTCATTCTGTTTATAGTGATTCAAGTAAATTGTTGAAATAAAAATGTTATTTGTATAGAGAATAGGTCTATAATTGGGGCATCAAAAAATTATCTATCGAATACCACACGAGAGTTCGATGAAGTAGAAAATAATTCTCCAGATTTTTTCTCAAACTTGTTTGCCATTTGGCAATAGGCACTCGAGCCCTTCGAGCTCTCGTGCCTATTGCCTGGCAACAAGTTTTCGAAAAATCTGTCAAATTATTTTCACTTTATTCTCACTCTCTTGTGATATTACAACTGATAATTTTTTATTTTCCCCAATCAATCACGTTTATTAGGCAAACACATTCAAACAAACCGAATTGAAATAAAACCGATTGTTTTTATATTTTTGCCAAACAGTTTCCGTGGAAAATGAAAAATTATCGAAAAAATTTCAATCACACCTTTGATAAAATATTTTTTAAAAGGCACCTTATGGTCACCAAGAATAAGGCAGTCATCCACTAACGGTGTTGATATTGTACAACAATACTTCTTTCTCAGTTGGAGAATATTGATTCATCCTTTGTTTTCATATATATCTTTATGATTTCAGAAGCTGTTGGTGGGTATGAATCTGTTACAAAATCATACTGTTTTCAAGAACGAAGCCTTGTATGGAAATGTAGATTCATATCTAAACTGAAATCTTGTTGTAGAAAAACTTGTGTTTTTTCATAACAACAAATGATTACAAGGAATTAGTTATTATAAAAATATAAGTATATACAAAAGAACTCAGATAATTATTCTTTGGCCTTCCGTTTGAAACAGAAGATTATCGAGATAAACTCGACTATGAAGATCGAGAACCTTGTTTCTCTCTGATGCAACGAACCTTCCAGAATGAAATCAGAAAAAATTATGGAAACCACTTATGTTTCTCTATGAATCTGAAAACTAACACAAAGTGTCTGCACTCGTGCCAAAACCAGTTTGAATCAAGGCTGTATATAGCCGGGAACTTGTTCAAAGACTACTTGTGGTACTGATAATTGGCACTTACCCAACCGTTTTCCGAAAAAGAGAACATCTTTGAAAAAATCGGCCTATTCCAATTCACACTAGGAGAAACACTCACTGTACAGAACCGTTTGAATGAAGGAGAATGACTGAACATCACTACTAATGCTAGTGCTATCAACTGCTAATTTAGAAACCCTTTTAAAACGAATTATATCCTGCTCTACCTCACTAATGTGCTTTTCTGTTGATATTTCTCGAAATATTTTCAGCCATGGCGGCCAACAAAGTTCGTTGTTGAGATAGAGGTTAATGATTAAGAAGAAATCATGACCATAACCATGAATTTTTGGACAGTTGATGAAATGAGAAATGTCGCTGACATAGTTAATGTATTGTTGTTGTGATGGATTCTCTGGAAATTAGACAGAGTGCAACGATTTGGCATGAGGAGTGAGACAGAGATCAATTCGTTTTCAGCTAATTAGCTGAAGAAGTTTTAATACCATTTACTAAATGAAAATATGCCGTTGTTACCGATTTGAAGAGGAGACATCATTATTGGTTAAAGGTACTGTTTTTTTTCCCAGACGAGAAATAGTTATTTTTGTATTAAGTGCGTAAAATTAGAGTTTTTTGATGGAACATGAGAGTGTTAATTATTCTCTCGAATGTGCCATGAAAACACGAATTTTATACACGACACACAAACAACATTTTTTGTACAACTACACAGAGAAAAATAGACGAGTTACAATGGTTAAATTACTTCGAAAACGATGTAAAAATTACTCCATTCAACATGGGAAATAATTTCACAGCGACGTTTGCCTCTAAAATACAAAATATTTCTGTTAAAAACAAGACAACTTGAAACTGTAATGGTTATAGCGTAATTTCACAAAATGTTTGTAATATATCTACAGTACACACGGAAGTGTACAATTCTTCGTTACATTCTCACAAAACATGTGTAAATAATATGTGAATGATTACCAAACAGAGATGTGATAACACAAATACAGTTTGGAAACACAGAATCGATGTGTGAAGGCGAAGAGCGTTATTTATTATTTGTCAATTCCTTCTATTTCAAATAAGTTATGTAGTTTCACGTAACTATTGTAATATCACTACTTTCAGTTCGCATGAAAATTTGGGTAGTAACATCGATATTTCACTTAAAAAAATGCTTCATGAATATTACAGAATCACTGTATTTATTCACAAGAATTATGTTAATATATACAAAATTTCTGTGTTTTCAATAAGGATATGTAAGTATCTGTACATATATTCAGTCAATTTATAGAAGAGTGGATTAGAAGTGTCTCTGTTAAGTTCGTTACATTTTAGATAATTGATTATCTTATCACTGGTGAGTCCTAATTCATGATGTAATTCGTTATTGAAAATTATGAAGAAGTATGAGTTGCATCTATGGTACCGCTGAAATGCATGTTCTGTTAGTTTTAAGTGCTTGGGGTTGGATTGCAAGTACCTAGTCTCCAAAATGTATGAAAAACATACTGTTATAAAAGATCTCATAATCGATTTAGCTCTGGAATCCACCGGATGAAGGGAACTCTGTACAAAAAAGACAAAATAAGTGGACAGTTGTCTTACAGGTATTGACAATCATATGACATTTCAACAAAGTGACCAACGTCAGATCAGATTACAAAAAAGCTTTGAATCTATAGCTGAGAAAATTGTTAAATATGCAATAGATAAAAAAGTATTGAATGGGGAGAGTCTTTGGAAGATATCAATAGATCTTTCATACAATACTAAACATTTCAAAAGTTGAAATTAGGTAAAGATAGCAATATTTTCAATTGACATCATTGTTATATGTCTTTATTTTTCAGGACTGTTTCGATAGATTTGTTTAGGGATCAGTACCGTTCCTAATTCAGTATACCTATTAGTAAGTTGATGTAAAAAGCTGTTTCTATTTTCTCTTGTGAGGAAAAAGAATGTTAATTCATATCCAGGTAAATCCAGTTCTGTTTTTGAACTCACAAAAAAATTGGGCACGATTTGCATTTGAATTAAAAAGCAAAGTTACTAATTTTGAATAATTTTCAGGTAATTATTTCTCATATCCTTTCTTTTTTAGATGATCAGTATTCAAAGTATTCGACAATAGAAAAGAAATATTGAAGTCTAAAAAATTCAAGGAGACAGGTCATTGATGTTCACTCGTCAATAAAATTGGAGCTGCACTGGAAGTGATACAACTGTACCATATTAAAATTCAACTAGCTAGTGGAGGGAAATCCAAAAGAACTGAACATGAAGTGAAAACTTGGGACTTGCAACTATTACTTATTTTCAAAGTTAAAGACCCGTAATGTTATCAGTTTATTGTAGCCAAATTGATACTGTCCTTTGGTCAATAGTCATATTGTAGTGGGGAGAAAAAATCCATCAAAAAAAAGAGGTAAATATCTTGTGAACCATAAATTCCACTAAAAAAAATCTGGAGTGCTCATACTCTTTCATCACTATTTTTTTATGTTATTAGTAGATAATTTAAGCAACAAATTCTTATTTAACACATTGAAAAGTATTAAAATGTTGTTTGAAGGAAAATTCAATTGAAAATAATTCTTGGATCAAACGTATATTGCTTCTCGAATTTTTTTCTGTATTTATGAGTGAATGATATCATAATACTGTCAATATTTACTCTGGAACTTTTCAGAAAAGTTTCGAATTTTCTTGAATTGAATTTTTGTTTTCATATTTTTTTTAGACGTTTAATTGGTTAACTGCCAAACCGTGTTTGTTAAAATGTGACAAAGACCACTCGAATTATCTTTAAGTTTTTATGTTGTTTGTCGACAGTGTTTTTTTATTTTATTATAAGTCTGAGGCAATTTTTTTGTTTGGTCATTCATCTTCCGCAGTGTGAGAGTTACTGAATGCGACGAAATATAGCATTAATTTGAGTGAGCACAAACTTTCAGTTTTAACGATTCAGTTTCTGATTCTTGACTCAAATGACTCATCACGCCGTATTCAATCATTAAAATTATATTTTGAATAACCTTTTTTGTTTTCGTGCAACAATTTTGATATTACTGACCATAACATTATTTGTTTCAATATTTTTTTTCGTTTCATTCAATCATTGCCTTTTTCTATGCCCGTAAATCGTATTGTCATTACCAGTATTTATCTTTGAAATCTTATGAAAATACAGAACATCCAAGACATAATTCTGTGAAAGAACAGAATTTTTATAAAATCACGTTTGCAAAACTGAAGATCTTTCATGCAATGAGTTCTGTAAAAATACAAATTATTCTGAAATTACAGTTGTCAAAGTACATATTATTGGTTTAATACCATTCATGAAAATGCAGAACATTCATGAAATTACATTTGTGAAAATACTGAAAATCTGTTGAACTACGTTGGTGAAAACACAAAAAAATCATAAAATAACATATGCAACAGTGAAAAGTATTTGTGAAATCACATTTGCCAAAATACAGAAAATATGTTGAAGTACATTTGTGAAAATACAAAAAGATGTCAACTGCCATAATACAGGAATTGGATAAATTACATTACTTTTGTGAAAACACAAAATAATCCGGAAATTACATCTGTAAAGCAACATGTGTAGAATTACAACAAATTGATTGAAAATATTTGTAGAATTACCAGAAAGTACTGAAACTACAGTTGTGAAAATACAAAATTTAATTGAACAGCAGAGTAAAAATTCTGAAAATTCTCAAATGCCCGGTGAAACTGAGATTACAGGACCACAGTAACCTCTACAGTGAAATTGTAAAATTTACATAACCGTTGGAAAATTTAACACGATAATCGTTGGTTACATGTAACCAACGATTTTCTTGGTAATTTTACAAAATTCCTTTTCTCTGTGTATGAATGTGAATTTACATCGTCTGAAATATATTAAAAATAAATACTTCCAATACATCTTGACGCTTTTTTTTGTCCCGATAAGTAATCACTTTTAATCGACTGCTGCCTTGAAAATATTATTCAATGTTTTCAGTAATCGCATTCAATAATGTTTCCTGTCTGAAAAAAATTAGTCCAAAATAACAAAGTAATAATTCTATTTTCCATACGTGTTATCCTTAATGTTATCAATAGTTCTTATACAATTTCACAGCATCCAGTGGTCTTTCTGTTTCCGTCCAGAAACTGTTTGTTGGCATGCGGCGTGTTTGACTGTTTGAATGTGTTTGCTCGTAGTTGCTTCAATTTCAATTTATTTTCAAGAGGATGGATGTTGATAATGATAGTGGTAGTGATACCACATCAGATATATCTAAGAAAGCAAATGCAATAGTATCGTATAAATATGTTACCGGACAAATCCAAGTTAGTTTATGATAAAATATATGACCAATTTCGTGAATGGTAGACAAGAAACATGTAAAAAAGGTTGCTGAAAATGCTATTTTGAGGAAAAATCAAAAATTATAAAACCTCCTACGTTATGGAGTGTCTATTCAATGTTGAAAAGTACATTGAATGTTAAGGAAACTATTGATATAAGGAAGTTTTCAAAATTGGTCCCGCTCATTAAGAACAAAAGCGTCGGATACCTCATACAACCAGTAACAGATTATTTTGGAAATATTCGGAAGGAAAATGTATTAAACAACATGTGGGGATGAATAAAATAGGAGAAATTTTCAACTTGATGGCAAAATGGCTTGGAAAACTATTCCTGTGAAAAGAAAATCTTTTTTTCACGATGAAAAAAAGTTACATTTATCTATGCATCAATAGAGATACAGAAATGTATTTTTTTTTATGGTTATACAAAAAAATATTAGTAAGAAATATGTCTTACACCATATAAATGGATTGAATTGTTTCAATATCTTTCCATCTGCAAATCCGTAGTTTTCTTTCAAATAGAGATGGATACATTGCCAGAACAACTAAACCATTATTTTAACTACAGAACATAACAATATGCAAACACATTTTTGAGAAAGTGTTGAAATTCTTTCAAATAGTAATTAAGATAAAGAGGTTCAGTCGTACGTACCAAGAAGCTCAATTTAATCTCTTTAACAAACTCTATTCAGAAACAATTCCTCAGTATCGACCGAACTGGTCTCAGTCATGAGAAAACTCTACCATCTAGATTTCCAACTCCATTTCTTGATATCAAAATTGCTATTTCATTACCAGACTTTTGTCTCATGCTATATTTTATTTCGTAATTGTAGCAACAATTTGAAAATTTACAGCGCAATATTTCCCTTGAATTATAATTTTTCTCCATTAAAGATACAGGCATTCAGCCCTAAGCTGTATCACTTCCGTCAAAAATATCGTCACCGTTATTCGCCATTTCCGTTATTTTGCTATTTCCAAACAATAGCTTTCGAGAATATCCCTATTTTGTGTAGGTATCACACATTCTCATGTCTGTACTGAAATCGAAGTTGAAGAAAAAATCATCTTCTGGTTAGGATAGAATTTTTATGATTCTGATAGGAAAAGTGATGACAGTACTGATGAAACCATTTACTTGTCTTGTAAATATATCATTCTTAACCGGAACCTTTCCAGACATGTTGAGAGTGGGTAAAGTAAATCATATTTGCAAAAAAAAAGACCTGAATAATACCTACCTCATCGCAACAAACATCAATATTGGGGTACCTCGGGGTTCAATCCTGGGTCCCGTTCTGTTCCTCATTTATATGAACGACATCGATAAAATCGGCTTACCAGCTTCCTTCACAATTTATGCTGATGACACGTCTGGAGTAAGGGCAATGTAGCTTGAACTGAAAATTATAGAGCAACGGTTACAAAAATGGAATAATGGTTCGCTTCCAATCACTTTTTGATAAATATAGAAAAAAACACAATCCACTAGGTTTCATAACAGACAGAGAGGGTCAAAACAGCTTGTCTTTCACGGCATCAAGACAAATGACAACACTGCAAAATTTTTGAGTATTTATTTGGATCAATGTTTAATCTCATCAGCAAATGACGTCTTCATAGCCCAGAAAAGGGTTCTGAGGAGTATGACAGGAATGGAATACCATGAAACTTGCGTGGATACATTCAAAAAATATAAAATTACAACCATTCCTTCCTTATACATTATGGAAATATGTATGTATATTTTCGAAAACATGAAAGATTTCAAAGTGAGATCAGATGTTCATAATGTCAATACCAGACAAAAAACTGACCTTTTTGTACCATTCTGTATAATACATGTGTCAATTCTCCCAAGATCATGGGACCAAAATTTGTTGTGTTACTTGGTGTATTTAATTTCGTTTATATTTTCAGTAACTTCATTTTCATTGTCTATTTCGACTATTCCTATAAAGGAACTGAATTGAATTGAGGTGCTATCTAACCAATTCTGCACAATTTGTTCTCTTCTATTTTCATTTTCATCATACTTTTAAACTCATTCCTCATCAACTTGCCTCTGCCTAATGATCAGCATTGATATGCATTTGTTTGAAACAGTTGATGAATTGTTAAAATGTTCAACAAAAGTTCCATTTTTGAGACATATATACCACAGTTGGAAAATACTTTCTATATCTTCGATCTCAATCATATAGATATGTATTACATAATAATCAATTTCAATTTTGAATGTTCAAGGTGAATCTTGAGAGTACGCGAAAAGGAGTTTGAGAATAAGTATTCTTATTATTTTCAGTAAGGTATCTTGTTAGTAAAACATTAATATTTCAATAGGACAAAATATCCACCTAGAATGTAAGAAACAATTGAATTTTTGTTACAATCTCTACATACTGAAGATCTACTGGAGTACAACTTTTGTGCTAGACCCAAGTTATCCATATTAATGAACGTCTGTATGTGCCTAATTGATGGTCTTTTTCAAGTTGGAAAGAGAATATTATTCCTTAAAAAGAATTCATGTAGCATCAAAAGTGATTTCTGACATAAGAACTTCATTTATTTATTTATGTGTATATGCTCCGTCTATACAAATGGTATTCAAGAAAAAGCTGTTTTGGGGAATTTCGGTTTTTCGAATTTTATTCACACCGAAGCTTCCAAATAATATTCGTTCAGTTGATACATGTGCGAATATTACCATTCCTATGTTATAATTAACTATACTAATATATAGAATATATATTTTATTCCGACGGCAAATGTTTTTTAGCTATTAGTGATTAGTATAACGTGAATGCCAATTCGCAATGCATATAATAGTTAGATCACTGCTGAAAGGAAACCTGCTTATAAATATGTTTTTAAGTGTTGAAATTTTTGTGTTACAATATTTTGATTGATGTCGAAACATATTTTTGTTGGACGTAATTACTCAATTTCATCGAATATGCAATCTTATGAATGACGTTATAGGTACTGCATGATTGACTGATGGCTATATACTCAATAGTGTGGAAACGAATTATTTTTTCCAAAATCTATGTGAAAAAATATATTTTTTGTACAACTTTGTACAAATATTACTTTTTGAAGTATTTATTTTTAACAGAGTCAATTATTAATTGTCTATTCATCATAAAACAATTCCATTTATTGGAATAATAAAAATAACATAAATTTTCGAAGATGTTCCATGGTGCTGCTGATCAGAAACGTAAGATATTTCTTGAAGAGTTGATCCACAATTTTATCAGATATTTCAATTCGTTTGGAAGAAGATGGACGATTCAATAGTTTGTTAGAAATCTCAATTTTGTTATTCAAACTATCTTCTATATTATATGCTTCTGCTACGGAGGCAGATTTCCAGCCACCGTGGAGTTTTATGGATGTAATGTTGTCCCCTGCTTTGGCCAGAAGAGTTACAGAGCTTCTCCTGAAATAGTGACCTGTGTAGCTCTTATACATGTCTTTTCCAAGCCATTTTGATTGGGAATTTATACTATGTTGGTAAATATATTTTCTTCTCGAATTTCTCAAAAATAATCTGTTACTTTTTGTATGAGGCGGCCGTAGATACTTGCGGTATATCTCACTATACCTAATCAAAATTTGAAACAGTAAACGTTCTTGCGCAATATAGGCCTCCGTATCAGGTATTTTAACAATTAATATAGATCCAGCATCTTCAATGGCATCAATAGTTATGTGTAATGATTCAGAATGTGTTCAGATCCTTAAAATTTGAATTTGTTTATCAGAAGACATCCATAGAACTTTCCTCCAATCGATGAAATGATAGCCAAATTGAATGGTTCTTGTTATTTTTTTACCATTGATGCAACTGGTGGTTTCTGAAATATCCTGCTTGATGAAAGTAGTATAGTTATGTTTGTACTTTCGAGACATCTCTCGGTAGATTTCGATTTTTACGACTACCTTTCGGGATCAAAACTTCAACTAAGGCATTTCAGGCAACTTTTAAAGAAATATTCATTGTTGTTGGTGTGGAAATATATATGGATGATTTTTAGTACATGGTGAAACTAAAGAATAGGCGACTAAGAAGAGTTTTTGAAATTGCGAGGGAAAATAATATTGAATTTAGTAGAAAGAAATGCAAATTTAGGATTCAAGAAGTTAAATACTTGGAATATAAATGTTTCAAATATGGTGTGGGAATAGATGATGATGAAATTGAAGTAATTAAGGATATGGCTAGTGATGTCCAGAGATTCTTGGATCTTATAAATTATGTTGGTAAATCTATAAATTTATCGTTGAAGACATACCCTTCAAAACAATTTATAAAAAATAATGATTTATATACTTGGGATGATATCATAATAAAGCGTTCAGAAATTCAAAATATATTGTTGGTGCTTCCAAAAATGGATTGGGTGCTGTTCTATTGTAGGGAGGAAAACCTTGTGCCTATTCATCTAGAGCAATGAGATATGCACAAATCGAGAAGGAACTTTAAGCGATTTTTTCGTTTGTGTCAAATTTAATTTATATGTTCATGGTCGAAAATTCACAATTGAAGCTGACCATCGTCCAGTTATCGTCCTTCTAGAGTTCAGCGTATGTTGCTATATCTACTGAAATATGACATTGAGGTTAAAGTCAAACCAGGTGAGAAGTTGATTTTTCCTGATACATTGTCCACCAGGGAGAATATAAATTAAGAGTACAATGATAACTTGGAGATAATTTGGAGCTAGATGCTCAGGTTTCTTTGATAACAGAAAAATTATACGTACATTCTGACACAGAATTAAGGAATAAAACTCTTAAAACAATTCAAAAGTGGAGGGTGACCTAACTCTATTGAAAAAGTAACTGAAGTTATCAAGCATTACAAGAAATTCAAAGATGAAATTACTAAAGGATAATTTTCATATCTCAAAATGATCATTATTTCTTCAGAAACGAGAAATAAAATGTTGTATGTTATATTCATGCCGGATATTTTGGTATGAATAAATGCATTCAAAGAGCAAATCATTCAATTAATTTGCCTGGAATAAATCACCTGATCGAAGGAATAGTGAGAAATTGTCGAATGTCTCAAAAATATTTCAATTCAAATCAAAGAGAATCGTTGATTCCCCACAATATTCCAAGGAGACCTTGGTACAAAGTAGAAATTGATTTATTTGACTTACATAATGAACAGTATCTCATTATCATGGATTATAATTCCAAGTATATATTGAATTGGGTCTTAATCATAACAAAACTTTGGATAACGTTATTAACAAACTGAAATAAATATTTGCAAGACATGAGATTCCACATATTATAGTGTCAGATTGCGGTCCACAATTACCAAGGCATAAATTCAAAGAGTTTGAGAAGGGATGGAATTTTGTTCATGTAACTTCTTCACAATACCACCAAAAATTGAAAGGTATATACAGACCAATGAAAAAATGTTAAAAACATCGATAACAAAGAAGACATTTTTATGGCTTTACTGAGTTATCGAAATACTCTAGTGTATAGTACCTTTCATTCCTCACAAAATGTATCGTCGCGTTATCTCAGAAATAATACCAATTCATGATGACAAATTGATGCCTTCGATAAGAGATTATAAAAAATTAGATATAGAAATATCTGAAACTAAAAGACGAAAGAAGAAAACCTTTGAGATATTCCTGTTTGTAATTTAGACATTAGTGATAAATGAAAGGAGATGTATATGTCAGATCACATTGTGTATCATAGAAAAAAAATTGATGTCCTCATGTTAAAAAATAAACAGTTCCTATATGACAGTTCTAACCTGATTGAATTCGAAAATTCATGGTCTAAGATCTTTCTCGCTATATAATGAAAACGTAGTGTCTGGTAATGGTTTTGTTTTCGATATTTTCAAAAGATTATCATTATTACTTTGTTTATATTCTGAGTGTCAATCTGTCAAGGGTCAATAGTGTCTATTTCTACTTTTCTGTAAACTTTCCTTCTTCCAGTATTTTCTTATTCTGGTGGCTACGGCTATTGGAACCATCAGCCCTTCTTCTCATTTTTCTTTTTCCGTTCTTATTCTTCCATCATATTCTAATCCTTGTAGCTATGGTTATTGGAACCATCAGCCCTGCTTTACTTTTCAAATAGTCTTGTCCATATTTCACCTTTTTCCATACACCTTTGAAGAATACATTTATTTAGCTCATTCACCCCTCTTGATTTTCCCACCAATAAGCACTGTGTTTAAAATTCTAGCTGAGGCAGACTGAAGTAAATTTCCCGTTTTCCAATCAACCATGTTTTTGTAGGAGATTAATTAGTAACAAAATTAGTTCGAAATCTTGAAGGATGCAAATCTGAGGATATATTATTTTTATACTGTAAATAACTGCTATCGAAACGCTCCTTATTTGTATGGAACATGAAAGAATCATATGAGAGAAATTCAAATTTTTTTAAATTCAAGTTCCAATATCTCGAAAACCGTAAGGTTTTCACTGAGGTCAAGTTGTGGTTTACTGATAGGTTATAAACTTGTTTATCACCAGCTACAGTATGAACCATGGTTTACCTGACACCCTGTATAATTGACTGATATCCCATGCTCAACTAATGTGATGAAACAGTATATCGAATTCTTTGGTGGCATTTTCGACTATATTAAAAGGGAACAATTCCAAGACGAATAACCAGACTTGGGGCATGAGAAGTCGAATATCATTAATAAGAATTTGAGATGAATATGACTGACAAATACCGATCCCAGACACATCTGTATAAAAATAATACGCGTCAAAAACACAATCCTAAAACTAATACGAAACATTCAGTTTGGTGGTTGCAGCGTAGTTATTAGGCATCATTAATCAAGTCGGTCAGGAAATGAGTCAACCCTTCGGTCCTTTCTGGCCGAAAATACGGCAGTTTACATACTGGGCTCGGACATTGTGGCCGTCTTAAGACACATGGTCATGCTCCTTCCTCGGCGTCTTTTCACTGCTTAATGTGTTAAAGATGTAGAAGGATTTCTCTGAGGTTTACATTGTCGCTGATGACTTTTGCTTCTGGGTGGTGGCTCTGAATGGAAGTGCAATTGTTGTGTGATTGATTATTCACCGAGAGAGACTGTTTTACGAGACTCTGCTTCTCAAGTGTCATGTTGACAATCTGTTGGATTACTTGGGAGTCCAAATGTGTGAAGGAAGAAAATATTTTTTTGCTCCGCGCCTTGTTGTACACAAGAGTAAAGACGGATTTACAGGACGCACTATATTTATTTTCATTCAAAATAAGGATACAAGCAGATAAATACTGAGACAACCATCCTTTAAGAGTAGTGGTTACAGAATCATTCGGTGTCCAACAGACAGAGATTCACGGGTTTTGCTTGGTCTTTCAAAAGCTTCATCAAGAAAAACTCAAAACAAACCCAACTATACTTTTATCAAACCTAGACAAGCTTCTGAAGGAAGGAAGCTTGACATTTCAAGCTTTCTATTACCAAGATCAAGCCTCATCATGCCAAACTTCATGTTATTTTTCAGACCACCCAAAATTTTAACCTACACTGAAAGTGATATTTGGAATTATAATTTTCTACTATTGAACAACATAAATGAATGATGGGATTAACAACGACTGAGGATATACAGTGTGTTCCAAATTAAGTCGGCACCATTACCAACTCCGTTATTATTGATGCTACGAATTCGGTTGAATGAGCAAACTAGTAGCATTTTTAATGGACTTTTCGATGCCGAAAATAAAAAAAATGACATTCGCGTTTTCATAATATTTCACAAAACGATATTTCTTTCAATCGGACACCCTAAATTTTTAATGTATTTCGGTCGTGTGGCATTCAACACAGTTCGGCCATCAATTCTATTAATTATAGTTTCAATATAATTTTTCATTTTGTACACCTCATTTATCAGAAATCCCCAAAAATAAAAATCTAGAGGTGTCATGTCTGGTGAATGAGGGGGTCACTTAACAGGACCATTTGTAGCAATCCATATGTTTCCAAAATAGCCTCGCAGCATTCTTTTTACGCCACTGACATTATGTGCTGGTACTCCATCCTGCTGAAAATAGATCATCTGACGAGCCTCCAGATCAAGATCATCGAGAAACTCTTCCAACACTCTTGTTAATAAACAGTGTCCGCTCAAAGAACCATGGTAGGAAAATGGACCAATAATTCGGCCTTTAGATACTTGATACTAAATCGTCTTTGCGAATTGTGGGGATGGACTAGAAACGGATTATGTCTACTCCAATAATGGAGATTCTATCTATTATACATCCCACAATTTGGAATATTAGCCTCATCGCTTCATTTAATATTTCTATAGAAGTTTGGATTTCGTCTGTATTTATTCATAAACCCCGACAAAACCCCAATCGTCTCTCAGGATCACCAGGTTCTAGTGTTTGCACTGATCTTAACTTATAAGAAGAAATCTTATGTTACTTCAGAATTCGTTGAATACCAGACAGTGAAACAGCTATTTCTCTAGATAAATCTCTGATGGAATTATTTAGATATACCTCACAGTATGATAAAACCTCAATTTCTGTATCTTCAGATATTACAAAACGGCTTTTAGTTCATCTCTTCTCAAAAACTTCTTCATTGTTCCTGAATCGACGATGAAGCACGGCAAAAAAAGACCGATTAGGTAATTCACCATTATTTCACCAGTATTTTCTGTTTTGTACAAAAACGGCTTCAAAGTTATCATTACAGCAGACATATTTTGATTCACAAAATAAATGCGACTAGCGGAATGGCTTTAAGATGGAAATTATAATTTTTTACATCAATACCAAATTGCTCAGTAGTGTCAATTGAGTGGTGCGACATGATGATCACGGGTTTCACGAGTTTACATCCCAGCGCAATTTTTTCTTTTTACTGTCTTATGTTGCTATTAGTAACAAAATATTGTCATTCGTATAATTACCAAAATTGGGTGTTTGGACAATCATGAGGTTTTATTCGCCAAAACAAAGAAATTTTTTGTACTAGTGAAAAAAATAAATATTTCCACATAAGTCGCTCATTTTCCACTTTAGGAAGAAAGGTGATATGAGCTTTGTTGTTGAGAATGTTATTACGAATCGAAATGCGTGAAAAAATATAGGGTGTTCCATCGAAAGAAATATCATTTAATGAAATATTCTGAAAACGCGATTGTCAATTTTTTTTTGTTTTCAGCATGCATCGAGAAGGCCATTAAAAATGCTACTAGTTTGTCCATTTGACCGAATTCGTAGCATCAATAATAACGTTGTTGGCAATGGTGCCAAAATAATTTGGAACTCCCTGTATATTTTCAAGCGGTTGAGAATTAGGTAATATGTATGTAAGCGTACGTTAAAATGAAACAATTTCTCAAACAATGAAGAAAAATACATAACTTATCAATGTTTGAGATCCAACAATTCAAGCACATCAAAGCTTCAATCTATTTCGTATTTTGGTCACAATTATTAATGCTCTGGAAAATTATCTTTCAATGAAATCCGACGTTGAAGGTATAGATAGTAAGACTAGCAATTTTTGACAGTTTTGGGAAAACGTTTTGATGACGTCGCCACCAATCTAGAATGTCTCACCAACTCTCAGCCCTTGGAATAAACTCGACAAATCTAAATGAATCACACAACAGATCCAGTTGGTTTTATTATAAAGTTTCTGAATTTCATCTCGTGATGCTTGTACAGACAATATGAACATACGATCAATATTATTCTTGTTATTTTTTTTGCACAGGAAATCTGCCCATTTCCCCAACTATCATTAATAAAGTGCATTACTTTTCTGCCTCCATAGTTGTTGAAAGTTTACTGAAACTTAATAGATAATTACAGACGATCTGAATGAGAGAACATTCTATATCGGTGCCCCTCAAGTTTTTCAATTTATCTATATCACCACTGTATCAAATCGAGTGCGAGTGCGAAAAGATGAATTATATCATCTAATATTCAAAGAGTCAAAAATTTTTCCAAACTAATTTTGTGCTGCTGAGATTTTTTTATTTTTTGCAATAGTTTTGATTTTAACCACATGAGAATCAAGAATTTTCATGAAGTCATGAGCCCCTAAATTTGCAAAACAAACTAAATGCATGTCTTTAGATTGTTAAAAATTGTTATTTCCTTCAACTAGCTGCACACCCTTAAGAGTACAACCCTCAAAAGTCTTCGATAGACTTGTCCGAGCTAGGGAAGACGCAGCCCTTACCTTTTAACGTGTGATGCCGTGCACGGGAAACACGTGAATGGCGTTTCGAGTATGTGGGCGGAGCAGGAAGAGCTTGGCTAGGCTTGAAAAAGCTTGAACATAGCTTGAAACTTAAATTCGTGAAACTCAAGCTGAGACAAGCTTTTTGTTTTCGAAAGATTTACGAGAAAGCTATTTCACTCAGAAAATGTTGATTTTGAAGATGGGTGCCTTTTTCCGACTCAAAAGTTCTGAAATTTGTCAGTTTGTCGTCGAAATTCATGTTTGTTCCGCGATACACATTTTTTGAGGAAAGTTTGTAATTTTTTGAAAAATGGAAAAGAAAACTTTTGAATCAGCATAAAATTTTGCTTCTCAAAAAACAAATTTTTTACATTAGTTGGTACTGCGTTCGTAGAAAGCAGATTTTCGTGTGGACAAAATGAGCTTATTTCAGTTTAAAATGCAGCAAGCCGTTATTAAATTATAACATAGTATTTAAGAATCAAATGAACTGATCGAAAATCTCAGTTTTGGTCGATGGTGGAATGAAAAATTCTGAATTTTGTCAGTTTGTCGTCAAAATAAATTTTTGATCGTCAAGACAAAAATTTATCTGGAGTTGAGAAAATGAAATAAAATCAGCACTTCGAGATACATTTGAGAAAACTTTGCAATTATTTTTAAATATTAATAAAAAATTTCGAAAGTTCGGTTTCTGTCAATATCAAATTTTGTACTGAGGACTTGACTTAGATCATCTGTGAATCTTTTAAAAATGCGAAATCGGCTTGTATTTTTTGATTGGAATGCTATTTCACTTATAGTAAATGTTAATTTTTAATATAGGTGCATTTTTTCGACTGAAAATATTGTGAAATTTTGTCAGTTTGTCATCAAAATTGATATTTGTGGCACGATTCGGAATAAGATCGTGTGAGGGAATTTCTGACGTTTTAATCCTTTTTTATATTAAACCTTATATTTATTATATTCGTGGGTAGTTTTTGAGTTTTTCTGCACTTTTATTGAATCTAAACTCATGAAGAGTTTGAAATATTTCGTCCTATGAACAAAAGTATAATAAATCGTCTTTGGCAGAATGATCAGGGCTAACCAGACTGACTTGACGATTTTAATTCACAGCCGCCAATTCTGACGAAATAAAGATATGAGAACACATCAAACAGTATCAGATTCTTACGCCCCTCCAGGCGATTCCCGCGTCGCGCATCGTCAATCGCTGCGACGCCTGTCGTCCCTCTGTATTTAACAGCACCGAGGACCACGCGGTATCACTGCATTCCCGACTCTCCACCAATCTGTTATTAATAATTTGGCGGCGGTCGATCTCCGAAATCCTCAAAAAAACATTCGCCAAATTAGCGAGCATACCCGCGAATTAGCATAATAACGTGATTCCATCGACGGGCATAGTGATTTCGGAATCGAAACGTATTCGTTCAGAACCAGGTATTTTCGGGGAATTTTTACCTGCCAGACAGGTCGTCATGCGAACGTAGCTCCCGCCCCTTGCGACCGAAGCCGGCCCACACCAGCTCGCGCGCGCTGCCATTGGCCGCGACCCCGGCCACGTGACCAGCCATCATCCTCCTCGACGAGAAAGAAACAAAAACAACCGTCACTAACAGTAACTACGAACGGACACGTAACAATCGTTTCCTATTTCTCGGAGAGGATCGCTTGCTTTCCGCGGTTTTCCACTCGCTTTCCGCGTCGCGTCTGCCGTCCCCAGGACCTAGTGCTCGTCGGATACGATACTGTGCGTTGTGATGTTGAGTGGTACGAGGACGGCTTCCGGTCAATGAGAATCAAGCACCACATCCGGATGCCGACGGGACACCTGGAGGAGGACGAGTTCGTAGCTGTGAAGACGAGGTCCAACACTCCGGAAGGCGCTGCGGCCGGCGGAAGCGGGACCTTTTGGTTATCCGCGGTGTCGGCCGCAGCTCAGCCTCTCGAGGGCTGCAATGAGACTGGGTTCATCAGCAGTCAGCCTTCGATGGCTGAGTTTATGACTGCGTTACCGCATCTATCTGGGGAGCTTCCCCATGGGCCTCCGATGAGTCCTCAGCATACCCCGCCTGCCGGGGGGTTCCCGATGGACGTGCCGCACGGGATGGGCTCGCCAGGTGTTAATGTGCCGGAGTATCCTTGGATGAAGGAGAAGAAGACTACAAGGAAGAACAGCCAGCAAGGTAATGATGCATTTTCAAATCCACTGCGCTTGGAAAGTTTCATTTTCAGGACTTCTACTAGCAATGAAAAATTAAATACAAAGGCCCACATAGATTAATCCTTTTCGCTTCCAGTGTAAAGCATTTTCCTTTAATGTAACGTATTTTCCTTCGGTGAACCAGTCGAAATCATACAGAAAAATCAATGTTGAAAATGCGCTGTCAATTTTGATTTTGGCGTCCTCATACAGGGTGTTAGTGAATAAGTGCGACAAACTTCGGAGGGTGATTCTGTATGAAAAAATAGTGACATATTGATTCATAACTTTTGTCCGCTAATGCTTAGTTTTCCAAAATACGGGGTGTTGAAGTTTTACTTAAAAACTGACTATTTATTTATTGCTCAAAAAGTAGTTATTGCACATTATCTGACAGGTAATTAAGAATTTTATGTTCATCATTGGCGTGCATACGGGTAATGATCTCAATTTTTTAAGAAAGAAATGGTGCTCCACTGAGATATTTCAAACTAACAATCATTTTTGGATTCTTCGTTCAATTTGTGTGGGCGCCGATTTTATCCAAAAAAATAAAAGCTGTCAACGCGTATTTTTCATTTCTTCAACACATCATCTAGTAGCGACGCTAGTAGGCTACTGTCAACATTCTTCAATACGAATATTTCAACGAAATGTGAAATTAGCGTTTTATCATTCTTAAGTATTCAGTTTGGTATAAAATTAACATTAATAAATAATCAAATTTTCCTTCATCGAAAAGAATTGGAAATTATACAAATGCGGTACTGCCAGACATGCATTTTGTCTATGGTCGAAGTAATGGAAATGGTCGGCACGCTCGACGATTGTATGCTGAATTGTATCCAGGACGTAGGGTACCCCATCACACAATGTTTGCTCATCTTTACCAAAGTTTGCGCGAAAATGGTATATTTAAGAAACAAGGGCGTCCCCGAGAAGTACGAAATGTGCAACTGGAAGGAGTAGTTCTCGAGTTAATTGCGGAGTCACCTGAAACAAGTACTCGACAAATTGCCAACATATTGAATGTAAACAACTTCACTGTATTGAAAATTCTTCAAAAACAGCAATTGTATTCGTTCCATATTCAACGTGTGCACGCTCTACTACCTAGAGAATTTCTAATTCAAAACGCTCAAATTCCTAATTTTTTGAATGGCGTTTTGTTTGCTGACGAAGCTGATTTTGGACGACAGTGTATACGAAATTTTCATAACAATCACGTCTGGGCTGAGGAAAATCCACATGGAATCTTTGAAGTTCATTTTCAGCATCAGTTTTCAGTAAATGTATGGCTTGTGGTAATTGATGAGTCGGTCCATATTTCCTCCTACAACTAACAGGCGACTCTTACCTTCATTTCCTACAGGAAGAGTTACCTGTTCTTCTTAACGAAATCCCACTACAGCTGAGTCAACACTTATGGTTCATGCATGATGGTGCACCAGCCCATTTTAGCATTAATGTACGTAATCACTTATATAGAGTATTATGAGGTTAAAATACGAAATTGCAAGACGCTTCTAATGACTATCTGTTGAAATCTGACAACGTTATGAGGGACAGTTGGAACTTGATAAATCATGAAGGAAATAGGGAGCAGAAAAAGCCACTAGAAACAAATATTTCAGTGGAACAATTCAATGACTATTTTGCTACAATTGCTGAGAAGATTATAAGCTCACTACCTAACATACCCGTACCTACTTCTTATTCGAAAACCTTAAAAACTCTGGTACAATTTATGCTAAATCATGTTACTCCGGATGATATCTATGACGTTATTCTTGGTCTGAAAAATTCTAACGTAACTGATACATATGAATTAAATAGCAAAATTATCAAATCGCTGGCCGATATTCTTGCTGAACCTCTAGCTTCCCTGATAAATATGGTTTTTGTACAGAAACTTTACCAAATACTCAAATTTCTTGTCATTATACCTGTATTCAAGAAAGAAAGCACTGACGATGTCAATAACTTTCGTCCCATTTCTATTATTCCGATCATTGGTAAGATTGTTGAAACCATCGTCAGAAAAGAGCTCTATAACTTCATGAAAATTAACTCTCTATTGTGTCCAGGACAATATGGTTATAGAAAAAAGATGTCTACAACGAAATCTCTCCTCCAAGTACTGTCATAGTCGAGGGTCTTGAGGAAGGTAAACACTCACAACTCGAATTGTGTGATCTATCGAAGATCTTCGATTGTGTATCGCAGGATATTCTATTGAAAAAATTACACAGCTATGGCATTAGAGGCTTAATACTGAATTTCTTCGAATTTTACCTCAGTGAACAGTAAGTCCGTTAAACACGGTGTTCCGCGTGGCTCGGTTCTGGGTCCCCTTCTCTTCCTAATCTATATAAATGATCTATATTTATACATTCTGCCAACGAAAAGCGTTTTCTTTGAAGTCGATACATTTATTTGTTAGAGTAATAATGTTAGAAATCAGAGACAATGGACTTGGCCAAAATCTGGTTCACTCGTAATAAATTCAATTTCAATGTGGAGAAGAATCAGTCCATTCTTATTTCTTCCAAATCAAATTTCACTCAAAGCAGCAGTGTAAAATTACTTGGCATGCATCTATATAGATGATAGATTCAATTGGGGTACACATATTGCGGTATTAGCAAAGAAACTATCTAGTATTCTTTTTGATTCGACATTTGAAAAATATCTTCAGTATTTTCGTTCTCAAAATGTGTTATTTTGGTTTATTCCATAGACATCTGTCTTATGGGATTCTTCTTTGGGGAGAGTCTTGCCACTCTCATAAAGCATTTATTCTTAAAAAGAGAGTTATCAGAGTAATGGCGGGAGTTCATCATTGTGAATATTACCGCCCTCTCTTCATGAGGGTTCAAAGAATGTCACTTCCTACTTTATTTATATACTCGTGCGTACTTGAAATTCATGGAACTAAGCATAAATACTCGGCTACTTATGTATATGAAAATGATAATATTTCAACCGGATACCCTACATGACAGTGAAAGTTTTTTAGTCTAGAGATGAAAATTAGGCAAATGAGCATTATCATGCGACCCGATGGGAATATACTAGAAACAAATTTGATGAGTTTTTGACACTTATGACTATTAATCTCACTTTCTATCTACAACTTTTCGAAATTGCACATTTTCGAAAAATATGCTGTGACTCAGAAATGATCATAGATGTCGATATGCGATTTTTACAATTGAGTTTGTCATAAAATTTGACTCTCAGACACAGCCATCAGTTTTCTATCTATCTATCTATCTATCAAGTTTGAAAACAGGACTTTCCCTTCAAAAGTGTCCAATTTGGCCCACTCTGTATACGTTTTTTGAAAATTCAACTCTTAGGTTCAGACTTCCGATGTCGCAAAAAAAATTCTCTGAACCTAGATTTATACAACAAACTTCCTGCTAGGATAAAGAGTCTGGGTTTCATTCAATTTAAAATGCGATTCAAAACTTTTCTATCTAAAAATTGTTTGTGTAATGTAAATGAATATCTTAATTCAGGCAAGAATGAATTTTAACACCCGAGTTGCATTCAATTCAAATTATATTTTAATATATTTATGTTTATTTACACTGTGATTTACATTTATATCTATGCTTTGTGTTGTATTCTTGACGTTCTACTATTACTGTTGTATATTGTAGTGAAATAAATAGTTCTACATCAGTGATCTGATCATCTCAACTGAATCTGACCTTGTTGATTATGTTTTTTTATATATATTACTGAATGAAGTCAATTGTGAAGAAAAATGCAAGAAAGGGAAACTCAAACCACATTCCAAGGTGAAAAAATCTAGCTAAAATGTGTACAAGACTCAAAATATTTAAATCACTAGAGAATCAAGACGAGGGGGAAACATCTACTTCAAATTTTGTAGTCTTCGAGTCACGTAGATGTAATTTTGAGTCTTTTCTGTCTTTTGAGTCACGAGTCTTGAATAATTTGAGTCTTGTACACATTTTAGGTAGATTTTTTCAGCTTGACTAAAAGACTCAAGATTGTGACTGAAAAGACTCAAAATCAAATCTCAATGACTCAAGATTGTGACTGAAAAGACTCAAAATCAAATCTCAATGACTCAAGATTGAAATTGAAATGACTGAAAGCCAAATCTAATTGACTCAAGATGGTGACAGAAAGGACTCAATTGCAACTCCAACGACTGAAAATTCTGAAAATAGTTTGTGTTATATTTTAACATTTTTAGTTTTAGTGACATAACCTTGTGTTCCTTGTAGCACTTTAATGACAAATAATTTTTTTTTTTTATTATTTTATCCGTTAACCAGCTGTTGTCCCCCTAAGAACAGCCCTCAGAAGTCGAAACTTGTGCGAGCCAAGGATTAACGAGGTCTTACCTACGATTCCCAGACTTATCTATCAAGTTGTCGCTTTACGTGCCTTCGCCAAATTCAATAATAAAGTATTTGATTTGAATTACTATTTGATTTGAATTGCTATTTGATTTGTTTTGCTATTTGATTTGAATTACTATTTGATTTGAATTGCCATTTGATTTGAATTGCATTATCTGTAATTTTCTCCCATGAACGATGTTAATGAGATATGAGATAGTTTGTTTTGAAATGAAAGTGCAAATTATTCATTTACGTGATTTCAATACATCTTATCTATCTAAATTGCCCCTTTATGTGCCTTCGCCAAATTTAATAACAAAGTATTTGATTTGAATTGCATTAAAGAATATGAAATTCTCTATTATGGACGATGTTAATGAGAAGGTTTGTTTTGGAATGAAAGTGTAAATTATCTTCCTGATTTGAATGCATTTCTATCACTCAACAACTAACAAAACCACCATCTTCTTAGTAGAGTCCAAACATTGAAAATAAAGCGTTGAATGATAGCATTTTTGAAAGCCATAGATAGCTTTGGAAATTGGAAACCAATTCATCAAACGAGTGGCTGGTATCCTAGCAATTCATGCCACGAAACAAATGTAAAAAAATAAGCGCTTGAGATCCGAAAGAAAATCTCTAAATTAAAATAATTGAGGAATTTTACTAATCAATGTATATCTGCAGAGAAAAAGTGTTCTTAACAAATAAATGCAAGCCTAATCCCAACCCTTTTAGGGGTATGTTTCAGATTATCAAACATTTTGAAAGTCTTCTGTAAATAAGGCAAACATCAATCCATTTTCGTTGAACGACTACTTCATGTATAGTGAATTGCCGTTATTAAACAATTATTTATTGAAAAATTATGATGGATCACATTCGCATTCGAATGAGCCAAAATTCTTTTCAAATGAAGAAGTCCAAAGAGTATTTATATGGCAGATCAACACCCAAACTAAAGGGCCTGATGCAATCAATCTTTAAATACTAACAATCAATCTCTGACCTCTTGTTTCGTTTACACACTATATATAATTGCTTTAAAAATGGGTCTTTTCCGTTAGATTGGGAAACCTCTAATATAATTTCAATTCCAACGAAATTTCCAATAATGCTAAGAATTTCTCTTCTTGTCTAACCTCTTACTTGATACATATATATTATAAACACTTGCTCCTGAAATAGATCTTTTTTAGAAGCTTGGAAAGACGCCACTGTAATTTCAATTCCAATAGTAATCAATCCCAATGAAATTTATCACCAAATTCGAATAATTAATATAGTACCCACCATTTAACGGGGTAAGCTTGGACTGAAAATCAGCATAATGAAATACTACCAATAATATCATTACCGTTGAAAACGATTATACATTATAATAACACTTATTATTCAAAATAATGTGTCACATATCATTATAAAAAGCTACTCAACATTGTGACTCTTGTATATGAATCGATCTTATGTAACTAGTTTCACAAAGAATTTCACTGTCTGAATCGTTGATTCTATAGATTGACTTGTTCATCCCCGTGAAAACAGAAAATGCAGAGTAACTATGTAAAAAACTTATAAGGACTGAGGAAATACGACCATATCAGTAAAATTTATAGAGACATGGATATTTTTAACTTGGAAGAGAGGTTCAATCCTTGATAAGCAGCACTTTTTCAAAAATCCTTCTCTATCTCCTAGATCAGTTCATAAATATCACAATCGTTCTACTAGAAACAGAGATCTCTCCAGTATACCTAAAGACACTCGAAGCTCATCAATTAGATTCAGTTGCATATTAAAATCTACAAAGGTTCACATAATTTCAGAGGGCAAATAAAATCCTGGATTACGTTAAACATAAAAATCGTAATAATTAAATTATACCAATGTCTATTTTCCACATTTTCTTCTTGTAGTTGCTAACTTTACTTTTCTCTGTAGTACGATAATATCTGTTAAACATTTTTCGACTACTATAAATATACAATTATGAAAACATATTCATTATTGATATAGGCATTTAATCAATGTATGAAATAATACACTTTTTAATGATACTTAATACTCATGTTTGGATTCTGTCAAAAATAGGCTATCATTAATTTTTAACATCTTCATTGAATCTGGCATTTTCAATAGAATGAACATTCCAAAGAATGCCTTTGTTTTCGGGTCCTTCTTCATAAAAACCTTAACTTTTCTGTAATGTCACAGAAAACTTGACCGTGCATAGCATTACACGTTAAAAGGTAAGTACTTCGTATATTTCCTAACTCGCAGCGTGTCTCTCGAAGACTTCTGAGGGTTGCTTCTTGGGATACAGCCGGTTGAGAAATTCAACAAAAACAACACCACATTTTTGTGAATTTGAAAAGGTAAATAATTTTCCCCGTCATCAAAGCACTTCATACCATATTGTGTTGAAATAAGAATAACAATAAATCGCATATCTGAAGCATTTGTTTTAGAAGAAAAAATTCCATCGTTGATTGAAAAGGATTTTCCTACAACCAGGTTCTGGATCTGAAGCTACTGTATATAGGCGATGTTTCCTGAAATCCATGAGTTGAAGTCAACCGCGGTGATGATAATAATACGTCTCCCTTTCTCTCCCTAGGGTTATACAAAGTGTTTCATCATCGTCCACAGTGCCCAGAAACTTCTAAATAATGTGATTCTTCTCTGCTACAAGACCTACAGATTTCAGGCAAATATACAACTTGTATCAATAGATTTACTTCTTCAGTATTTCTTCGAAGCATTGTTTTTTTGGTTCGCATTGAGAGATTATTTTGAAATATATGTTAATTCATTCAGGAATCTTTCAATATCAACATTTTCTTACCTTCATCACTGAATTATATGAAGAACATATAAACGATGCTTTTATATATATTTTTTATATTTATTTATATATTTTGCGATACAGCTTAGCTACTCTCTTATTTTTCTTTCACCGATTAAAAATAGTATTTATTATTATCTTTGGAGTAATTTTCCACTATGTTTTTTTTTGATAAAACTCATCTTTTTGTCATTAGCTTCTTATGAGATGCGGTTTTATACGCATATTAACAGTAAAATTGTCGTTTGCCAAATTGTTAATAATGAACTAACACATAATTATAAATGAAAAATCCTTGCAATGCACTAAACGAATATTTATATCTTGAATAACAAGTAGTAATTTTATATATTCCAAGTTTGAACAACTTCAGATCTGGTCGGGGAGCTAGTACTGAAATTAAATTACGCAAATCTTAAACGTATGATATTTCCAGATTCGTTTGTGTACTTTCTTGGTAAATTCATTTAAATTGAAAACATCCGCAAAAAATAAATCGTAGATTAAAATCGCCAAGTGAACCATTTTGATAACAAAAAATATCGTACCTCATGTTCTCCATCATTCCAAAACAAACAAAGATGGGATGTCAATTTCATGTTAAATGTAATTAGACGACATTCCATGTGAATTTCAACAACGATTCTAATCGCACAAAGGTATCTACTGACGACAGGAAATTATGCAGTTTAATTTTGAAACATATACTACATAGACCTCGAAGAGGTCACTACATTGTCATTAAAATGTCTTGAAGAAGGGTAAAGAGTATAGCGATACTTTCATGATAACAAGCAGGTTGTTCTAAATATTAGGCCGTTGGCATCAGAAATGAACATTATATGATTATCACCTGTTTGGTTTGTTATTATCATGAATTACAGGACATACTTACTAATTTTAATTGTACTACTCGTTAACTCACTCCATATAGGAGTATCACTACAAACTATGAAAAGTATTCGTAAAGAAAATTACATTTTTCTGATTGTTTTTATGAACTTACGAGAAAAGGAGTTTGTACATCAAAAATCAAAAAAAAGTTGGAGATCTATTTCTTTTCTTTATAGACTAATTCACACTATATTCTTCTGTTATCATATATCTATAATAATAATAATATTCCCCTATAAACACTCGTAGAGCAGGTCGATGACGGTTATTAAAGGGAAAGTCCTGTTTTCAAACTAGACAGAAGAAAAGTGATGGCTGTGGCTGAGGGTCAAATTTTATGACAAACTCATATCGACATCTATCATCGTTTCTGAGTTACAGCATGTTTTTCGAAAATGTGCATTTTCGAAAAGTTGCTGTAACTGTTTTCCTGTCAAAAAATTTCTTACGTTTCTATGAAAACATTCCCAGAGCACTTTTTCACGTAGAATTCAAAGTAATTTATTATTTCAAAGGAAATATCCATAGTAATTGATGGAACAATATATTTTTTAAATGAGACACCCTATATATTTCAATAGAACTGAAACTTATCTTTCCAAAAATGTATCAAATTTTGATTTAAGAAGTAAAGATGCTCTTTAATTCATGGATTCTGTTCAATTTTCAAACACATCCGCAATGCAGAAGATAATTGAAAGAAATGGGATATGATAGTCTGTTTAATATAAACCGGTGGAAGTGAGAGGTTTCCAGAACGAAGACAACCTTTTAGAGATATTTTCGCAAGATTGCGACACAAGCTAATGATGGTGATCTATTTGAAACGAAAAGGCCAAAAAATATGAAGTTGGAAGAAATAGTCGTTTTACGAGCAGTTGAAAATAATTCCAAACCGTCAACGCGAAATTTGAAAATATCAACAGGCCTACCAAGAACCAACGTTAGGCGGATTTTGAGGAAGCACAAATAGAATAGAATAGCGTTTATTTTGTATAAATACAATCCATACAGGACCAGAAGAGTTCATAAACTCAGACCTGAAGATTTTGAATGCTGCATGGATTTTTGCCAGTGGTTCCTGAAAAATTGTTACCGAGAGTGGGACTTTTCGTTGAATTGTATTTGGATAGATGAAGCATATGTGAGCAGGCCAGCATTTTCAACTGCTACAATTCTTATACTTGGGCACAACAAAATCTCTGGATAAAATCAGGTTGGGAAGTCCTGAAATCATCTCCTTGTATACTATTTTTCGTGAAGTTATCTGGACTTCACTGATGTGAGTTCTAATCTAACCGCTTCCGCTGATACTATAACCACTTTCTTCATCCATAATTGAAGCGAATATTTCACACCTCTGCTTTTTAACCAATAAGATGCCTTAATTTTGACTAGTTACCATGGTAACTAAAAAAATTCCGGAAATTTTTTCGTGGTGTCACGATATTTAAGTGGAAATTTTCTGAAAGTTGAAAAGGTAAACATATGATCTACAACCATTAAATATTGTAGATATTCCTGTGAATAATGAAAATTTCTATAAGAATTAATGTTATTATTTATTATTCGCTATAAAGTTTTATTAAACAGAAAACACAAATTTGTTTAAGTATTATGCATTAACAATTTATATTTCAAAGAACAGCAAGGTGACGAATTAATTAGATGTCTGTGATTTAAGACATATATGTAATATTTTGAAACAATTTCGTTCAAATCTCTTTTACGCAAAAGGCCATATTTACTTGACATCTGCAGCAGACTTTCTTGGATTTTCGTAAACAAACCATTCGACTCTAACGCTTCCAAGTCGCAATCTTCCATTAAATTCGTTAATTATATTAATTTTGGATGACATATTTGCACTTGAATCAACTCTTTGCAGTATTTATAGATTTATAGATAAATTGTACTTTTCAAAGCATTTCATTTTTCTCGAATTGATTAAATCAAATGCTTACAAGAAATGTTTTACATAAGAATATCTTTGTTTGCTGGTTTACTATACAGTAACTCAATGTAATTTACCAATATAAACCTCATCTGTCAAAGGCACGGCCGCCTATATCACGTCCACCTACAGGTAACAAACCATGTTAATAATATATTTTTTACATTAGAAGTGTTATGGATTACTTTAACAAAAAATACATTTCTACCACCTTTAGTGATCTAAAATTATGAAGGGGCAATAGACTGATCTAATACCCATCTGAGATTTAGTATTTGGTGTAACTAAAGTTGATAATATTTTTTATTTAACGAAACATGGTGGACTTGACAAGCAGTGAAATTAATTTAAATGTTAATAATTTATTTCTAAATTATGGTGTGAAATTTTCTTATCGAAGCTTAAATTATTTCCGGAAATAATTTAAGCTCTTGTGATATTATAAGTGATAATTTATGATAATTATCTGATTATGGTTTTACAGTAATGGCGAATCATTGGAATTGCTACTATGTAATCTTTCCTGTAGTGGCTAAAATAAATTTGCTTTCAAAACGTTCGTAACAAATGGTATTTTTATTTTTATATTAACAAACTGAAGTATTACAAAAAAGCATGTATGCAACTCGAATATTAATCCTTTTTTTGCACTTGCTCTGTTCAATGACTCGCCTACGGCTCGTTATGAAAACTTCTCGCACGTGCAAAAATGAGCTGATTCATATTCCCTTTATATAAACCACTACGGTGATTCTAGTATAACAAACTTTTTTTGCACTTGCTCTGTTCAATGACTCGCCTACGGCTCGTTATGAAAACTTCTCGCACGTGCAAAAATGAGCTGATTCATATTCCCTTTATATAAACCACTACGGTGATTCTAGTATAACAAACTTTTTTCCATTTTCATTTACTCTAAGGCAGACACTAAAATATGCTTGAAATGATCAATAGATCCCAATAGACCCTCATTTATCAATGCGTTTTAGAAGAGTCCGTACGTGAAGAGCTATCCAGCTGAATATGTCCAATAAAACTTGATAGGAGAGCAGAAAAGTAACAGAAAGTACTTTTCATTCGTTGCATTCTTGTGATCCAGATGAGAAGATGAACTAAACGAGCTTCCTCAAGTGCAGTCTTGATTCATGTCAAATTGCATGAAATGCCTCGCTATTTTGTCACTCAAACGGATTAAACTAGAAAAACGGTATTCAACATTTCACACATGCGTTCTTGTCTCATGGCTGGATTGTATGGTGTCTCAGTTACCCATCTTCTGTGAAATTGCAGAATTATCTGAAACCAAGAAGCATAGACAGGCCGGGTTGATTTGGAAGAAAGTAAATCATCAGCGGCAAGTCCTCCATATCCAACAGAATAGAATGAAAATAGTTGTTCATCACGAATTTCCATTCTTTAATGTCTTCAAAAAGAAAAAAAGTCCATGATTACCTATACATAGCGAAATAAATTCCATGAATACTATACATGGCAAACTAAAGTCCATGGATACTATACATGGCAAAGTGAAGTCCTTGAATGTTATACATGCAGAAATTATATGGTGTACTATACATGGCAAAGTAAAGTCCATGAATGTTATACATGGCAAAGTAAAGTCTATGGATGTTATACAAGGCGAAATAAATTCCATGAATACTATACATGGCGATATAAAGTCCATGAATTGTATACATGACAAAGTAAAGTCCATGAATGTTATACATGGCAAAATGAAGTCCATGAATACTATACATGGCAAAATAAAGTCTATGAATACTATACATGGCAAAGTGAAGTCCTTGAATGTTATACATGGCGAAATGAAGTCCATGAATACTGTACATGGCAAAGTAAAGTCCATGAATGTTATAAGTGCGAAATAAAGTACTATACTTGGCAAAATAAAGTCCATGAATGTTTAACATGGCGAAATAAAGTCAAACGAAAATGATAATTTGTCAAACTTGAATGAAATCATTCCTCAATCATTTTTCTTGATTACATTTTCAAACAGTAAATAGGTAGACATTTTTTTTACAATTATATACCCACCAAGCCAATATCTGGGATATTATATTACTAATTTTACTTGTATCTTATATAATATGGATGATTAACTAATTTGCGCGATGATAGATTCTTCTCTAGGTATTTGAAAATGCATTCAATTTTAGGTTGCACTCATTATAGGTGTAGCAAGAGCATGTGCAGGAAACAAATCACTGAATATTCGTCATTGAAACTTCAGTGAAAAACCATGTCAACCTAATACAATTAGGCAGAAATTATATGGTGTTATAGAAAGATAAGACAAGTCACTCACGATTTTTGTTGAGTACAAAGATCGCAAATCTACATCACCACCTATTGGGAACAATACTTTTAGAAAATTCCTACATGACGTTGTTTTTCAGCTGTTCCCTTCCTTTTTTTTTTCAATATAATGACAGTAGAGGGATTGAATTTAGCCAGAGGGATTACAGTTCGAAATGGAAGAAGCTCTTCACCCCAATAAAATTGGATAATTGATATTTTTATAGTGGGTACCTCAAAATGATGTGCCAATACTTCAGGGTGTGATTCATTTGTTAATTTTTTGAAGAAAGGTGTTCATGAAGATATGTCCGCAACGGCTTATTTTTGTCGTTACAGGACGTTGAAATTTTTATTATCAAATGGTAATTTGTAATTTCTATGTAAGTACTGTGCATTTTATTTTAAAATTTTGCTTGTGTTTTGATAGGATATTAAAGTACATATTTCAGTTAAAGAAGTAATTTTATTCCTATACAAGTGGCGTTCCCGCCAACATGCCCTCTAATATCTTCTAGAAAAATGTTGTATAAAACTATAGCATTTGTCAATGTTGATAATTTTGCTCATTAATCTGGTTAGTTCTACATGAAAACGGTCTCTTCTGTTTTTTTATCAACTATACCTAACTGGAATGGTACTATTCAATACTCTTAACATTTTGGAAGCTACCAAAGAACAAAAATGTAATTGTTGAAAACAAAAATAATATTGTAGCCATGCCAGGCGCGTTTTGGGATTTTTTTCTGGAGGTGGTACTAAGTACCGGAATTGATTATAAATTGGTGTTAGCTGGTACTAAAGCGTTCTTTACATAAGATAATGAATTTGAAGGGGTGAGTACTGTCCCCAAGTACCCCCCTTATCGACGCTGGGGAGCTATGCCTGTTTTACCGGAAATATTCCAGGTTTCAGAGGTATTGAAATGGAACACACTGAAGATTTTCACATTATTGAAATCTAGAGCAAATCTTAATAAAGATTAGCTATATATTTGTTTTGACAATCCTAGAAATAGTGACACCCACCCACCTGCGGTGGTGCTGTAAATTTTTTCATTTGAGAATGTGTTTTTCTTATCTTTTGATTATGTTATGGTTTCTAATGGTGTACCTCAAAGTACCATTTTAGGTTCACTATTATACATAATATGCACAATAAAGCAGTCTCACAAATCTTAAAAATACTCAACAGTTAAGTTTTACGCAGATCATTCACGTCAGAGTGTGCTGCTGATCTTGTTCAGTTTCCACGTTACATTTTTTCCTTGTAGCAAGCGGTATAAAATAAAATATGCAAATGTATATAAAGAGAATACTGTTTCGATAAGTTGTATAAGAAATTGGCATACTCCTCCAACTTTTGGAATACCCTTCACCAATCATGTAACTGTGAGATTAGGATTCAATTCCTAAAACTAGAAGACAGTGTATCTGAAACGATTCAAAATAATCTCAAAAATAAATTACTTATAGACATCACAGAAATCATATGAGATCCTTTTTATATACAATTTAATCTTCATTAATTGTACGTATCAAACAGATATTCCTCCTTTGTTTATTTCATACTTTTTTATGTATTATTATCACTATTAGATATTTTTTTAGTTTAAGATAAAAGAGAGAAGTATGGTGATTCAAGACGTTTCCAACCGATCTTCGGCTTTTTTCCTCACAAAAATGTAGTTTGTTTTCTTGAGAAATAAAGAGCTATAATTTTAATTTTCATTAAGATCGTGTTTCTTCAGACTGATTCTTTCAAATTCAATATTCTAATATTGCCGCATGTATGTCTATTGAACTGCTTCCGTGATGTTTCCCTCAGATGCGTTCGTTTCATGTTTGAGAACGACAAAGAAATGTTATGGCCATGGAACATGCGATGGTCATGTAGGCGGTGACACATCTGCACGAGATAGGGTTTCTAAGTTTTACAATAATTAATTTTCCACCCTCGTGGATACTTGCTCTTTTAGTGAAATCATATTTTCAGTTCCAGTTCTTTTAAATCACATAACGTGAATGGGAGAGAATATATGGATATTGCTTGGGATCGCACGTAAATAGGTAAGACTCTCGTCATGTCTAGCTCGCACAAGTCTCCTGAAGACTACAGAGGGTTGGTCGTAAGGGTGCAGCTGGATGACGGTTAGACAGATGGATTTTCACATAACGAGCAGTTTCATTGGTGACATACGCTTGCGTTCAGATCGCCGTGTCAACTGCGTATATTGTTCGTATATATTGGGAAGTCTTGGGTATAGAGCGACAATAAAAGTGATGCCTAGCTCAAGCCCAGTGGGAGTCCTGCTTCGGCTGCTGTTATTCACTTTAATCCTGAAGGTCCTGTCGACCAGGTATGAGTCTTTACCATATGGCCATCAGGCATACCTGCCCGTAGCATCTTCACAAAGAGGCTCTCTATCTCTATAGAGTCAACTGCCTTTTGTGTATCCAGCAGGCTGTGTTAGGATCCCGATTGAACCCCTTCTTCACCCCGTGGACAATTCTGGTCACCTGGAATGTTTTTGGGGGATTCCCCGAAAACCAAAGTGCTTCACCAAGCTATTCTTCGAGATCCTTGAATCTCTTCAGCAGGATCCTGTTCACCACCTCGGCCACCGCAATGAACAGCGAGACGGAGCGGTAGCTCTTGAGCTCTTGATCCTTCATCGGTTTCTCCAGTGTCAGGATGGGGATAATTTTCACCAGTATCGGGTACTACAGGTAGTGATGCCACTTGATGATACTGTTGACGATGTGTATCAGTTGTACAAGGGACTTCCTTGGGATGTTCCTCAGTAGAATAAAGTCGATGTTGTCAATACCCGGTGCCTCATTTCTGGTTAGCCATTTGATGGTTTCTAGGATCTCTCCGACAAGTTAGAAGATGAAGGAAACATTTTTCCTAGCTCGCAGAAGATTATCGAAGACCTAGTTGCTCGAGTTGCAGCTGGTTAACGAAACTAACAAAGAATAAATACATTTTTTTATATATCTTAAATTTTCTGTTCGTTTAAATCTACATCTGGTCCATAACTGAGATATAATTACACTACGAAAGAAAGTATGTCCATAGAAATATTCACTAGTTTTTGATAAACCCTTAATTTAAATTGTTTTTACTTTCGGGAATACCTACTTGGCTTTCAAGAGGAAGGGAGTTAATAGGTCTCGAAGTCTAAAAGTTTCCTCTTGTTCCAAATTTGAAGTCTGATTTTCTGGAATTATGAGGTTATGAAGCTGATAAAAAATTTTGTCCACATCCTTTCGTATACTTACTCACCAATTGAAAATTAGGAGAACCATAACAGACTTGGCTTTCAAGAGGAAGGGAGTTAATAGGTCTCGAAGTCTAAAAGTTTCCTCTTGTTCTAAATTTGAAGTCTGATTTTCTGGAATTATGAGTTTATGAAGCTGATGAAAAATTGTGTCCACATCCTTTCGTATACTTACTCACCAATTGAAAATTAGAAGAACCATAACAGATATTCATGAAATATATATATACATATATAAATTGATGGATGTAGCCGTTACTACATGATAGGAGATCATCATAAGAAAAATAAGAGAAAATTTCTATGTTTTTGTACCACTTTAACTTGTAACACTTTGTTACTGCAGTTTCGTCCTATATGGACATTTGTTGTTTGAGAATGTGATACAAGTTAAAGTGGTATAAAAACATAGAAATTTTCTTTTCTTTTTCTTATGACATACATATATTATCAAAATCCCATCTACCACCTAGTGGTGTAGGGTATTCATGAAATAAGGATCATAATTACGATCATTATGATACTAGCTGTGAAGATTAGCAGACCCACTGGGACTCCGATGATTAGAAATGTTTCATAGCATGTGTCGAGAATGTGACGTCATATTCGAACGTTAGAAATGGGAAGCATAGTACTGATATTTTGAATATGACGTCACATTTCGATTCTATAAAACATTTCTAATCATCGGAGTCCAGGAGCAGGCGTTAGTCGAGTTTGATAACACGGCAAGTACCATAATGATTGTTATGATTCGAATTTCATAAAGAAATTTGTATTCCGATTTCACAGTAACTGTATTATTTTGTAATGTAAACTTATCTCAATTTCAGTAATGTGCGTAGCAACATAAGGTAACTATAGAATTTGTTAAATTGATGATCTATTTATTTTGTGGAAATTCATGATGAATGTAGGATAGAGAAAATAGTAATAATTTTCGTCAAATTTCGGTTTCGGTTCATTACACCATTATCAAGTGACTATACTATTACATCATATTTTCATTAAACAGAGTGACCCATTTGAAAGCGGGTAACCACTCTAAAACTGTTATTTATCATCGGATTCAGAAGTTTATTTTTTTAATAGATAGAGCAATAATAATTCTAGTTGAATGCCATGAATTCGGAATAAAACTAAAGATTTCATGGCCTACTTCAAGTATTTTTCAAGGTAAAAAATTCAAAAAACATGCCAGTGATTTTTTAAAAGAAATTTTATTACGCCACTGGAATTGTGATGCTCTCAAATAGGTGTGACTAGAATTTCACTTCAAAATTATTATTCTTAAAGAAATATTGCATAAGTAAAATTTTCATATGAATATCAAAATAATTCAAATATTTGTATTTTAAATGACAATTTTGTCAATAATTTGGTTTAAAATACTACTTACATAACAACTCTATGTGCGATATACGGGGTGTTAGGTAAACATGCGGCAAACCCCCATTGTTTCGAAGATACAGGGAGAACAAAATTTGGACAACCATATTCGATATTTGTTGAAATAAAATGAAATTATTAATTTTAAAAATCGTGAATGAAAGCATCAGAAATCCAGTGGCATCGTCAAACTTTTTTCAAAAATCGCTTGTATGTTTTTTGGAGTTTTGAACTTGGAAAAAGTTCGAAATAGGCCTTGAAACATTTGTTTTAATTTCGAATTAATAACACTTTATTAGAACTATTGATGCTCTATCTATTGAAAAAAAAAAAATTCTGAATCATATAATAAATAACAGTTTTAGAGAGGTGGCCCGCTTTCAAGGGGGTCACTCTGCATATAGATATAATAAAGTAATTGTGTTTGCTAGGGAGTACAAGGGATAACAAAGATTCGTACCTCAAATATCATAAACATAATCTACATTAAACATTTCTTAGAATAATCCAAAATGATTCTTACTTTGCTAATCAAGTCTAAAAATTATTTTGAATTCTACTCAGAAATGTTACTTCCCTTGAAAAGTGCCAAATACGAAGTGTTTTTTTAAGTATATTTAATATAACGCGATAAACAAATGAAACACAATATCGAAAAGAAAACTCGGAAACCGAAAATTTCACTTTTGCAAACTCCTTATTAAGGTAGTTAATTACGATACCTTTCAAATCAAACCAAATCAAATAACATTTATTCAAGAATAAACAAAAAAATCATACATTGAAAAAAATAAATAATATCGATGAATAAATGAGTGTCAAAACAAAATTTGATTGTAAAAATAATCCAGCCTTTCGCAAATTTTCCTATACAATAGGATTGTCGGCAAACGTCGAACAGAAATAATTCAAAAGCCTCATACGACCGCCGAATCACGTCTATTCATCGCCTGGCAAAGTTTTCCTACAAGGATATACTTTGCAATCTTCCTGTAACAACCACCAACTGGCAATCGAAAACATGTGACATCTGCAGACCGGTTTCGCGATTCAACTCGCTCATCAGTACAGACTCGGCCACAATATGTAATTGATTTTCAATCGGTTTTGTTAACAGGCACTACGATATCTCCGGCACCCACTGAGAAAGTGAGCAGCAGAGCCATCTGTAGAAACCACAGAAAGATTCCGACCAGTACCTAGACTTTGTTTGAGTCGAATATCTAAATTTTCATCATGAAAAATATTTAAATATTTCTCATGTGGAAATAGAGTACTTGACGAAAGGCAATACATTTCAAAACAAAATTTGATTTTAAAAATAATCCAGCCTTTCGCAAATTTTCCTATACAATAGGATTTTCGGCAAACGTCGAACAGAATTAATTCAAAAGCCCCATACGACCGCCGAATCACGTCTATCCAACGCCTGGCAAAGTTTTCCTACAAGGATATACTTTGCAATCTTCCTGTAACAACCACCAACTGGCAATCGAAAACATGTGACATCTGCAGACCGGTTTCGCGATTCAACTCGCTCATCAGTACAGACTCGGCCACAATATGTAATTGATTTTCAATCGGTTTTGTTAACAGGCACTACGATATCTCCGGCACCCACTGAGAAAGTGAGCAGCAGAGCCATCTGTAGAAACCACAGAAAGATTCCGACCAGTACCACGACTTTGTTTGAGTCGAATATCTAAATTTTCATCATGAAAAATATTTAAATATTTCTCATGTGGAAATAGAGTACTTGACGAAAGGCAATACATTTCAAAACAAAATTTGATTGTAAAAATAATCCAGTCTTTCGCATATTTTCCTATACAATAGGATTTTCGGCAAACGTCGAACAGAATTAATTCAAAAGCCCCATACGACCGCCGAATCACGTCTATCCAACGCCTGGCAAGGTTTTCCTACAAGGATATACTTTGCAATCTTCCTGTAACAACCACCAACTGGCAATCGAAAACATGTGACATCTGCAGACCGGTTTCGCGATTCAACTCGCTCATCAGTACAGACTCGGCCACAATATGTAATTGATTTTCAATCGGTTTTGTTAACAGGCACTACGATATCTCCGGCACCCACTGAGAAAGTGAGCAGCAGAGCCATCTGTAGAAACCACAGAAAGATTCCGACCAGTACCACGACTTTGTTTGAGTCGAATATCTAAATTTTCATCATGAAAAATATTTAAATATTTCTCATGTGGAAATAGAGTACTTGACGAAAGGCAATACATTTCAAAACAAAATTTGATTTTAAAAATAATCCAGCCTTTCGCAAATTTTCCTATACAATAGGATTGTCGGCAAACGTCGAACAGAAATAATTCAACAGCCCCATACGACCGCCGAATCACGTCTATTCATCGCCTGGCAAAGTTTTCCTACAAGGATATACTTTGCAATCTTCCTGTAACAACCACCAACTGGCAATCGAAAACATGTGACATCTGCAGACCGGTTTCGCGATTCAACTCGCTCATCAGTACAGACTCGGCCACAATATGTAATTGATTTTCAATCGGTTTTGTTAACAGGCACTACGATATCTCCGGCACCCACTGAGAAAGTGAGCAGCAGAGCCATCTGTAGAAACCACAGAAAGATTCCGACCAGTACCACGACTTTGTTTGAGTCGAATATCTAAATTTTCATCATGAAAAATATTTAAATATTTCTCATGTGGAAATAGAGTACTTGACGAAAGGCAATACATTTCAAAACAAAATTTGATTGTAAAAATAATCCAGCCTTTCGCAAATTTTCCTATACAATAGGATTGTCGGCAAATGTCGAACAGAAATAATTCAACAGCCCCATACGACCGCCGAATCACGTCTATTCATCGCCTGGCAAAGTTTTCCTACAAGGATATACTTTGCAATCTTCCTGTAACAACCACCAACTGGCAATCGAAAACATGTGACATCTGCAGACCGGTTTCGCGATTCAACTCGCTCATCAGTACAGACTCGGCCACAATATGTAATTGATTTCCAATCGGTTTTGTTAACAGGCATTACGATATCTCCGGCACCCACTGAGAAAGTGAGCAGCAGAGCCATCTGTAGAAACCACAGAAAGATTCCGACCAGTACCACGACTTTGTTTGAGTCGAATATCTAAATTTTCATCATGAAAAATATTTAAATATTTCTCATGTGGAACTAGAGTACTTGATGAAAGGCAATAAATTTCAAAACAAAATTTGATTATAAAAATAATCCAGCCTTTCGCAAATTTTCCTATACAATAGGATTGTCGGCAAACGTCGAACAGAAATAATTCGAAAGCCCCATACGACCGCCGAATCACGTCTATCCAACGCCTGGCAAAGTTTTCCTACAAGGATATACTTTGCAATCTTCCTGTAACAACCACCAACTGGCAATCGAAAACATGTGACATCTGCAGACCGGTTTCGCGATTCAACTCGCTCATCAGTACAGACTCGGCCACAATATGTAATTGATTTTCAATCGGTTTTGTTAACAGGCACTACGATATCTCCGGCACCCACTGAGAAAGTGAGCAGCAGAGCCATCTGTAGAAACCACAGAAAGATTCCGACCAGTACCACGACTTTGTTTGAGTCGAATATCTAAATTTTCATCATGAAAAATATTTAAATATTTCTCATGTGGAAATAGAGTACTTGACGAAAGGCAATACATTTCAAAACAAAATTTGATTGTAAAAATAATCCAGCCTTTCGCAAATTTTCCTATACAATAGGATTGTCGGCAAACGTCGAACAGAATTAATTCAAAAGCCCCATACGTAAATGAGTGTACTCAATAAGTGATTCAACACTTGTTTTGAGAAAAAATGGTAAATATTAATTTAATAAATATAAATATATGAAATTCTCTGCCTAAGTTGTAATAAAAAATATTTGGCTCAAACAAAAAATAATTTGAAATCACGAATAGCTTTACACAAAAATAAATATATAGATACAAAATTTAGATATAGTATCGTTAGAGTAGTTAAAATATACAATTAGTACATATACGTGAGTTTTAAAAACATATGTTATGAAAATCATACATATAGAAATATAAAAATACATAAAATTTGGGATAACATCAGTAACAGATCTCAATGATCGTAAATTTTAAATTCATAGTGTTGATGAAATAAAAGTACAAATAGGTTAGTCGATTATGGGAAACATGAGTAGGTATTAGTTTATTTTATTTAACTTTTTTTTTATGGGCATGTACTAGGTAGGTATATACTTATTCAGGAAACTGTGGCGATTGCAAGACTATCTTTTATTGCATTTGAGATGTCACCTTCTTTCTAGGATTGCTGGTTATGAAAGTTTTCAATTGATGTTTAAAATTTGCAACGGAATTGATAGTTTTTATATATTCAGACAAAGAGTTACATACATTCCTTTTATGAAGATAAAAACTTTTAGTTCGCAATGGTGTTCTGCTTATACCAACACCGGTTTGAAATATATGTCAAACGTTAGTTGTTTGCCATACACATTGATTAAGAAAAATCTGCACCTTGCGATTACATCCCTGGAAAACAAAGTCACCCCGAGCATACACTAATATCCCTCGAAAATGTATCTGTCGCCTCTTCTCACTGTACCGGAGCGGGATCCAATTTAAAGGATTCCGCGAACACTAAATCCGTCTCAAATTAGAGATAACTCCTCCGTAATCCTCATTTCAACTACTCATTGGCTGTCGTTGTACCCATATCTCGACCTATCCTTCTTCATTACCTTGCCAGCGTAATCCCACTCAGTTTCCCTCCTTGTTCTCTAGCCGATGTTATCCGGCCCGAAAACAAAACTCCGCTTCCAATGTGTATGCGGAATTTTACTATAATTCAACATTGATGGAGGTTTAGTATGCATTGGGTGGGTGTTTCGGTAATTCAACGGTGCATCATTGAAAAGGGTTTCGGAAGTTTCAGAGCTCATCTGAGCTGCTCCAATTAGGGGAGCAGCTCGTGACGAGAGTTATGTAACTGATCAAATTGATATAGATTTATGGATTTGAGAAATATTCCAGTATTGTATTATGTTCATGTACTAATCTTTACAATTGAAGATTTTTTAAAATTTTTCACTGCATTTATTCACTCATCTCACATAATAAGCATAGCAAAAACACGAACAACCGTCATAACTATCTGAAACAACAAAATTCAATATACATCAGTAGAAAAGTTATCACTTCTGTGATGAAATTTTGTTTGATCTGAAACATGTACTGATTCCAATACTCCATTATTGTCAAAATTTAAATAGGTTGCTATTGTGTCGATGTATTGAACTCTTTTAACTATGAATGGCCCTTTTGTAACATGTTCTTTTCCAATCCTTCCATATTTAACCAAAATACTGTCTCCTTTCAAATTTGGAAGTTTCAGTTTTCGTTTTTCATTAGGTTGATATCTTTGTTCATTGATCATGATGCCAACAGCAGCTCTCACACGACTAGAAAACTTTTATAGTATATCATGTAAACTTTCATAACCCTTATAATTTGTTCTACAAATCCACTTTCCGCAGAATGGTAGGGTGTAGTATTCTTGATTTTGATGTCTTTTTGAACAGCCCATTCATAAAATTCTCCAGATTTTAACACTTTTTCAGTCAGTAACGAGTTTTAATTTGGTCCAAAAAAAGGTGAATTGATGAAAACATTTTTCAAAGCCATTTTCTTTCATTGCTTTCGCGAAGGTAACTGCCTTTAACGAGAGTCAGGAATCCTTAAAATCTGTTCTAAAGTTATGATATCTTTTATTTTTTTTATGAATCTTCACACTTCTGAGAAAAACTGTTTAAGTTCACATTGTATAATGAACATTTTGCATAGAAACGCCTCGTTTTGGTAGTTAGATTTTGTTGTTGATAAGTCTGTCAAGTTTTTGATATAAAAATATATACGTCAGAAAAAAGATAAAAGGAGTCGTTTTTATCAAATAAAAACTCATACAATCGAACACGAACATCCCCAACATGGTCCTTCGAGCAAAATAGATAATCTAAACGGTTGAGAATTAGCGACACGACAGATTGACAAGCAGAGCAGTTAGCAATAGCAGTTTTCCGGAGACGAGCGAAGCAGGAAATCAGTTGCGGCAGCTATAAACAGGTCATATCCATTTCCTTTTCCATTTTCATTTCCTTACCTCTTGAGAACCTTATTCAGATTTCGAGATTCATTCGATCTGTGTGATATTGTTGTCATTGCTTCATATAAAAAACGTTTCACTTTTCCACGTTGGAATCTAGTATAAAATTGTAACTATTTCATTAAAATGACTGAGGCTGAACTGAAATGTCTCAAGAGAAAAAATGGCAATTTGAAACGTCAATTAACCAAATTTGTGAGTTTTGTAGAAAAAGTCGAAAATGAGAATAACGAAAAGAATCAAATCGAACTCAAGTTACGTTTAGAAAAAATGATAGGTATTTTAGTTGAATTCGATCTTACACAAAAGCGTTGCTGAACCACAACTTTCAACAGTACAACAAACAATCTCTTCTCAAATTATCAATCAAACATTAGCAAATAATCAGCAAAATGCGAGTACTTCGAATCATAATCCTATGAATAATATTGCTATAACCACAAGCAATGTGCGACTTCCAATTATCAATTTACCCCACTTTAATGGTGAATATGAGGGTTGGATACCGTTTTTTGAGACTTTCAATGCTCTTATACATAATGATCCAAACATGAATAATATCCAAAAATTTTATTACTTGAAATCATGTTTGAAGGGTGACTCATCTCATGTGATTCAATCCATTGAGATAAGTGAATCGAACTATTCTGTTGCTTGGGAACTTCTAAAAGAGCGTTACGAAAACAAGCGAATCATAACACATAATCACGTGAAAAGCATTTTTGAATTGCAAACAATAACGAAAGAATCACATTCTGCACTTCGAAAACTCGTTGATAATTTCTTGAAGCATTTCAGATCTCTGGAGAGTTTAGGGCAACCAGTCGGGACTTGGGATACACTGTTAGTGTATCTGTTATCTACTAAATTGGATTATAATACCAGAAAAGAATGGGAGAATTCTATCAAACAAAATCTGCCAACCTTAGATGACATGTTGAAATTCTTGAAAATAAGATGCCAACTGTTAGAAACTCTCGATAATAAAATAGTAGAGAAATTCAAATCAAAAAATAGTTCAGAAAAATCGTTTGTAGCTACCGAGACTCTTCATAATTCGAATATATTACATGCATTTAGTTGTTCATTTTGTAAAATGAATAATCACTATACTTACAAATGTAAAAAACTATTATCATTTCCAATCAACGATCGATTCTCAGAATTGAAAAAACAAAAATATGTTTGAATTGTCTTAGGCAAGGACATTTTGCGCATGAGTGTCGAAGTCGCGGATGTTCCATATGCAATCAAAAGCACAATTCAATATTGCATATAGGTAATCATGAAAATGATAAGAAAGAATCGAAACACAATCAAGTAACCACACATGATCAGAACAATCCGCAGTATAGTCGTGAGTGCGAAGAATCTTCATATACCACATTAGGTAATGAATGTTCAGCCACTTTATTATCAAATGATGGAATTTATCACCCATCGCAAATATTGTTATCCACAGCGATTATTTACATATTCGATAGAAAAAAACAGGCCAGTTGAATGCCGAGCCCTGTTAGATTCTGGTAGTCAATCTAATTTTTGTACAAAACAATTATTTGATCGCCTCAATTTAGATTCAATAAAAATCAACTTACCGATAACAGGTATAGGCCAATCTAAGTTGAATATCAGTCAGAAAATCGAAACTACAATTTCATCCATTGACCGTTCTTATAAAGCAAAACTTCAGTTTTTACTGGTTGAAAAAATAGCGGAAAGTCTTCCTCGGTTTTCATTCGATGCCAAATTGTTAAATATTCCAAAAAACGTGCAATTGGCCGACCATCGTTTCAATAGAGCGAATCAAGTTGATATTTTGTTGGGAGCAGGCATATTCTTTGAGTTGCTCAACAAAAATCAGATTCATTTGGGAAACGGAAAACCGATTCTACAGGATACGAAGTTAGGTTGGTTAATATCAGGGCCGTTCTCGCACAATACGTACGAAGCTGAAGAGCGTAAGTGTCTTTTGAATATAAATTCTTCCAAATATTCATTGAACGAACAATTAGAAAAATTGTGCATCACGAGCATGCTAAATTGTCAACTGAAGAACTTGAATTTTTTTTTATGAATCTTCACACTTCTGAGAAAAACAAATTCATCATTTTTCCTCTTCGACTTCCCCAGTGGTCGAGCAATCTTGCCATGATTCAAAATAAAACTTCTGAAATGGTTAGTTTACAATCTATTTTAAAATCCTTTTCATTTGAAATGTTTAAAACTCTCCAAGTTATGTCTTTGCATTCTTCAAAAGTATAACCTCCGCACATAATATCATCAATGAAAGCTATAACCTTTTCCTGTATCAAAACACCAAGAACATCCTCTATTCTTCTTTAAAATTTTGCAATTGCATTTTTTATCTGAATGGAAGCCCAAGAAATTCAAAATACCTTCCTTCTGTAACAAAAGCAGTATATTTTCTGTAATAATTACACGACTCTACAAAAAAATTTTCGTTCTTTGTCCTAAAGTTTATACTATTATTTTCCAGTTAGTTATGCACAAAAACGAAAAGAAAATACCTTTTTTCGGTATAAAGTTTGCTTTTGTGATAGTTATAATAATAATACTCATTTTTCAATTTTTTCATAAATTTTAATTGATTTTAATATTTTTAAAAAGACCGCGCAGTGAGAGTGGGGTATTAACGTTTACACTGTGCCGCTAGATGGCACCCGAGTGATAAACAACCATCAGGTGTTATTTACAAGCCCAGAATAACTTAAAATGTCGTCACGACAGTGCAAATACGATGCTGATGCATTTTGTTTTATATGTGGTCAATTTATTAAAGTTCGAGACGTGAAATATGAACTAAAGACATCTCACGTTCTTTGTGAAGCCTATGAAGCATATTTTGACTGTCCTGTACGGAATCAAGATGAGCCATGGGCTCCACATGTTGCTTGTAGTTATTGTAAAAGGTGTTTGGAAGGTAAGCAATTTTTATTTAATTAAGCGATGAATCCAAAATATCCAAACATATTAATTTTTATTTTTATATTTTTTGGTTGGTATCGAGGTGAGAAAAGGTCTATGAAATTTGCAATACCAAGGATTTGGCGAGAACCAAATGACCATATTACTGACTGCTACTTTTGTATGGTGAATCCGAGTAAAAGACGTAGAGGTAAAAATGCAAAACCTATTGAATATCCTGACCTCGAATCTTCTTCTGCTCCAATTGCTCACGACCTGACACGACCAGTACCTGAGCCACCAAAAAAATTATCGCAGAAAAGTAGCTCATCTTTTAGTTCTTATAAAAGTAATTCCGATAAGGAGTTTTTGCCTACACCTGAACAACCAAAACACTATCTCATTACTTCAGAAGATTTTAACGATCTAATTAGAGATTTGAATTTGCCAAAAAATAAAGCAGAGCTTCTAGGCTCTCGGTTAAAACAGTGGAATTTGCTTGATGATGTTAAGATCACGGATCAACGGACTAGGCATGAAATGTTTGCAACGTTTTTCACGAAGGAAGATGGACTTTGTTTTTGTAATGACATTAAAGGTATGTATGAAGCAATTGGCATACCCTGTGTCCCTAGCGAATGGCGTTTATTCATTGACAGCTCTACAAAAAGTTTAAAAGCAGTTCTATTGCACAACGGAAATAAATTTCCGTCTCTTCCAATTGCTCACTCAGTACATCTTAAAGAAAATTATGAAAGTGTCAAAATTTTGCTTGAATCTGTAAAGTATCGTGAGTATAACTGGGAGCTGATTGGAGATTTTGCAATGGTGGGATTTTTAATGGGGCTACAGGGTGGATATACAAAGTATCCGTGTTATTTGTGCTTGTGGGATAGCAGAGCGGATTCTAAACACTATATTCAACGGTCATGGCCTTTAAGAACAGAATTGTGTGTCGGAAAACAGAACGTCAAATTTGAGCCGATTGTTGAAGCGGAAAAAGTGTTAATGCCGCCTTTGCACATTAAGTTAGGGTTGATGAAACAATTTGTTAAAAAACTGGATGAAACTTCAGAAGCTTTTGGATACTTTAAAAAAAAAATTCCGAAGTTATCGGAAGCAAAGGTTAAAGCTGGGGTTTTTGTTGGTCCGCAAATAAGACAGATTGTCGCCGATGAAAAATTTCCAACGTTGCTGAATCGTACTCAAAAAGCAAGTTGGAACAGTTTTAAAGCAGTAGTTTCTGGATTTTTAGAAAATAATAAAGCTGAAAACTACGAAAAGTTGGTTGAGGATATGGTTACAAATTTTAAGGCCATGGGCTGCAGGATGTCATTAAAAGTACATATGCTGCATGCTCATTTGGATAAATTTAAAAACAATATGGGAGCCTATTCCGAAGAGCAAGGAGAACGTCTCCATCAGGACATCATGAATTTTGAACAACGCTATCAAGGCCAATACAATGAAAACATGATGGGCGACTATATTTGGGGTTTATTGAGAGAAAGTAGCTATGAACATAAAAGAAAAAGTAAAAGTGTGCACTTTTAAGTTATTTTCCACTTTTCTGTAAGCTAATTTGATAGTAAAACTTAATAAAAATAATAAACATTTTTATTTCAATAGTTTTATTTTCAATCAAAAATTAAAATCCGAGATTTTTAAAAATTTCGTTCAATCAGTCTTCTAAGCACAAAAGCAAAGTATTTCATGCCATATATTTTGTTTCCGTCTTATTACGACCTAAACTACCGAAATTTAATGCTTTGCAATCAAAGTCAAATTTCATGTTGACCCGTGTTATATTCCAAAATCCGTCTATTTTGGTAAAATATTTACAACGACTGAATTTTACAATAATATCGTTTATTATTGGTAATGGAAAGGGATCTTATTCTGTCTCTTCATTGGTTTGACAATATTCAGTACACTCACTACCTGTAACTTCCGTCACTATTTTTCTTGAGAACACACGGTGATACCACAAGGTGGATAGGTGACTTTCTCATAATTCCTTTTCTCAGTAGCAAATATATCCAGGACTTTTTTATTTTCCATCAATGCGAATTCTGTTTAAAATTTTGATGGTCTGTTATTTAGGTCATCATTAGACTTGGATATAATTCCTCTAAATGTCCGATGGAAAAGGAAACTTTGTCAGATTGAACGCTTTTTGTGAATATTTCCAGGTTCTTCAATGTTTCCTTTCCTATTACCACTTCAAATGCTAAATTGTCGACAGCAACTGGATTCATTTATGAACATATTCAGACCAAATTTCAATTTACATGAATATCTAGTTATTCTAGCTAAACTTCTCATTTGAACTTTGGTTTTGAAGATGTAAAGTTGATTTTTCATCTTTAACTTTATCAATTATATCAATATTAGTCGCTATCGTATTATATTCTTAAATTGAATTCCATGTACCAATAATATTTCAATATTTTCAATATTTTTTTTGAATCAGTAGAGACGTATGCATGAATATGATCAAAATTCTTTGTTTCCTCAATATCTATACTGCCGTGCTAAGCATAAAGTGCGTATGTGACAAATTTATGAGTAGTGAATTCAGGACTGTTTTGGAAAGTTTGCATCGTTTTACGCCTATCTTACTAGGATTGAATGTTGTATATTATAAGTTTATGAAAAATGTCATATCTGCAAAAATTGCCCTAACCTAAAGTAAATCATGATTTTTTTTGAAAACATGAAAACTGCAGATACGCCATTTTTGATTAGCACGGCAGTATAGTACTTTCATCACAGTGATTCAACGGTGCTTGACATTTTCCTCAGAATTTCTTGTTGTTGGTTGCACTATATATCTTTCTCTTCTCTCGTTGATTTGGTTTGAGTTGATTTCAATATTCTTTGCTGAATTCTATGGATTTTACGATACTACATTTTTTCCTGATAATTCGTTGGTTACGTTTTTGGTAGGGCTGATCAGTCTTGATCTTGGTCTCGCAAAATAAATGTAGTTTTCAACTTGGTCTTGATAGTCTTGGCCTTGGATAAAAATGCGTCTAGAAATTTGAATTATTCAATTCAATTGTCCAACAGTTTATATGCATATAATAAGTATTTCGTATTTCTCAGTCTTTAACAATTATTGTCAATGTGTACGGGTGAAGTGAGCGAAATATATTTCTCATTTCACCATAAGAATATAATTTGTAAAAAATCTTATATTAGTATAAAAAAAATACAATACAATGTAAAGTATACATATAAAAATAAAATATCAACATTAAAAATTACAAAATAATACCTAATATATAAAAATATAAAATAAAGCAAAGAAAGAAAACAAAAAATATAAAAAATACCCGATGACGTGATTTGTTTCTTTTGCTCATAAAAGAGAACATGCTTCTTTTTTTATGAGGGATTCAGAACATATCGGTGGCACTCTAGAATCACAATAGGCTGTATAATGTCCACTATATTTCGTTAAACTATGGTTTAAAAGTGCAAACAGGTTGTAACGAAATGGTACTGCATTTTCTACCGCATAATTGTCCATGTCTAAACATTCAATAGGAAAATCAATGTTGATATTAAGTTTTTCCTTAAATCCTTCCATGCGAGAAAATCGTTTCAGACGGATAATTAGACATTAGAAAAAGTCCAAACAATGTGAAAGATTTAGCAGATTTGAACTCTGAGCAATCGGTAGTGAATGGGTTCCAGCCATGATCGAATGTAACAGAGCAATGGCCGCAGAAGGTTCAACGAAGATTTTAGTTGTCCGACAAAGTTTTGTAATATTTTAGAGTTGTTGTTTTCTAGAAATTTTGACCAAGACTCTCCAATTTTTTTATGATCATTCAATGTTCCGTCTTTTCTTGGCCAATTTGATTTGAGTCGTCATTCAATACGTTAACATCATCATGAAGGCTTGCAACTAGTATGTGAGATAATCGTGGAAATAGTGTTGGGAGTTACCCATGAAACAAGGAGCAAATCTTTGTATTTCACTTTTGAAAGAACTAGAATTCTTTACTCTATCTGTCGAATCTTCTGACCAGAGTTCTTTTATTACTTTCGTAAATGAATCCATCAAATCACCCTTCATGCTAGACGAGTTCGTATTAATATGGCTGATGTTAGATATTCGAATAACCATCGGGTGTTTGATAAACACTGTATAACACAGTTCATAAAGCAGGTGTTGTCAAAATTTTCCAGTATTTTGATGCTTGGTTGTTCTAGCTGTTTAGAGGTGTTGTGGTCAAATAAACTGCACTCGATACTTCTCCTGTCCTCAATTGAAGCCTAATTGGAAACACGGAAGGACGTTTCTTTTCGAATGTTCTTCTCAAAACGTGGAAAGATGAAAAATTCATCTAAATGACGATCGACAGGAATGGTTCCCAATGCCGAAGCTGCATTGCCCCTTTGAATAGAGATACTGATACGTTGGAATAAAAAGCTGATTGATCGACTGTCATTGGTCACCAGATACATTTTCCGACAAATATTTTCAAAGAATTTCATTGCTTGAGAACCAAATACTCCAAAGGTTTCGATAGCAACAGGGTAGAATACATACATATTTCTCAAGTTTTGGTATTTTATTATCTTAACTTTTTTTCCATTTTCTGCAGCTGCACCCGGACGGATTGAGGTGGAGTTCAAATGTGATGTAGCCATAGTATCTATACAAGTGAAATCCCATACCGCTGGTTTACCAATTTTCCATAGAATCCACGACATTTCATCTTTCATCTGATCATTTTCCGTCTTCACGACTAATACCTGACAGCTCTAAGACTGCTGGAACTTTTGCTGTTACTGAGGCTCTCTTATTTGAATCATTAACAACATCATGGCGAGACCTACGACCAGCGCTGAATCTAAAACTCAACCCAGAGACACCAGACTCATTTACTTCAGCACCACATTCACATCTATGAGGAACAAACACAAATTGAAGATCCTAATCGAAGTCCAACCGAAATTCTGAATGTCTCATCGTCAAAGATTACATAGAGAAGAAACTGGTAGAGTATTGAGCCACGCACCTGATTCCTTTGGAGAATTGAGACGAGCCTTCTGAGAAATAGATACAGCTGTTTCAAGCAGATTATTCAAATTGATATATAAGAGCGGACGATCCCATGCACTTTGTCTTTTCTTTTCCTTATCTTGCAGATGGAGATTGACGTTAGACATCCATAATGTTTCTCCTTCTTCATAAAAACAATCCGAAAGTCCAGTAAAAGCTGAAGGAAGTATCGATCTCACTAGATGAGATACACTGTCAAAGGTCGATAAGAAGGCAAGTAAGAGGACTGATGATGCCAGACGAATATCCAACCCCCCTATGTTCACGGGGAGTGTTGCTTGATGCCAACTCTGGATGCAAAATTGATTATTTTTTAGCGATTCTAGCGAACTATGAATCAGATCATAAAATTTTTGATCTCTGAATCACCATGCCATGTTGATAAATAAATAAATAAATGGGCCGCAGTGGTCATGATGGTAGAGCGCTAGTCTATCAATCAGAGGGACGTGGGTTCGATTCCCAGCATGGTCACTGGTCTAGGTGCTAGGAATCGCACGTTAAATGGTAAGACCTCGTTAATCCTTAGCTCGCGCACAACTTTCGACTTCAGAGGGCTGTCGTTCATAGGGGGAAGACAGCTGGTTAGGGAAAAAAACAATTTTAATTCGTGGGGGTCTACACAGGCCGAAGCAAGACAAACCATAAAAAAGGTTCGAAAGGGTCGGAATATTGATTACGTTTTTAATGACCATTTAGTCTTACAGAAAGTAAATCTGATGAATGATTAATTCTCCATTTTAAGTATTTGTTTTACAACGGTTTTCTCATTTATTTTAAAATAATTCTGCCCTTCTTTCCAAATTCTGATAGTGCCTTCTCAATAAGAATTTTATCTCCCGAGGTGATGGCCTCTATTGACGTTCTTCTGAAGCAAAAAACAGTCCTGAACTGCTTCAGTTTCCCATAAAAATCCTGATATTCCATGTCTTGCATTATACATGTGGACTCAGTCCTGCACCGACCTTCTCCGCTCAACAATGCTAAACATCGCGATGGGACCGTCGGTGCCCAGCGGGAGAGCCCTTCGGCCGACGGGAGGGCCCGTTAACACGGCGAACGCACGTCGGCGTCACGAGGCGCCGCGACGGAATGAGTTATGGCCGCGCTCGACATCCGACACTCCATTTACAGATGATTCTGGTGAGCCACTGCCCGCCTGGCCACTTCATCTTCCGCAACATTGTAAGCACGTCGTTAATGCCTCGTCAATTGCCCTCCTACTAAACGTCTTGATAACACACCATTTGTTAAGTTTATTGGTTTATTTATCGATGGTTGTTTCTCGGTTCGTCTGATGCTCGGCCCTTACGCAGCTCGATTCGTCTGAAGGGATGCTGGTTTCGTTAATGTCAGGTTGAGGTGGGACTCGATGAGGGTGGAAGTGCAAGAAATTTGACGCAATTACAATTCTGAGTCATAAAAAGTTGGAACTGATACTAAGAACGAATTGTAAATTCAATAAACAAACTTAGAACAGCTAACTGATTCCTACAAATACAGTACCAAGAAGAGCGTTACTAAACATTCTGTATATGAATATCATAATGAACAAGCATACAGTGCTCGTCGCCAAAAGTACGTAATATGGAAAAAAATATTATTAAAGTAATTGAAAATGATCTATGGTGCATGTCCAACAACATGACAGACAATCTATTTTGATAGTGTCGCGTGATTACTGGTAAGGCGGCAAATTAAAAAAAAAGTATTACGAAGGGGCAAAATATTCAATTGATAGAGAAATATACTTTACTGCCATAAGAATGATCTTGTTAACAAAGTTTCACCAAAGTAGTAAAAAATATGCAGGGTGTCCCGAAACTATGGTGCCAAATTGAAACAGAAGATTCCCCTTGAAAAATAAATAGGACTTTCCTGATATTTCTTTCCCCAAATGTCGTTCGTTGCAGAGATACAGGGTGTTGAATATGAAAAATTAAAAGTTATTTTCAATCATAACTTCCACAGTTATGAAAGCTTCTCAAAAAAAAATTTAGAGTATTTGTGTTCAACAGGAGCTTTATTTCGAGAAAGAAAACACATTTTCAGTTGTTACCAGTGGCGTACTAGAAGGACATCATGTCTATATTCGTCAAATCGTTTGTATATATGAGGAATAGCGTTGGACCTAGTAATGAGCCTTGAGGCACGCCACTACCAATATTACCTATTTCTGAGAGATGGTTCACCATCTGACTACGATCCGATGAATATGAACTGAACCAGCTCAGTATCACTCTTCTAAAGCCATAATAAGGAAGTTTCCGCAACAGTAGTTCGTGATCAACACAGTCGAAAGCCTTCGAAACATCACAAAATACTGCAGCAGCAACGTCCCCACCATTCATTCCAATATATAACCTTTTTCATGAAAGTGAAAATTGCGTCATTAATGCCTTTGTCACTTTGAAAACCAAACTGTTCTTTGCTAACGATTTTATGATTCCTCAAAAATGTAGTTATCGTTGTTTGAACTAGTTTTTTTATAAGCTTTCCTAATGTGGGAGGGAATGAGAGAAATTGGCGATAATTCGAGGAGTCGTCGTGATTTCCACCTTTATGTAATGGTATTACCAATGATGTCTTAAAGAAATCAGGAATCTTCCTGAGTGAAATGACACATTTGAACAAGAATTCTAACGTTTTATCCGGAAGAATTTTCAAAATGTTATCGTAACCAGTTGACGTCTTTTTTCCAATAGAAAGTATCGCTTGTTTCAGCTTACCCGTAGAGTCTTTTATACAGTGAGGACCAAAAGTCCGTCGCCCCCCCCGTAACTTCTTCATTTTCCATATTACAAAAAAATGTTAAATACATAAGTTGTAGGGTTTCATTCGATCTCTTTAACGGTTTAAATTTCATTCATACAGAGTGTCTCAAAAAAGCACGGTGACTTAGAAGTTAATTTTTTTAAATGGGACACCCTGTATTTCATTGCATTATTACATTCTACGTTGAATTCTGAACAAGTTTGATATCAAGTTTTCTATCAAAAAAGTTAATAGTTTTGGACTTATGAACACTTGTAAATAATTATTTCGACTACTTTTGCGCCAGTTCAAAGAGAAAATCGTAACAAATGGATCACAATGTATTCCACTTTCCTATCCTAACTTTTTGAAAGCTATCCAATGTTGCAAACTGCTGATGGCACCATGTGTAACTTACCTCGTCGTACCATTTTACAATTGTTAGAGTTGTTGAATCTCACGAAAAACTAGTACAAATGAAGTTGAAACATTTTATTAACAAATAGGGTAGTCCATAAATACAGATCAAGAATCATTAAAAACTGAAGAGATATTTTAATTTATAACTAAACTATAGTCGGGTTGTAAACTCTTCCCTAACATTAATCAAGGTTTGAGGTGTTATTTCTGAACACACTTCAATAATTCGACGGCGCAGTTCATCTAACGACCCACAAACTGTCTTAAAAACTACGGATTTCACGTAGCCCCAGAGAAAGAAATCAAGCGGTGAGAGGTCCGGTGAGCGAGCTGGCCACTCTGTTGTACCTCGACGTCCAATCCACCTACCCGGATACCTTTCATCTAAGTAATTTCTCACCTCCCGGAAATAGTGTGGTGGCGCTCCATCTTGCTGAAATGTTACATCCAAGTAAAATTCATGTGGGTTTTGCGCAACGATCTCATCGATACTGGGACATATTGTGTTTAGCAGCATTTGTTGGTATCTGGGACCATTTAAATTTTCTTCCAAGAATATGGGACCTACAATGTGGTTACCTAAAATACCAGCCCAAACATTAATTTTCTGGGGAAATTGAGTATGCCCCTCGCGGAATTCATGGGGATTCTCATCACTCCAATATCTACAATTCTGGGTATTCACATTTCCATTTAGGTAAAAAGTGCTTTCATCAATAAAGCAGATGTGTTGCAAATAAAGTCGATTAGCAACAATTCTTTCTGCCATGGTCTCGCAAAATTCAAGTCGCCGGTCTGGATCATCTTCAACCAATTGGTGCAAAATTTTAATTTTGTAAGGATGGAATTTATTTTGTTTTAAAACCCTCTTTATTGATGTTTTAGAAACATCACATGTCTCAGCTACTTGCTTAGTTGATTGTTGTAGGTTATTTACCATTTCGGCTAGTACTTGAATTTCAACATTTTCCGTAATTATTTTCGGCCTCCCAGATTTCGGAGCATCTTTCACGGTGCCAGTTTGGTTAAATTTTGACACCAATTTCTGCAGATATTTTCGACACATCGGACGTTCTGGAAACCGTTCAATGAAAATGCGAATAGCAGCGTGGTAATTTCGGTTAGCTTCACCAAATATGATAACGGCTTCAACTTTGTCTGCTACTGAACGAGCCATATTAATCAACAAGAGAAATTGAAAACCGTTTGAAACAAAGTTTTGAAAACCTACAAAATGTCAATGACATTTGGCAATAACAGATAAGAATTTTTTTTTCGTTGTCATGGATAAAATAAGCGCGCCTAGCGTGCATAGTCTACCTCATTAATTTATTCGTGAACTGGTGCAAAAGTAGTCGAAATTATTATTTACAAGTTTTCATAAGTCCAAAACTATTAACTTTTTTGATAGAAAACCATTCATCAAACTTGTTCAGAATTCAACGTAGAATGTAATAATGCAATGAAATACAGGGTGTCCCATTTAAAAAAATTAACTTCTAAGTCACCGTGCTTTTTTGAGACACTCTGTATGAATGAAACTTAAACCATGAAAGAGATCGAATGAAACCCTACTACTTATGTTTTTAACATTTTTTTGTAATATGTAGAATAAAGAAGTTACAGGGGGGCGACGGACTTTTGGTCCTCACTGTATAATAAAAAAAAATCGAAATATGTATTTTTCATATTTTCCGATCTCTATATAGACATATTTTTTTGTTAATAATGGGCTCGACTACAGTGGAAAAACTATATTTCGAAAAGAGCTATAGTTGGCCTGGACTGTGGCTATAAGACCGATTCGTATCTAACAAAAATATTGGATTTCCACGACTATTATGGTGATAGCACTCTAGAAAACATCATATTTTCTGATTAAAATCGATGATAATCATGAATAAGCTTTCTTTCCACTTCGAACAAAAACTTGAAAACTATATCCCTTTTCATTTGACGCACAATGTCATTATGAATGTTTTTATAAATTTTGGCAGATGAAACCACAAAAAAATATTTTAATGAAATTACATTCAAACTAACATACATCGATTTCCATGAACATATTCATATGCACATGCATATATTTTCGGAATCTGCTTGAAATTTTGCGCATGCAGTACAGATTTCAAGTGAATCTGCCGATTTTGTATTTTTCATGATTTTAAGGGGTCTCCTCTGGATTTTTTTTTTTCGATTTTTCGATGTTTCGAATAATTTTGTTTCATATCGATTGACATTCACAGAGTATACTAATTTGATCATTCTGAATCGATTGGTGTTCGCAAAATTTCCCTATCTTCAACCTTTCCCGGGTTGAGAGTTCATCTGGAGTGAGAAGGGTAATTTGCCTCCATATTTTTTTCCAGTCCTATTCGTGGCATTTTTGACGTATCTTTTTTAAATGCCAAACCTTTCAACTGAGCCTACACAAATTTTAAATTTTTTTGAAGTCTAGCATGAAATTATGCACTTGGACAGATTTCAAGTGGATTTTACGATTTTGTATTTTTTATGATTTTCAGGAGTCTTCGAAAATTTTTGTTTTTCATCAATTGACTCGAAATTCACATAATGAAAATTTGATCATTCTGAATCGATCGGCTTTCGCAGAATTGCTCCTTTTTCATCCGTTTCCGAGTTGGAAGTTACTTTCCTCCATTATTTTTTCACTCATATCAGTGGAATTTTTGACACTTCATTTATTTATATGCCAAACAGAACTGTGCCGAGCACCGACAGAAAGTGCTGAGAGTACTCTTGAAAATTGCTCCGAAATCTTGAGTACTAAGCACTTTTACTGAGTACTTTCAAAAAGTAATTCTAGTCAAGGAGCACTGAGCACTTGTCAAACTGTCAGTTACGTGAAGACCGGTTCACCCAGCATTTTTAACCCTGCATGAGAAATGCAGGCCTGTTGACGTTCATACGTGCCTGTCGGCGTGCGTGAAAAACGCAGGTTCAACAGGCACGGAATTAGGAAATGTTTTATTTAAAATAATAAGAGATACAGTATAAAAATACGTCGGAATTATTTGAAAAACTATAAATGACATCAATCCAGTACTGAAAAAATTACTACAGAACCAGTCTTTTAGCTGCAGAGAGAAAAACGATATAAAATTGGAATAAAAATGAGACATTACTCTTAGCGAAAAACGTTACCCCAAAAAATGTTTGAAACTAGTAAAATGGAATTCTCCTCTTTCGAAATTATTGACAACAAAGGCCAGAGGATAGAAATTTAATTAGTGGCCACTTTGGAGGCCTCTTGCGTGAGTGCCTACCGGGAAATATCCCGGTATCCCGATTATACAATCCGACACTGCATTTAATATTATTATTATTATTAAATTATTAAAAGTAAAGTAGCATTTTCCATGGATTTTCCCGCAATAAACATGCCCGATATTATTCATCCAGCTAAAATCAATCCGACACGGCCCCAAAACGATTTTTATAACTGGGAAGCATATGCCACACGAGTAGAAAACATCGCGAAGGGCCAGGTCAATGATGTCGATATGATGACGCGTCACCTTGCGGCTACAGATTGATTTATGGTGGGTCGGGATTAATTAACGGCACCGAGGGACAAATCCCCCGCCGCCCTTCCCGACATCCCGACCACTGTCGGCTGTCGCAGAACGCTCATAATTGTTTCTTGCACGGTACGATTTTAATCATCAATCACCGCAGAGTCCATCCGGTCTGGAGCCGCTTCTTAGAGTTGTGGCATAAACTATGTTGGTACAAGTGTTCGTTGTTTCGGTAGAGAAAAAGTTCAATAAGTGGGACTACTATGACAAAAAAGTACATTGTACACTATAGTTTCACTACGACTTTTTCTTTCTTGGTGACTGAAACAAGTGTCGAGGTGTAAAAATAGCGGTTTGGTGTTGGGATGAAACTCCAGTACATTAAAATTGGTATATTGTGAAATAGTAGGGAATTTTCTTCATCTAAAATCCTCTCAGCCTTCTTCTCACTTCCACTAGAATGTCAATGCCAACACGTGGAATCGCAATGATTACACTAATTCCAAGTCGCAAAGTCTGAGTAATACTAATTTCGAGTTGTAAAGTCGGAATTATACTAATTCTGAGTTGCGAACGCGGAATTATACTAATTCTGAGTTGCGAAGTCAGAATTAGACTAATTCCGAGTTGCGAAGTCGGAATTATATTTTTTTTGGCCCTTCGACACCTCCGTAGATGACAGAAATTTTCAAAAAAAATTGAAATATCTAACATGACTCTGATCAATTTCATAAAAAAATATCAATATGATCTGAATTTGAACCCCCATTTCCCTCGTGAAATCCGAACAACTACATGCCAGTCTCTAACTGCTACAATACAATATGAATTTTACGATTACTACGAAATTTCAAATAATTATTATGAGGCAAACGTTGATTAGATCTTATATGTTTGAGCTGGTATTCTTGGAAATATCATTATTAGTTCATTATTTCTGGAATAAACTTGATTGGGGTTCTGTACCTTGACATACTTGAAGAGACTATCGATCGTCTCAAAACTCACTAGCAAGAAACTCACATTGATGCAGAATGTACTTCTACAGGAAGATCTGTTACTTTTTTAGCAGGACGGTGGTCCACCTTAGTATTTTCTTTTCGTCCAACAGTAGCTAAACGAGAGATTCCCGAGTAGATGGATTGGCAGAAGGAGAGCAAATAAGTGACCAACGAAATCACCGGATTTAAGTCCATTAGAATAATTTTTCTGGAAACATTTCGAATCCGTTGTTTATAAAACCCAAACAGCTGATATTAATGAACTTGAAAGATGAATCACAGCAACATGCTGGTCAATTCCCGGTGAACGATACTACCAACCGTCAAAATTTGCTGAAGAAATGTTTGCTTATATACAGACGCTTTTTACAGCAGAAGTAGCAGAAAAAGAAGGCTTTATGTGGTATTTCAACTATGAGATTTAAACATCTAGCATTTAATAAACGCAACTTTACTACCTCCTTCATTAAATTACTTTTTGATGTATTTTTTTTGGAGTTAATGGCTCATGTTGCCCCTGATGAAGGGTTGAAACGGTACCACCTAATCTTCTAACCATTTATAAAGACTCAATACGATAATTTTTGTTTAAATAATAACCTGAAAACCATGCATCTCTTTGCAGGCATGTTCTAATTACTTCTGTAAGTTTAGAATCAAAAATAAGTCAGGGTACCATTGGCAAGATAAATTAACTCCCATCAAAATGATGTACCACTTGATCTCCCTTTCCATTTAGGAACACTTTTTTTCATTTTGATTGAAGGATATGCCAGAAAGAGTTTTACCGAAGATCCAAGAATTGCTCGCAATCAGAGAAGCGATTGATTTCCAGACATCAGATATGGAATGATGTCCATTCAAAAATGAAAGATAAATATTGGAGCCAGAAGTAGTGTAGAAAATTTGTACTTTATTGTGCAAAGGAAAACTCTGTCATATTTTAGATCAAATTACGATATTTTCACACCTTTCAATCGTAAATTTGCTTCTTCGGCACTTCATTATTTGACAACTTTTGCAGATTATTATAATTGTCTATATTATTTTGTTGACAGTTGCCATTGATATCCTTTTTAGGAAACTATCACAGAGTAAAAATGAAATCTAAACAACTAGGGAGAATAGACGACAAGACACCCAAGTTTTATGTCTTTCTTACTGAAAACGTTGTCTGCCAGATAGATAAATAAGAGATGAGGTACTATAAACAAGAATGCTCAACGAAAGTCAGTATGCGTATCAGCCAGGCAACTCAACAGACTTAGCACTAGACGATCTCAAGAGGCTACTACCAAAGTCCTTGGGAGACAAAGAGATAGCCATTAAAACATTTATAGACATTGAGGGTGCCTCCAATAATGGTTTCACCGAGTCTATTAGCAATCGATCCAGCAAAAAAAGGGGTGGATAAACGTAAACTTGGATAACAGGGTGAAATAACACTAACAGCTAGAGTAAACATGGAAAGTCCTCAGGAAGGCAAAAGGCAAAGGCAAAAACGGTATATTGATTACGTTTTCATAAAATTGTATAGCGACATTACAACAGATAAATAAATAAAACACCGTAAAACTATCACTTCGCCACAGGGTATGGGGTAAAGGAGGGAGTTTGACCGCATTCTACAGAGATAGTTCGCTCCTGCCCGTCTGAGTGTTTCAGAGGGCTGGGCAAACCTGCTCATACCTGCTCAATGGCAGGCCCTACGCTGTTATGTAGGTTATTCTCTGCCGTACTCGCTAAGTCTCAGTGGTGTCTTCCCCGCCTCCTCCTAGTTATGCGAGGGGTTTTCTTGGCTCGTATGTAAAACATGAAATTATTGGACTTTTATTATCGGGTTTTCATTGTCCTAAGGATTTCCCGGAAAAACAACGGGTTTAAGATATGGTTTGTTGAGCTGGTTATTGTTCGGCTTCTAGATCTTCATTGAAAATATCCAATGCCTGGTAAATGAGTCCACCATGCTTTCGTGGCCTGTTATGGTGGGCTCTGACTGCTGTAATATCTCTTGTCAATGGACTTCCGAGGATGAAGTAACGATAGAACTTTTCAGAGATGGTTTTAATGTACTCTTCTATGGACTGAGTATCGGCCAGCTCTCGCAAATCTACCAGTCGAATGTATCTATCACTATTCGTGACGATACGGAGTACTTTATTTTGCATCCTCTCAAGTTGTACCATTTGATACTTGGCAATGCTGCAAAACACTGGACAGGCATAGGTCATCGTTGGCCTGATTTTCACCATACACCTGTTTGTAAAGCAGTATTTTGCTTTCCACTGCCAACCTAGAGTTCCTCGCAATCAGTGGATACGTCCTTTTGACTGCGGCTCCTGCTCGCTGTATTGCTAGGTTGACATGCTTTATGAGTGTTAGACTTCTGTCCAGCTGTACTCCCAGGTACCGCACGGAGTCGGACTCGTCAATCAGATTTCCCAGAACCGTAAATCCCCCAAAGATTTCATCATTGGTTCTTTTCTTTGTGGAATTTATGAGTTCTGTTTTGTCAGGATTCAGCACTATTTTGTTCTTCGCTAGGTACGGCACGACAAGTGTCTCCAAATGCGTTTCCACCAGGGTCGCGGCTGTCGCGCTGTAGAACGACTTGGCGTATATTGCCGTGTCATCGGCATAGACAACCGTGCTCGTGTTTCCGTGCATTGGAAAGTCGTGCGTATATAGCGAATACAAAAGTGGGGACAAGTTCGATCCCTGAGGCACTCCTGCTCCGGCTACCTTCACTGCTGAGCTGGCGTTGTTTACTTTAGCCCTGAAAGTCCTATTAACTAGATATGAGTCTAGGATTTTCACCATACACTCCGGCATGCCTGCTCTTAGTATCTTCATGACTAATCCCTCTATCCAGACGGTATCAAAGGCTTTCTGGATGTCCAGCAGGACCATGACTGTATTGTGGCCTAGTTGGAAGCCCTCCCTCACCTCGTGGACGATTCGGGCTATCTGGGAGGTGGTTGAGTGTCCCTTTCGGAACCCGAACTGCTCCGCCGGGATGAGTTTGAGCCTCTCTTCCAGGCTCACAAATCTTTTCAAATCTCTTCAGGAAGGGGTGCTACTGATTAAGAGGATAGCATCCAGAGGCTTTCATTGCTTAGGATATGCCGACGGCCTAGCGATTATTGCAAAAGTCAAATTCGCAAGGACAGTCTCGGAGCTTAGATATAGGTAATCGACAGGTGGTGTGAAGAGGATGAGCTGACAGTGAACCTTCATATAATCACAATAGTTTTATTTACACGAAAAAATGGAAGATCTCATGTCACGTGTACTGAACGGAATAGAAATGCCATTTATCCAAGAGGCAAAATTAATATTCGACCATAAGTTAACATGGAATGAACACCTACAAAAGTTACCAGCTTTGACAAAACTTTTAAGACAAGTACAACGGACAGGGATGCGTGGAAGGAAGGACCCTCCCATCAACGTGGAACATAAAAATCTCATTTAGATTATGCGATGATATCTCAAGCGGAAATCGTCGCAATACACCTTTGTGCTCGGGAGCTAATAGGGCATGAGTTTTCAGCAAAAATCATTGTCATTTACTCAGACAGCCAAACTGCAATGAAACCAGTCAACTCAATGCAAGTTACCTTCAAATTTGTTAGGGACTGCATTCAAGCCCTAAAAGAGCTGTGCAGTCACAACAGACTGACCTTAGCCTGGGTACCAGCACACACAGGACGTAGAGGCAATGAAAAGGCTGATTCACTTGCCCCTGCAAGTAAGGCCCTGAATGGCACAGAACCATGACAAAAGCTGTACTAAAAACAAACACCAAATCACGGATCCAACAGGAATCTCAAGAATGATGGAACAATTCACCAGGAGTTAGACAGGCCAAACAGTTTATCAAACTATCGCAGCCAACATTCACAGAATATCTACTAAGCCAGAAGAAGAGCCCTACTAGAATATTAGTTGGACCACTCACAGGGCATTTTAGGCTCAACAAACATATAAGAAGGAACAATCGGTCTGGCAGTAAAAATGCTATGCTGGTTCTGTCAGGAAGAAGAGGAATCATCAGTACACATATTATGCCACTGCGAGGGCTTGTCAAGGCTACAAGCCTATGAAGTTTCGTAACGAAGATTGGGCTACATAGAGAACTCTAAACGATTTCGAAGGCACATACAATAGACCTGAAAAGGTCGCGGTGTAGAAAGCCCCAAACTAATCTTATCTAATCCAGAACACTTCGTATATAATGGCATACCTATCAGAACAAATCAACCAAACTCCTCTTTCTCAAATAATAATAGGAAAATTTATATAAAGAGCATAGTTAATATGACAATGAATTTTATGTATCGCACGCGTTCAAAACCGAATCTATTAATGGCACAAGGTCATTCAAAACACGATAGGTAAAGGTACCTACATGAAATCGAATTCATTAGAACGACAACAAGTCTACATTAAAATACAATCAACTATAGGTATATAGATGTACAGATCAAAGGATATCACTATTTACCTATCATAACTTAATAACAATACCATTTGATTTTAATGAAAATTTGAACATGATGATCATAAAGTCAGTAAAGTTATAAAATCATGTGCGACTGAAAGACAAACTTAGTCGCCATTTCAAGTGTCTATTCTGTGAATGACAGTCCAAATCTACCGATCTTTCTTAGAGAAATCTGTGGAAATTATATGTAATTGGGATCTGTTTTGTAATATTTGAAGTACATTTTTGCTGATGAGTGATATCGGCCTATCTGTCATGAATTCATGATGTTCAGACGCTATAACATTTACTTATGGAAGTGTATAATTTGGTAAAAATAATTTGCTGAAACAACGAGCTCACATAATTGATAGTCCTCTATAATTTTCCATTTCTATTGAACTACCAGTCTCGTGAATTGGTGTAGTGATGGATGTTTTCCAAAATTCTCGGAAAATATTTGTAGTAATTACAATATAATAAATATTGTATAGTAATGGTTTCATAAGCCATTCATGTTATCTTTTCGAAATGTATGGAGGTGAACTGTCTATTCCTGCAGACTTTTATATCTAATTAATATAATCTCTCAGTAGTTCCACATCGCATCCATTACAAGATCAATTTTTTGTTTTCCTCATCCACTTATTAAAGTCATTAATAATTCCAAAACCACTCAAAAAAATCCAAGTTTTAATTACATCGCACCCGGCATATTGACGTAAAGTAAAATGACTGTAACAAACAAGCATAAACAAAAACCCATCTTTAAAGCGGAACATATTAAAAAATTCTCGTATTACATCCCAGACGTCTATAATTAATTCGTTATAATTTTTCAAAATGCGTTTGATTTGACGTTCTTATGAGCTGGTAACGCAGACCGAACCAACGTAGAAGGATAGTCAGTTTTCTGTGGGAGATGTTCGTAGACGATTTGATTAATGGCCCAATTTACCGTACGAGAAACAATTATTAGTGTGTTCTGTCACAGCTGACAGTTGAATGCGTCCTTTTACGGGCTGCCGCGATGTTAGGAAGACTGCAAGTTATTGTGGCATGCTTATTGCAAAGTTAACACATTTCAGTAAGGCTTCGATTATTATTCACTGAATTATGACCAATACTTTCCGATGAATGATCGAGTCTAAACTATTCATTATTATGTCTGCGACAGCTCGCAAATTTGTAATTAGCAAAGAATTTTACTGTTCAATAGCTTTCTCAAATGAGCATGAGGAAACACAAGGAATTATATACAGTTTAACGAAATTTGGAGGGCTTACATAGGAGATATAAAACTTTTTCATGAAAAAATCGCAGCTGAAAGTTTCAAAATGACGGCTGAGTGCGATCTTTAATAACTTTTTAAATAGAACACCCTGTGTATTATTCCATTTTTGAAACCCAATTATATTTCTCAATAGTTTTCTATTATATACTTCACTGCTAAAGTTTATTGTTTTCGAAATATCAACATTTGAAAAGTAGTTCCGATTTTTGAAAAACCTGGAATAAATTTTCATCTAGCAGTCCGTATGTTTACTCATAGATCTCCCGAGAATCCTATTTCGAGGTCCTATTTGCGCAAACTTTTAAATGAACTCCAAACAAATGAGGGTACGCTGAAAGATGCTCCAAGATCAGGAAGACCGTCTCTTTCAGAAAAAAAGGTAGATATTGTTGCTTAAATGGTATTCGATTCGATTAAGTCAACGTTTGCAGTTGCTGGATCCTGTGGAATAAGTTCAAAAAGTGTCCAAAGAGTCCTAAAAAAAAGTTTCATCCCTATAAAATGAAATTCCTACATGGTTGACCGGGTTGAATTTTGTGAGTGGTTAACAATAACAATTGAAGGACAAGGTCCTAAAACGTGTATTTTCTCAGACGATTGGACGTTTTTCTTCATGGAAAAGTCAACAAACAGAATGTACAATACTGATAATAATAATAAGGAATGCTGCTGAGTGTGACAGCCTCCTACAGCTACATAAGGATAAGCCAATGCATGGGGTCTTCTTCAAGAACATTGAAGACCTTGGCTTATCCAGAAACCTGACCTTGGCTTTTCTCAGGTCAAGTGCGCTGAAGTCGGAAACCGAGGGATTCATAATGGCCTGCCGGGATGGTGTCTTCAACACCCTCGTCTACCGCAGTCGCGTGATGGGTATACACCAGATTCAGAGCGTGTCATGGGGCAGCTGAGACCATAATGCATTTGCTGTCAGCTTGTTCAGCTTATGCGGTCTCAGCCTATATCCACAGGCATAACGCGGCCCTACGAGTATTGTACTACCATCTACGACACTCGTACGGTGTAGACGAGACACCGGTGTTGCCTTATGCTCCGGGGGATATTGAGTCCGTTGTGGAGAATGGGAAGTGCTAAATCTATTAGAACTACTAATTTCCCTCCCTCAGGCAAATACAAGCCAATAAGCCTGATGTAGGCCTCCTCGACCATCAAAGTAAGACGATTTTCGTCATTGAGTTTTCAGCTCCTGGCGAAACGATCATCGTCCGAAAAGAGGAGGAAAAACGGACTAAATATCGAGATCTACTCTTTGAACTCCGCGTGCTTTATCCAAACCATTCTGTCAAAATGGTGGTTCAGATTATAGGTGTCCTTGGTGGAATGATGGACACGCTGCTCTCGAATCTAAAAATCATACCGGCATGCCGTGATTCGGCAGAAAACCTAGCCGGAAGAATGCAGAAGGCCGTTATTCTTGGTTTACTCCGTTTACTCAGGGCACATAATTCTCGGACCCAGTAATCACTCACCCCACGGACGTAAGGAGTGTCTGTGTAATTCCTAACGGCTTAAAAAATAAATAAAAATATACTCCCTCATAAATACTCGTTGAGTGTACCCGAAGGCATAGCCTGTGCGGGTAGAGGACGGCTATTATTATTATTTGCCGTGGAGCTTCGGGACGACTTACTGATTTTTGGTGGCTTATTCACTTTTCAGCTGTAGGAAAACCCGGAAAACCTACAGCACCATCTGGAGCGATATTTATCAGCATATTTTTAGAAAGGGCTATACCCAGTTTCCTGGAAATCTTACAGGAGTTCTTTGCAAATTTTTTTTAGAAACTGAAATTGATCCTCGAATGAGACCAATTGTATTAAACAATAGTTTGAATCGTGAAATCATATTTCAGTCGGATTGGACACCTCTCCAGGAAAGATACATGTGAAGAAATACATACACAGACTGTCATCAACGTGTGAGAAGCTATTTATTATATATTAATTTATTGCCAAGATTTAAGAGGGTGCACTTTGAACTCTTGATGAAATAATTGTTGGGGTTAACTAAAAGTGTTATTGAAAAATAACTTATGACTTTTCAGCCAATTAATTTGTTTTTATTGTGAATTTACCGAACACATTCGTAGGCAAATGTTCCGAATTCTGGCATGTAATAGTCTTCATATCTGAAAAAAAAAAGAGTACGAAACGATTTTTATAATTTTTTTTGTTGGAATGATGTATAAGAGTAGAAAGATAAAAATGAAGAAAAAAAAATCTTCAAGTATTAAAAGAATGAACAGTATATTTCCCCTTATGCAAGTGGGAACCAAAAAAAAACTGTGCTTAAAATACCTAGTGTTGCCAGTTTGGAGCAGTGGAAGGCATACTTCAAGAGCTAGACGAAAGCTAAAGAAAAATTAGAATGGGAAAAAAATTGAAGAGGAAAAAAGAAAATACTAAAAGATTGCCACTGGAAAAGTTGAAAGAAATACCAAAAATTGTCAATGGTGCAGAACAAAATTAGTAAACTTTGGATCAAGATAAACCATCTTCAGAAATCGTAATCGTAAACCCATACAGATATTATAAGTCAGGTAATTTTGTTTTCGTGAATTCATTTTTAACTAAAATTTTATACATTCATAACAATAACTGTAATTCTGCGATACTTCCACACCTATTATCGACATTTGAATACATGAGTAGAATTTTCGTGAGAAAATAACAAAACAGGTCCGTATTCAAAGAATTGGATGGCCCAGAGTGATGAAAATGTTTGATTCAAAATCTTATTCTATGATGTTTCGTGACCTCACTGATTACTATAACGTGTAGATAGTTGGAAAAAGGTCAAAGTAACTGAAACCACTATGGATCTATTGCCATCAGACATTTTTCAACATTATTGGAAGTAATGGTAAAGTTAAAGAATAATTCAATGTTGTGGATTCTGTATTTTTCCGATTATCACAAGAATCAGTTTAGATACCATCAGATTTCACCACTGACATGAACTTCAATACGTCCAAATGTTTTTGCTTTCAACCGATATTTTTTAGTTCAAAACTCACCATTATAAGTAATCCTGTTGAAAAAGTTGCCAGCCTATATGTATTTGAGATGCATTAGGTACTGCAAAATAAAGTGATATAATAATAGTTACAAAATTCTCGATTGCAAAAAGAGAGAGTTAGGTACTCACTAAATTCATATATTTTGACTACAGGAAGTCACCTCCAATTTGTTCACCAGGATTGTTACATCTCCAGAATTCTCTTTGTGATTGGGATTATGAGCTTACAATTGAAAGTCAGACTCACTGTGACACTATAGCAGAGAAGAAATAGCCTCTTTTCTTGTAATTTTGAATCTTAACTGGTGGAAAGGATTCCTTATATTCAACAGGAAGTAGGTATATCAAAAGATTATGCCTACTTATAATGGTAGGGGAGCGCAAACTGGCTTATGGAGCTAAAAGCTAATTAATTTTTAAATTAATTGTTCCGCGAAAGTGGATTATAAAATTCCCAATCCCTTACAAGTGTAACCGTAAAGATGATTAATAGCGAAACTGAATGCAATTTGCTTATGGCGATGAGAATCACTCGTTCGAATCCCTAAGCCCAACGATGTGATGAACATAGATGTTTCGTTACAGAGATGATAGTATTATTAATAGTTGGTGTCTGCTTTTCGGTTATGTGCAAGTCATTCTACGTCACTTCGCTCCCGTTTGTTTTTCGTGATCGATACCGCTAACATCTCATGTCATCGCAAAACGTCCCATCCTCTTCATCTTCGCCAGTGGCGTGTTTGAGGACCAGCCCGAAAATGGCTGCTCTTATACCGGAACCATAACTTCAAAAGTTATTCCCAAGATGAAGAACAGCTTTCATTAACACTAAAGTTTGTAGTTCTTGGGTTGTCACTACGGACCATTACTAAACAACAGTCATTACCTGCTTTGCCATTATAGATAATAACGATTGTTAACCAAATATCATAAAACAATCCATTTTCTCTGTATTCATGAGTTAAACATATTCAGACTTTACATCGAATTCAATGTTATTATGTGTCATAAAAAATAACCGTCCTTGTCATGATACCTAACAGTGTTGCGCTACTTCACCATAATAACAAATTGAGTTGTAAATTTCATCATCAAATTTCACATATGAAAACTGTACTGACTGAATTAAAATCGAGCATAACCACAACACAACATAATGTCGTTTTACTCGACTATCATGCCGCGTATATTCCGTAAGGGAAGTACCCACCCTACCTACCTTGAAAATAAACCTACGAGCATAAAAACTGTGATCTTTGGTGAAGTGGTCCACCCAACTCACAGGTCAGACCAAAGATTCGAAACGGCTTTTAAATATCCAATGGACATCCAAGCATAAACAAGTTTAACTCGGAAGTACGTCTACAGTAGAAGTACATCCATACTTTATACAGTAGACTCTCAATCCACGACTATAAATCCAAAAGAGGATCTCTCAAAATTCCAGAAGGACGTCCATAGCAGATGTACATCCATTCACGAGGCAGCAGATTCTCATTTCACGACAGAATTTTTCAAGAATCCAGGTGTACGTTCACAGTAGAACTTTAACCTTACACTATGTGGCAGACTATAAATCCACGGGAGAATTCCTCAAAAATCAAAGAGTATGTCCACAACAGATGTTCATCAATACACATTGCAATAGACTCTCAAACCACAAGAGAATACCTCAAGAATCTAGAAATATGTCCATAGTAAAAGCACTATGCTTAGTGCTCGAGAAAGTGCTTAAAGCATCTTAGTGCTCGTAAGCACCGTGCTCCATAGCACTTTTTGGATTCAGTGCTTAGTGCTTAGTGCTTAGTACTTCTAGCATTTTACGGGATTACTAAGCACTAAGCATTTTCTGAGCTATGGATCTATGAATGTTGTTGAAAATATAAAACGCGGTCAGCGGCACCCCCACCGCCAAGAACTACTGATTGCAAAAAAACAAGTAATATAATAATCCTTTGAAAAAGAATAATTGAAAGTAGCCAAAACTCATTCTATTTCTATAGATTTTTTTAAGCATATAGGTCCCTGCTGTTTTCAGTTTTTATTTGATTTGTAAAGATATAACTTCTTTTTTATTTTAAACCACAGTCGGGTTTTTTAGTTTGTTTATTTACTTTTTTTTATTCTCAGCTTTTCAGTACACAATTATTATGTTGTATCAAGACGACTATGATGGCGCAAAAAATCCGTTATTTTGATTTTTCATAATTTTAATATAATAAGTGTCACTTGCGGCATCAAGGCGAATCTAACGACCGAAAATTCATCAAAATCGGTTCAGCCGTTTAGTAGTTAAAAAGAAAAAGCGACTTTGTTTTCAATATTTTGATTTTATATTCGATTTTTTACCTTAAACAAGTTTACCGAATAAATATATAAGTTGCCTCACTCCGCTAAACGTGACGATAGTGACAGGTTTTGCTGACTCATTTTCTCTTTTTTGGGATTTCAACCACTGAAAATTATGTCAGTGTTGAGCAGAAAAAAATAAATTTTTAAAAACCTCACGCTTATGTATATGAACATTTTATTTTCTCGATCTGACTAGTTCTGCCCGTCTAGCGTCTACCGATGGTTATAAAAATCACATTTCTATATCATTCTTACTGCAGCACGCTCTGACATGAATGAAATATACTAAACTTCTATCCGAAAACTGCCGAACTAAGAAATCATTGATTACATCCATACACGATGTAGCCGACTCTCAATCCACGAGATAATCTCTCAAAGTACGTTCACAGTAGGAGAACATCCATACACGATGCAGCCTACTAATTCCACGTGAGGATCTCTCAAAAATCCATGAGGATATCCTCAGCAGATGTACATCCAATCAAGAGACAGCACTTTTTTTTTTCTTGTGAAAAATACTGTCGGAAGGCTCCTATAGACATCGACAGTATCAACTGTGTTCTGTTCAACAGGCTACTGAGCTTAGTAGTTGGTTAGTTTTCAATTTCGTGTTGTTGGCAACCCATCTCACATTTGTTATTGCTACTCTAATTGATTTATTTGATATCATGTATCCAAAACATTTTACAATCCTACTTCTGATTTACAAAGAAAATACCTCAGCCTTTACCTGCTACCTTTTACGAATATTCACTACGCTACTGCCCTGCCATATCTCTTTAAACTCATGTATCACCGGCAGATACTGCAACTTCAAGTTTAGTGTGTTGCCGAGGTTGCCATAAAATGTAAATTTTCGAGTGGATGTATATATTATCTTCGTGAGCGACTTTCTCTTGGTGTTATTGAAATTCGTCAATGTTTTCATTGCCTTCATTTTTATTGGTTGTAACTTCGAGAAATACACAGTTTTATGGAAGTTAGACGGCAATTCGTCATATTCTTACAATGTGGCGATAAACCTGGAAAAATTCTTGTCAATGGATATTTAGAGACTTTATTCTCAGTGTCAGCAGGTGTACGAATGGTTCGCGTTATTTTTTTTGTCTGAGAGTTTTTTCCAGTTTTAGTCAGCAGTAGTTTTTCTCATAATTCCTTCACACATTCACTTTTATGAAGATTTTGGTCCAACTTCGACACATTATTTTGATTTCGGGTTCATTTGACGTCCCTTAACCAATATTATTTGGCGATATAAAAATGAATGAAGTTATTTCGTTGATGATGATGATAGTATTGAATGATGAATAATTTTAACCCTAATAATTTATAAAATAGATGCTATGAAGGTGAAGAGAAAGAAAAACTGTCAATGTTAAGTCAGCTCAGTTTATTGGTCTCTATGCTTCGGAAATAGAGAAATTTTAGAAAGGATATTCAGGATAAGTTTATTTTCATGGGATATCGTCTTGCGTAGGGAGCGGGAATTCATTCAATCGGATATGTTTAAAAAAGGCAAAGAGATTGTCCAATGCTGACGAATACACGAGGCATTGTTTTCAAAGAACGTCTATCACTTGCTGGGGTCGATCTTCCGATGTTTTAAAAGACATGGGAGATGGAAAAGTTCTTATGTTGCAGAACAATACATGTGAAAAGGTCAACTGAGTCTGTCAGAATATTTGGAGTTTTTCACTAAGGAAGAGATTTTGGATGGTAATGTCAAACCAATGTGTTCGCTGTGCGATGTAAGAAGAAAATACACGAAATTCCTTCCGATTTGTACGCCTCCAAAACTTTTTGTGATTTATTTAAAATGATTTTTGTCGACAAGAAGATTTTGGAGGAAATTAGATATCTCCGTTGATTTTCCCTTGAAAGACTTAGATTTGAATTGCTATGCTTCAGACAAGGTTGCACCTTGTCAGTAGAGTCTATATGCTCATGAACAAATACATTGAATCACAATGTATACAAAGTATATTCTGAGGTGGGCTGTTATACAGGATGTTATTTTAAATATGTTTTATCATTGAATTACAAGTCCAGTAGAAAACATTCAGTGATTCGTAAGATGAATTTTTTTATTTTGGTACTCAATACCATAATGGCATTTGCCAGACTAAAATCAAATATCTAAAAGTGTTTTTTAAAATACAATATGGAATGAAACAATGTTTCACAGAAATCATATTAACGCAGAAACGGTTGAGAATTACTTACGAGACATTTTTCACAAGCTCATTCAAAATAATCAGAAGATTTCAAAAGTGTAATGAAGTAAATGCTTCCATTCAAAATATGGAATTTTGTGTCCACTCACGCCACTTACAATATTTCAGATCGTTTTTTATGTTGTTGAATGTGATGTTCCAAATTATCAGGAATTTATTCCATTTAAAACATCACAAATTTCTAACCATAGGGTTTGTTAAAATTCTACAAAGTGTCCCAGGACACCTCTTTTCCTCTCGGACTTGTGTGAATTAGTTTGATTTATCGGTGTTTTAAACATTTGTAATGAAGATTTTTGTCCTTTGTTTCAATTCTCATATAAAAATATTTTTAAATAATAGTGGTTGTATCAGGTTGGATGACTTCGAATTGGAATGTATTTTTATAGAATAATATTTCAAACTTTATTCAGAAAATTGTTCAGAAAACTTGAAAAATCTCAGTAATTTCAAAGTTTTCAAGTGTGGACCGACCATCTGGGGTAGTCCGTTCCTGACTTCGTAGCACAACTAACTTATGCACGACACCTCATCGAATGAATTCATTTGTTTCGTCAATAACCAAAATGTTGTGGATATACATTATTCACTTGAAAAGTTAAGGAGAAAAAATATTTTTCATTTTGTAATTTCGAGTGTCTGTAAAGAAGGACTTTAGGACAAAAAATTATTAGAATTACTGGTTATATCCTGACGTCATTATATTTTATAAGAGGAAAATTGAAACTTCTTGGACACCCTGTATATATCCGGTAGCAAAGCACGATTCGACATCTTCCGATTGATTCATTTTGTATATAAGTGAACTTTTCGCGAACATTTAAAACATCCTCACTAATACAATATATAAAAATCGAAGCATTATATGTTCCCTTATGCTCTGAATTACCATCATCGATCACAGTGTCGAACATCTAACCCAAAAACCCTCGCTTAGGAAAACACAACGAATGCATCGTAGATATGAAACTGAAACATCACCACGCCAGACGGGGGTATCATTTTTCAAACCAGTAATTGACATTTGTAAGGGTGTACAGAGGTTGAGTTTATACCCCTTCTTACCCATTCTTTCAGAAATAAACAGAAAAGGAAAATCCATGTACTCGTAGACCTAGTTAGAAAGAAGTCCCTGGGTTTGACTTCATACTTGTTCATTCAAACGGCCTACAATATTAATGGTGGATAGTAACTAGTAAGTACGTATTTGGTGGATTTGAATCTAAAGTAGATATCATATTTTAGAATCAAATTGAGGTTTGCACGTCTGTTCTACTATTTATCTTTACGAATGCTATTGCAAGTAATCGCCATGTTTGTTGGTTTGGCTATAATATACACGGTGTTTCCTTTCCACGGTTCCTAACTACAGAGGGTTATTGGTTGGCTCATTTTGAGAAGAAAAGTTCCCGTTAACAAAAGTCAATGGCGTATTTTTTTTTCAATATTGTTGGCTGTGGTGCCCACTGAGACGACACTGGCCCCAATAATTTCAATCTAATGAAGGCTGAATGAGTGCCTCAATAGTTCAAATTAATTCACCAAATTTCAACCCAATCGGTTCTAGAATCTTCATGATGTTTTATAATTACCTACAGTCTTTTTTTTATTTCAACGCCCTCTATAGCAACTTTTCGTCTCAAAATGACCCGACGAATCACCTTCTGCAGTTGAGGACTGTAGTTGGGAAATACTCTGTATAGTCATGTATTTTGTATGTATAATTGCCTCCAAATCATGGATATTATTGCATTCTTCCGGACTATGCAAGAAGATGTATTCTGCATCTAATATATCTCATCAGTTGTGTAATTTGGATTTGTTTCTTTGTTTTTTACTGTTGTTGGTGAACTTACGTGATTGTTTGGAGAATCTTGGGTACAGGTCTTGAATTTTTCATCGAATAGTATTGCTGGTTTAAAAGTGTTAGTTTGAGGGTCTGCTGCCTAGTGGATGGTTGTACTCCTGCTATGAATGTACTCTTGGATTTTTGAGAGATTCTCTGCTAGATTGAGAGTCTTGCAGCCTCGTGTATGGATGTACTTCTGTTATGGACGTACTCCTCGATTTTTGAGTAATTGTCTCGTGTTTTGAGAGGGCTGCCGAGTGTATGGATGTGATTCTGCTATGGATATACTCCAAGATTTTTGAGAAATTCTCTCGCGGATTGAGAGTCAGCTACCTGTGTACTTCTGCTATTGACGTACTCCTGGATTTTTGAGGCATTCTCTTGTGGATTGAGAGTCTGCTGCCTCTTGTATGGATGTACTTCTGCTATGGACGTACTCCTGGATTTTTGAGGAACTCTCTCGTGGATTGAGAGTCTGCTACCTGTGTACTTCTGCTATTGACGTACTCCTGGATTTTTGAGGCATTCTCTCGTGAATTGAGAGTCTGCTGCCTCTTGTATGGATGTACTTCTACTATGGACGTACTCCTGGATTTTTGAGGAACTCTCTCGTGGATTGAGAGTCTGCTGCCTCTTGTATGGATGTACTTCGACTATGGACGTACTCCTGGATTTTCGAGGAACTCTCTCGCGGATTGAGAGTCTGCTACCTGTGTACTTCTGCTATGGACTTACTCCTGGATTTTTGAGGAACTCTCTCGTGGATTGAGAGTCTGTTGCCTCGTGTCTGGATGTACTTCTGCTATGGACGTACTCCTGGATTTTCGAGGAACTCTCTCGCGGATTGAGAGTCTGCTACCTGTGTACTTCTGCTATTGACGTACTCCTGGATTTTTGAGGCATTCTCTCGTGGATTGAGAGTCTGCTGCCTCTTGTATGGATGTACTTCTACTATGGACGTACTCCTGGATTTTTGAGGAACTCTCTCGTGGATTGAGAGTCTGCTGCCTCTTGTATGGATGTACTTCGACTATGGACGTACTCCTGGATTTTCGAGGAACTCTCTCGCGGATTGAGAGTCTGCTACCTGTGTACTTCTGCTATTGACGTACTCCTGGATTTTTGAGGCATTCTCTCGTGGATTGAGTGTCTGCTGCCTCTTGAATGGATGTACTTCTGCTATGGACGTACTCCTGGATTCTTGAGGGATTCTATCGTGGATTGAGAGTTCGCTTCCTCGTATATGGATGTACAGCTGCTATGAATGTACTCCTTGATTTTTCAGAGTTGAGAGTCTTGCAGCCTCGTGCATGGATGTTCTTCTGTTATGGACGTACTCCCCGATTTCTGAAGAACTCTCTCGTGGATTGAGATTGCTGCTTAGTGTCAAAAAAATGTGTTTAATTTGTTTTTACGATTCACCCAGGTTTTTGGAGAAAACCCCACGAAAGCAGGGCCTGTGCGAGCAATCGGGGGCCGTCTGGGTTGGAGCAATTGCTTTAGCACCACGACCGCTTCACTTCGAATATATGGATGTTCTCTTGGATTGTTGAGGTATTCTCTCCTGGATTTTGAGGGGTTCTCTCGTGGATTGAGAGTCTGATGCCTCATGTATGGAAGTACTTCTGCTATGGAAGTACTCTTGTAATTCTGGAGGATCCTCTTGTGGATTGAAAATATACTGCCTTGTGTATGGATCGTGAATGTACTTTTGCTATGGACGTACTTCTGGATTTTTGAAGGATTCCCTCGTGGATTGAGATTCTTCTGCCTCGTGGCTATGGACATACTCCGGGATTTTTGAGGAATTATCTCGTGGATTGAAAGTCTTCTGCTTGTGTACTTCTGCTATTGACGTACTCCTGGATTTTTGAGGAACTCTCTCGTGGATTGAGAGTCTGCTGCCTCGTGTCTAGATGTACTTCTGCTATGGACGTACTCCTGGATTTTTGAGGAACTCTCTCGCGGATTGAGAGTCTGCTACCTGTGTACTTCTGCTATTGACGTACTCCTGGATTTTTGAGGCATTCTCTCGTGGATTGAGAGTCTGCTGCCTCTTGAATGGATGTACTTCTGCTATGGGCGTACTCCTGGATTTTTGAGGAACTCTCTCGTGGATTGAGAGTCTGCTGCCTCGTGTCTGGATGTACTTCTGCTATGGACGTACTCCTGGATTCTTGAGGGATTCTATCGTGGATTGAGAGTTCGCTTCCTCGTATATGGATGTACAGCTGCTATGAATGTACTCCTTGATTTTTCAGAGTTGAGAGTCTTGCAGCCTCGTGCATGGATGTTCTTCTGTTATGGACGTACTCCCTAATTTCTGAAGAACTCTCTCGTGGATTGAGATTGCTGCTTAGTGTCAAAAAAATTTTTTTAATTTGTTTTTACGATTCACCCAGGTTTTTGGAGAAAACCCCACGAAAGCAGGGCCTGTGCGAGCAATCGGGGGCCGTCTGGGTTGGAGCAATTGCTTTAGCACCACGACCGCTTCACTTCGAATATATGGATGTTCTCTTGGATTGTTGAGGTATTCTCTCCTGGTTTTTGAGGGGTTCTCTCGTGGATTGAGAGTCTGATGCCTCATGTATGGAAGTACTTCTGCTATGGAAGTACTCTTGTAATTCTGGAGGATCCTCTTGTGGATTGAAAATATACTGCCTTGTGTATGGATCGTGAATGTACTTTTGCTATGGACGTACTTCTGGATTTTTGAAGGATTCCCTCGTGGATTGAGATTCTTCTGCCTCGTGGCTATGGACATACTCCGGGATTTTTGAGGAATTATCTCGTGGATTGAGAGTCTTCTGCTTGTGTACTTCTGCTATTGACGTACTCCTGGATTTTTGAGGAACTCTCTCGTGGATTGAGAGTCTGCTGCCTCGTGTCTGGATGTACTTCTGCTATGGACGTACTCCTGGATTCTTGCGGGATTCTCTCGTGGATTGAGAGTTTGCTTCCTCGTATATGGATGTACAGCTGCTATGAATGTACCCTTGATTTTTCAGAGTTGAGAGTCTTGCAGCCTCGTGCATGGATGTTCTTCTGTTATGGACGTACTCCCCGATTTCTGAAGAACTCTCTCGTGGATTGAGATTGCTGCTTAGTGTCAAAAAAATTTGTTAAATTTGTTTTTACGATTCACCCAGGTTTTTGGAGAAAACCCCACGAAAGCAGGGCCTGTGCGAGCAACCGGGGGCAGTCTGGGTGGGAGCAATTGCTTTAGCACCACGACCGCTTCACTTCGAATATATGGATGTTCTCTTGGATTGTTGAGGTATTCTCTCCTGGTTTTTGAGGGGTTCTCTCGTGGATTGAGAGTCTGATGCCTCATGTATGGAAGTACTTCTGCTATGGACGTACTCTTGTAATTCTGAAGGATCCTCTTGTGGATTGATAATATGCTGCTTTGTGTATGGATCGTGAATGTACTTTTGCTATGGACGTACTTCTGGATTTTTGAAGGATTCTCTCGTGGATTGAGAGTCTGCTGTCTCGTGTATGGATGTACTTCTACTATGGACGTACCGCTGGATTTTTGAGAGATTTTCTCGTGGATTGAGAGTCTGCTGTCTCGTGCCTAGATGTACTACTGCTGTAAACGTACGTCTGGATTAGACTTGTGGATGCTTGGTCGTCAACTGGATGGCAACATGCTATTTCGATTCTTTGGACTGACCGGGAATTCGTCTCCAGGATCCGGCTCGAAGGACCATGTTGTAGGGTAGGTACTACCCCTTCGAATGTAAGCGACAAGAAAGGCTTTGCTCTTTGTTGATTTGACAGACTACTGTTCTAGTGCCCTCATGTGGTATTAGTAAAAACACAGTTGTTGTGATAACACTAATTTTGATTCATTCAGTTCGATCTTTTACAGAAACAAGATCATGAAATTTAAAACCCAATTAATTATCATGGTGTAGTAACGTGTACAATTTACTCATAACATGGTCAGTTATTGTTTATGTCACATATTTACTTTGACCTGGATATGAAGGCTCAATGAAAGATTTGTTCATGTCATGAATTCACAGAAATTTATTTTGGATGAAATGTTGATTGAACTGGCGTGGTACACATTTCAGAATAAACCCGTGGCATCCAAATGGAGATATATTTTTATTTGCTTTCTAGTCTTCATCATACTTTTTCTTTTTTTTATAAAGAATCATATCATATCGAACATCAAACCCAAACCCAAACCCAAACCCAAAACCCTCGCAGTCGAAATTACAACGAACGCATCGCGGATATAAAACTGAAACATCACCACGCCAGACGGGGTATCATTTTTCAAAGCGGTAATCGGCATTTGTAGGGGTGTTCGTGTGAGGAAAGCTCCAAGATGACGGTGCAAATTCGGACCCCTCTCTCGAGTGTAATGAATTGATCCGCGTGTTGCCCTCGCACTGACCAAAGCTCACGTCTCTTCGCGAACTCTCACCTCTCCAATCTGCGATTCGGCTTATCCTGTTATTCGACTGATTTTGCGAAGATGGATTTTCTTTTGATACTGTTTTTCGGCGGTTTTGTTAATTTTATGATCAGGGTTGGATGGTCATAGGATTTTTTGATTCAGTTCCAAAGCGAAATATGGTCCATATCGATAAAAGCCTGCAACAAAACATACAGTGAGTTCGAATAAGGTTGTCCAACAATGGGACATTGGAGTCTTAGATTTTAATTGACTACCGGATCATTTGGCTGTAATATATTGAGGATACATGTATTCTTGGGGCTCGATAAATTTTTTTGATTTTTAGATATATCATTCTACTGGTCAAAACAAGCAACTTTCTTCATTAGACTTTTTTTCTTGCTCTACAGCGTGAGCTACAAAAATGAGTTGATTGTCATGTGAAAAATATCAATTTTCTTTGAAAATATCAATAATGGTGTACAATACTACAGGACAAGGCAGAAAACGCGATTTTTATGAAAGTCGTTTATTGACTTCCCAACGAAAACTGCCGTGCTAAGCATAAAGGGCGTATCTGCAGTTTTCATGTTTTCGAAAAAATCATGATTTACTATCATTTTGTAGGCAATTTTTGCGGATATGACATGTTTTATAAACTTTTATTATCGGATAATTTTCAATTACTACATTCAATCCTAGTAAGATAGGTGAAAAACGATGCAGACAAACCAAAACAGTTCTAAATTCGATACTCACAAATTTCAGATACGCCCCTTATGCTTAGCAAGGCAGAAAAGCCCACAATTGGGCGAGAAGTAAACGAGTTTCAGAAAAATCGCGTTTTCTGCCTCGTTCTGTAGTAATGTACACCATAATTGATATAATCAAAGGAAATTGATATTTTTCACATGATATTATACTCAAAAATCAAGAAAAATTCATTTGCAGAAAATATTTTCCATAATTAACGTTAGACAATCAACCCATTTTTGTAGCTCACGCTGTCGAGCCAGAAAAAAAGTCTAATCAAGAAAATTGCTCGTTTTGACCGGTAGAATGATATAACCAAAAATAAAAAAAATATATCGAGCCCCAGGAAAACATGTATCCAGTGCCATGTCCTTTGAGTTGTTATAAACGAGGACGCAGCCTCAAATAATTTTGTGTCGCAAATTCTCATATTAACTTGTGATTTCTCATTAATGGTATAACATGTCTCATCTCGATACTGTAGATGAAATAAGGATAACAGTTTAATCGCACTGTTCAATTGTCACGCATCGTTTCGAACTATAATAGTAACTATAATCCACCAGCTCCATGGCAATTTTACAATATCAAAGAGATGATAAGACTCAGGGATAAAGAAAGCTTTCAGCAGGTTCTTTTGTTCTCTTTCAGAAGGTACAAAAAATGAAGAAATATCGCAAAAAATAGAGAGGGGAAGGAGTATTTCCCACCATAGTTCTTTCTAATTCTATATTATGTGACATTTTTGACGTTGTATTCCTTTTAGAAGCCAAATCTTGTGTCTGAGAAATATGAGTGGTCCTAAGTTAAAGCCCTGGGGAATCCCAATATCCATCTTGTTATTATTTGATTTTTCATATTTTATTGCAACAAATATTCTCCTGCAGGTATGATGCGAGCCATTTAATTATTGTACCTCTGAATCCTAGGGAATATAGTTTGTTCTGAATTATGGTGATGCTGATGGTATCGAAAACCTTTGTTATATCGAAGAAAAGTGCCCCCACATTCTTTCTTCGATCTAGTGAGTTGTGAATGAAATTGAAAAATGAGATTGAATCACTCTCTGTTGATCTGCCTGGGAAAAAACAATGTTGATGTTCGGATACAATCTTGAAAGTAACTAAAATATTCAGAATATGATTGTAGACACATTTTTCAATTACTTTACTCATCGCCGATGGTATTGTAATCGGTATGTAGTTATTTAGATGGGTGATGTCGCCTTTTTTATGTCTTTTTTATGTGTTCAGTGGTTTGGCTATGTAGATATCTTTTGACTTCGATAACTTAGTGGAGATACAGTGTACTTCTAAGGAGTTTGTATTTTTAATCTAATTACACCCAAAGCTTCTTCTTCGGAAACTGAACTGAAATTACATGTTTTACCACATACAATGTGTTGTATACATAATCCTCAACTCATTTCGCGATCTATCTAGCACTTTCCTTGCTGATCCCTATTACGCAAAACGCCAACCACCCCATCAAAATATAAATAGACCATTAATTCTCTCTAGTTAATTTTTATGGCTCTCGGAAGACCGTTTGATAATTTCGAGACATCGTGTTGAGGAAGATGACTTTTTTTGGTTGATATACCATGGGTTTTTATTGGCTGGCTGACATTTCCGTCTTTAAAATTTTGCAGTTAATTACCCATTACTTTAAACTCCGATCTTCTTGCATATTCTCGGCTGCTAGGACTTGCACTTTGCTGGTTCGCGAGAGGAAGTGAGGCAGCTTTGTCGGTGGTAAGAAAAATGTGTACGCAAATTCAACCCTCTAGTTGGCAGTCATGGCAAGTCATGACTGCTTCCTCGAACGTCATTCATAAAATATTATTGCATTTGTTAACATGAATATTCAGTTTGAAAGTGTAATTTTGCCAAACAATACCATCAAATTATGGACCACCTACCATATGGACCATGACTTGCCAAAGTCGGACCTTTGATGTTCTTGCTACCGGATGACTCGAAGGAATCTTCACGGGATCATCGTAGCGTAATACCTACTGTGATCATTTATTATCATTGTTTACCGCCAAATTGTTTCATGGAAGGAAACATTTTTAGACGTTCGATATTCGTGTGGTCTCCAAATATGATAGGGGTGATATATGATGAACGTTTTTGTATGGAAGAATATTCCAATCAGATTACCTATTGATTTTCATAAAATCCATCACATAAACTTCAATATAATAACAATAATTAAAATACTCATAAATACTCATAGAGTGTACACAAAAGCATAGCTATCATTATGATTTGCCGTGGCACAACTAATCCAAAACAATAGCAGACATAGAAGTCCTGTTCAATTTTATTCAGTTTTGAAGTTTCCTGGAATATTTTTCATGTTTTCAAATTTATAGAAGTGATTATATCAATAGATTCCCTGAATTTCATGTTCGATAGAAAAAGTATTACTTCGTGGGTAGATGAATACAAACAAATGAAGAATAAACTCATAGGAGGTTAGGTTCTGAATATACAGGAAGTGAAAAATACTCTCCATATTGAAGAAGATTTGCGTTGGAAAAAAAAGTTGAACGAGAAAGAACAAAGGACTGATTATCACTAGGTATTGAATATATTCAATGATTCTGAATAATTGATATTCATATTCAGCCAGTATGCCAGTTAGTTTATTTAGACTAGTATCTTCCATCCATAACATTCATTAACTTTTATTTGCTTTAATTTAATAAAATATTAACCTAGTTATTTGGAGTAACATGTTCAGATCATTCAAATTAACTCATTGAAATTTTCTTTTGATTGCAGATTCGGGATCAAGAAAAAGTAACAAAAAACTATCCTCACTGCTTTTTGGTAATGAAGACAATGATGGTGAGCATTCAAAATTTAATTTTAATTGAGAGAATTTGATCCTGACCTCCATTTTCATTCAATTCATTTCAATAAAGTTGAAAAATCATTAGTGCTAAGACCAAAATGTTATAGTAGATATTAATTTGGAGAATTTCATGAGCAGTCTTATGTAGGTTTTGAATTGGCAATCACATATATTCTGTCAGTTCGTACCTGGCAAAGAAATAACAACAAAGCGGTCAACATAAAACATTTGCCTAACTTATACTTATTGTTCTTCTCTGACTATTATTTTTTTCTAGCTGCTTTTTATATAATTCATCAAACTTTCAATATCTAATCACATTCTACGGTAAAAAAAAATTTAGTTTGCTTCATAAATTAATTCGAATGTTATAGGTGATGGAACATGTTTCTTATTGAGTCCATCTTCTTTACACGCATTCCTGGAATTAGTTTTCATAAATATGCTGAGGTCAATGCTGCTTTCTTGAAAAGCATAATGAGTATATTGACGCTTTTTCTATTATAATCATTACTATTACTATACAGGGTGTTTCATAATTGATCCTAAAGGGCGATAATCCATAGATAGTTTTTTGAAAAATATTCATATGAATTTAGGCCCACTACTGCTTTATGTCTGTGATACAGGGTGTTGATATTCAACAGAAATTCTGATTTTCTTCAATATTTTTGAAAGTGCTTTATATTTCTCTTTCAACTTTCGTACCTATACCTATGCAAAGAACGCATTTAAATAAATTTTCCATATGATGAGGTTTATTTTTGATTTGAATCAGTGGCGTTCCTGTTAATATGCCCAGCAATGTTTTTAATGAAAATAATGATACGCTACTGGTTTCTTGTCAAATAGATATTATTTTTATGATTGCCTTCTATTTTCTCATGATCATGAACATGATCTCCTGAATTTTTTTCGTCCGACGAACGGTTTTTGATTTGAAAAATAAAATGCTTTTATTTGTTTGTGTTTATGCGATTGCACGAATGCTTTATATTTTTCAAATAGAAAACTATTTTCCGAAAAGAAGTCATAACACGATTTT
>OY293417.1:7117223-7254723 GCA_958502065.1 Chrysolina americana
GATAATTTACAAATATTTTCCTATAATATGAGAAAAATCAATGTAAAATGAATTTTGTATGATATTCTGAAACGAGATGATTTTTTCAGCAATTGTTAATGTGAAACACGGTCAAATGTCCGTATAAGTCCGTATATATTACATCAACTTGATTTCGACAGTCAAATTCTTTAGACACATACTGGGCTAGAGTAAACAAATTTGAAGCTATGCTACATGTTAAAAACTTATTGGAATTCGGACAGCTGTGATTTATAATCTCAGAAAATGTTACCGAATTGAATACTAGGAACATACGTGGTGCCAGCTTTCAAAGTGAATGAAAATGGCATGTTTTCAAAATCAAGTTGAAATTATTATTTACTCTTTCACATTCAAGTAAGTATATTTGTTTTTGAGTTTATTTGGCAGCACTAATTACCTATCTACTCGTGAGTGATTATATTTATGTTGAAAAACACATTGGGATGAAATAGTTCTTCAATAACATTTTCGTCATCTTAAGGATTACTTTAATTCCTTGTAAAAGCATTAACATAGATTTTGGTGTGGAAAAAATGTTGTTACAGATTCATTTTGAATTTTACAATATTCCAGATGGCAGAAATATTTTCCTTCGATTCGTTTTCCGATTTTCAAGTTTAATAGTTCGCTATGATAACCAAGTTGTCAGTCTCCGTCATTTTCATGCACTTTGCAACCTAGTGTAATACACTAACAGGCACTAACCACCAACTAAATAGTCTGGATCGGCTATTCTGACTCATTTGCAGAATGAAACAAATTGTGCTTCTAACAATAATATTATTAATGAATAGTGGAGTTTTCATAAATATCTTAAAAACGGCTAGAGATGAGCAATATATCATATTCCAAAAAAAAATTGTATTTCAATTCTACGTCGATCCATAAAAAAATATACAAAGTGTTCCATTTGAAAAATCTGAAAAAATTCGATTCCAAATTCTCGACGTTCAAACATTTATTCTGAAGACCCTGCATGAAGCCGACCTTCAAAAATGATACGGGAGCATCCTATAACCATCCTAAATGAAATTATCAGTTAAATTACAGTGAAATGGTTGATTGGCACAACATAATACGAATTTTTGAATTGGGAGGTGTGATGTACATTTTTTTTTAATAATTTATTTCCGAACCTGCCAAAGACTGGTGCTAATATTGCGGTCATAAGTTGAGGTCATTAGGGTGATTCTGAATATGGAAAAAAATACAGGGCATTCCATTTGAAAAAATTCAACTTCAATTTGCCACACACTTATGAAACACTGTGTATATCTGAAAATATTTTCATGTAAAGCGCCTTCGTCAAAGTTTGAGTTTACATTTGAACAAAATCGGTAACTTCTATGAAAGCCTGACGCGCTGTTGCAGTGTGCTTTTTTTTTCGGAAATCGAAGTTTTCTTAGTTGTCATAGCTTCAAGTGGATCACACGGAATTTCAATATTGTCAAACGTTATTCTCAAAAAGTTAGTTTTCCATTATTGCTTCTGTTTGTCTCTCTCTTCTGGAAATAATAAAAATAAAAAGGATGTTATATAGATTAAAGTGTCTGATACGGTAACTTTCAACACCATGTAGAAAAAAACTGAAAATTTTTCAAGACTCGACCCTAGAATTTCGAATTTCACCGGGTCCCATTCCCCATAAGAATAATGTGGGGTTCTTTGTTATCCAACAGCACGTCAATTTCAGTCATCAAATGAGAGCTGGAAACGTAAATTTTCCGAATAGGTATGCATACAAAATATCAGCAAACCCCGTAATTATCTATCTATTTCCATAACTTAATTAAAAATAGAAGCGTTATCACATATTCTGCTCGGTTAATAGAGAATACAGAAATCTCAAAGTGATATCTAAAAGGCAATTTGGGAGTTGTTAGCAGTGGTTAGTGGAGTGGTGCGAGAACAGTGTCGACGACAGCGCGCCGTCGGGGATTTATGGTACTTACTCCGGGTATAACTCCGGGCTCCGGAGCTGCTAACGTCCCAAAAGGCAGCGCGTGCCTGTATCCGGTCTGTGACACTCGACAATATGTAATACCTGCTCTCCGAATTCCCGGATTATCCAGATTTCCCTCATATTTGTTTTACGATTCTCTATATATTTATGGCCGCTACGCAACGTTTCACTTTGAGGGAGTTTTCCTGCTGTTCAGACCTGTTGATTTTCGTTTTCCGCAAAGGAAGCAGGACTGAAACGTCAACATTCATCGTAATTTTGTTGTTAACTCTTTTCGGTAGATTTTTTATCTGCATGTTCCTTAGGAATCAAAAATCCTCTGAGGAGTGGAAAGGTTATCAAACCAAATCATTGTTCAATCAGTGTGTTGTGGATAACTTTCCGGATACTGATCAGGCAAAAATCTTCTGGAAGAACATCTATGAGTATCCGCAATCACTCAGCATAGAAACTGCAGGTTTAGTGCAGTTCAAGGCTTTATGCAAAAGGCTTCGTCAGTCTGAGCTCAAAGATAGGCGCCACCCGATAGCTCCGGAAAAAATTTCCCAAACACCCACCGCCGTTAGGTGAAAATTTTCAATTCTTGGCTAGATAAAACACTTTCCGGATTGGTTTGTCGAAGAAACCGTGCTTATCATCGAAAATTGTGACTTGCCACATCCAAAAAACTGTACTAACAATGCTCTCAATCATTTCCGAATCCAAGATATTCTATAGAAAAAAACTTCTCAACAGGTTCAAGGATCTATTTTCTGCTACTAATTTATATTCACAAACAAATTTTTTAAACTACTTCATATGCAACTGCATAAGTTTTCATCCAAATAACTGTGCTAAAATTCTCTCAATGGGTTCAAACTATTTTATTTTCAATAAATTGATGACGTGGTGGGAGACCATCATAAAAAATGCGAAATAAAACTTCCTGTATTTTTGTAACACTTGTGTCTATAACACTGATCTGTTTTCTTCCGAAGATCTGTACTGAACGGGTTTAATGCTTCATTTTCTGTTAGTATTCTATTTTTATTCACATTGTTTTCATTCAAAGAACTGTACTAAAAATGCCCTCAACTGGTTTGAATATTTATTTTATGCTACTAGAATCACTAATTTATAATCACAAACAAATGTGTAACACTAATACACTCTGTTTTCATTTGGAGAACTGTACTAAAAATGCTCTTAACGTGTTTAATGATTTATTTTCTGTTACTAATTTATATTCACAAACAAATTTTTTTAACTACTTCATATGCAACTGCATAAGTTTTCATCCAAATAACTGTGCTAAAATTCTCTCAATGGGTTCAAACTATTTTATTTTCAATAAATTGATGACGTGGTGGGAGACCATCATAAAAAATGCGAAATAAAACTTCCTGTATTTTTGTAACACTTGTGTCTATAACACTGATCTGTTTTCTTCCGAAGATCTGTACTGAACGGGTTTAATGCTTCATTTTCTGTTAGTATTCTATTTTTATTCACATTGTTTTCATTCAAAGAACTGTACTAAAAATGCCCTCAACTGGTTTGAATATTTATTTTATGCTACTAGAATCACTAATTTATAATCACAAACAAATGTGTAACACTAATACACTCTGTTTTCATTTGGAGAACTGTACTAAAAATGCTCTTAACGTGTTTAATGATTTATTTTCTGTTACTACAGTCACTAATTTATATTCACAATCAAATTTATAATACCAGTGTATTTAAAAACCTGTTTTCTTCCGAAGAACTGTACTGAAAATGGTCTCAATGGGTTTAATGATTCATTTTCTGTTACTAGAATCACTAATTTACATTCACAAACAAGTGTATGACACTAGTGTATATGCAACTCTGTTTTTATCCAAAGTACTACACTAAAAATGCTCTCAACGTGCTCAATGATTTATTTTCTGCTACTAGGTATAATCACTAATTTATATTCACAAACGAATTCTGTTTTCATCTCAAAAAGTGTATTAAAAATGGTGTCAACGGGTTCAATGATTAATTTTCTGTTACTGGAAATACTAATTTATATTGACAAACATATTTATAACACTATCGTTCATGAAACTCTATTTTCATCTTTGAATCGTCTACTAATTGTCCCTCTTCATACCGCTAAACGTTATCTCGAGTTTTCATCATTGGTATTTCGTTATTCGGTGACTTTCAAGTCCACAGGATGCGCTTTCCTCAAAGAAATTTTCTATTTTAGTTTAGTTATATGAACGGTATACCAGCAAAGAGGGTCAAAGAAGGGGGTCGTTGAAAATCCAGTCATCGACAGATGTATAACGCAGGACTATATAAAATATAAACGCAATCAACGTGTTCAAGGAATCGAATACACGATGATTCGAAAATAACTTGAAATAACGTACATTTACAATTTGGAAACACATAAGATTACAAAAACAAATTCTCTTTCGATAGAAACTTTCATGATGAAAGAGCTGAGGAGGAGACCACTACTGACAAATATGATGCGAGTTTCATGGGAAAGGATCAATAGAGATTCAAATGATTTGATTGAAGTGGAAGACGAAATTAATCGTCGGTTCTTGTATCATTTACTGAAAAACAGAGTTGATGTATCCCATCGTTTTTCTGCAAATCTTTCAGCTCTCTTGCTGAATTCGCTCTTTTCATTGGGACCCTCTGTACTAAATGAAACTCTAAATGAAACCGTGTTCATGTAGGTACTGTTTCAGCTACGTTCATTCCTGTGACCTTAAAAGGTTTTGTTTATTATTAATATTGTCACTATACAAGAACATTTGAGAAACTCTCGCACATCGAAATTGATTGATTGAAATTCACTTAATATAAAAGTAGAACTCGTTGAAATCAACTTCGAAAGTTAGTACAGCAATTTCGTCAATATGGCCGTTCACGCATTTAAATGAGAGGGTATTATAAATAGATTCCAACTGATTAAAGCTTTTCAGAGTTATGGGTGTCCGATTACAAAAGGGCAATAGCGAGACAGATCCAGAGGGGTTGGAATGGAAGTGTGGGTCGAATACAGTGACTTGCAAGAAGTCGAATAAAACTGACACCCTTGGATTTTTTGCGGAAAGATAACGAATCGATTCTGTGTTGTCTTTTTTTCGGAATACTCTCTGCCATATACGTTGTTGGCTGGTTTTCTTACAAGATTCATTAGAACAGGTTGCATTAACTAGGTTTGCTATGATAACTTTAGTGTCCCCCAAAAGTGCATTTTTATTCATTCAATAATGACGAAAATTACGTATGAAATAACATAAGGGTGATGACAGTAAAATATTTTATTTTTCACCTGTCCATTACTGCTTTTTTAATACCTTGGCAATGGTTGCTATTAACAGACCCATAACGCCCGTGCCGTTATGGAGGGCATTATGAATCATACTGCCCGCTAAATGTTTTTTACTGTAATTCAATAAAATAAATACTTAAAAAAGTTTTATTTATAACTGTACCTAATAAAGGGACTAATTATTTTCTCTCAAATAGAAATTACAATTTTCAAATTTTCCTGAAAAATTAGTACCAAGTTTGAAGTTTTGTGAGTTGCTCGATGATGAACTCTTCAATGTGCATTCAGTTTCGTTCGGACCGTTAACATTTCCTTTTTTGGAAACGGAATGGGCTATCATTGTAGCAATTTTGTTCTTCGAGGAAAAATACTTTCTTCAATATATACATTTTCCATGTAATTTTAGTGTTTCAAAGGAAGCACCACCTTGAACAAGAAGCGTTGACGACGTTCGGCGTAGACAATGTCTGGTGTAACCATTCGGGTTTTCCAAATCAAGGTATTTCGCTATGATAGAAGGAACATTTTCTATAGTATTTTCACCTACAGGTAACTCAATGCATGTATTATTTCACTAGGTTAAAAAAAATCTACGTTCTTTACATTCTTTTGGTCGTAGTACTATGTACTTTTTAACTAAGTTCAACGCTCCTATTTCGATTTCTTAAACAATGGTGAAACTTTTTGAGGTGCAGGTCTTGGTTTCTGGTACCTCGATCAGTACAACGGCTCCTCTATCGTCCATGTCAATGAATAATTACTACATTGACAGTATCAATCAAATTGCTGATAAAATCGATCATCCCGGACAAAAGTTGTAATGTGTTTTATGAGCAGAAGTAGAAACCAAATTGAAATGTTTTTGGAGGGAAATTATTTCTCTCAACTCTTGATGAATTTTTCAACACGAGATCGGTTAAACCTAGAGAAAGTTATTCAAAGTACAAAAGTTATTACATAATAACAACCTAAGGGGTAGACCCCTAAAAATCATGAAAAATGCAAAATCATCAGATTTGCTACAAATTTGCACTATATACGCACCTAATTCTATGCTGATTCTGAAAATACATGATTTGTATTTGCCCAGATTCAGAATTTAGCTTTAAAGAGGAATAAAACGTCAAAAATTACCTTGAAAAATGAAAATTGTTGAGTTACCGTTGAAAGCTTATGAAATATTCAAAAAGTGAAGCGTTTTATGAGCAGAAGTGGAAATCGAACTGAAATGTTGAAGGGAATTTATTTCTCTCAACTCTTGATGCATTTTTCAACTCGAGAACGGTTAAAGCTAGCGCAATTTTGCAAACGCCAATCGATTGAGGATGATGAAAATCATCGGGTTCACTTGAAATTCGCACTATATACGCAACATTTCATACTGAATCCGAAAATATATTATTTATGTCCTCTAAGATGCAAGATTTCGCTCGAAAAAGGAACAAAATGTCAAAACTTCCCTTGCAAGGTGAAAATCACGGAGGTACCGTTAAATGCATATGGAATATTTAATTGAGTCGGATCGACTACATATTTGATGTGTATATTCAAAAAAGATTGCATTTGACGAAAACAAGTACTAACAAAAAATTTATAAATGTTTTTAGAGGAAAATGATCCTTCTCAACTCTAGATGAACTCTTCAACTCGAACGGTTGAAGCTAGAATAATACTGCGAATGCCAATCGATTCAGGATGATGAAATTAATATAATTTATGGGTTTCAAGTTGATCAAAGAACAAAAGTTATTACTCGAAAAAAAAAAATCCTAAAAAATAATGAAAAATACAAAACCATCAGATTTGTTTTAACTTAGCACTATATACGCAAAATTATATGCTGATTCCGGAAATATATGATCAGAATATGCTCAGGTTCAAGGTTCAGCTTCAAAAAGGAACAAAACGTCAAAAGTTCCCTTGTAAGATGAAAATTGTGAAGGTGCCGTTAAAAGCCTATGAAATCTTCAATTGACTCCATATTTGGTGTGCATATTCAAAAAAGATTACATTCAACAGAGGAAAGTAACAAAAAGTATGTAAGTAAATGTTTTTGGAGAGATGATCCTTCTCAACTCTAGATGAACTTTTCAACACGAGAACGGTTGAAGCTACAGCAATTCTGCGAACGCCAATCGATTCAGGATTATGAAATCTATATACTCCGAGGTTGTTGTTAATTGGAAAGAATGTTGACATAAGTTTAGTCACCTGATTGCTTCTTTAAAAAGAAATTCCGTTTCTTACAAACCCAAAAAGACCAGAATTTTGAAAAAAATATTGCAATAGGAGTATGAAAAATTTTTGCTAGTAAAAGTGTCAATGATAATAGGTGTAAGTGGAGCATGCCAAAGAGATGAGCTAAAAAACTTGAGAAGGGAAGATATGATATGATAAGGGAAAGGGCTGTTTCTAGAATTGTTATGTCTGGCACAGAACTAAAGAGCCTTTGTTTTTTGAAGTTTTTACGTATTCAATTACTGTTCAAGCAATGTTTTCGGTAATTTCAAAATCAATAACTATTAACTGAACGTTAATGACATTATATTACATGAACAACAAGACAAAATTCAAGATTACTGAAAAGTCGAGTATTTAAAAGAAGTTTTTTTATTTTTGCATTTATGACGCAATTTTCTATGCGTACAATATATTATTTCCATACTTTGAGGTTTTAACGAGGAAAATGAGTACTGATAATATTTAAAAATTGAAAATTCGCTAACCAACTTTTTCCATTGAACATTAGTTTTTTATATTTCAATTCATATGCAATCAAAAAACAAATATTGTGTTTTGAAACAACTACAGCCTATTCAAATCACAAAAAGGAAAGTTTTCACCAAGTTCATGAAAGAATAAAATAAATTGCGCCAGATAAAAATTCAGGTTTTTGCATTTTTCTCAAAGTACTGTGGAAAACGATGAATGCAAGTTGTGGATATTTTGATTGTTTGATGCATATTTCAGCAACAAATCGTAAAAAACCAGCTTTCAACCTTCAAATCGTATATACAGATTCCTGCATATCTCCATTATGGTAATAGATAGATGGATCATTCAACAAGAACAATGATACTATTTCCTGAGCTCTACAAATTGAAAATGATGGCACTCACACAGGGTGTTCAGTTTTTTCTGGGCGGGTACCAACTTTGATATTTTAAATGTCAACCAGTATTTTTTATCAGTTTTTCGGTTTCTACATGAGAAATGAAAGGTACATTCTATGAATCGTTTTTTTCGAAAAAATTGACGGTTTTCAAGATTTTTAGCATTTTTTTCTTTTCTCAAAATTCGTCGCTATTACTATTTGAAATTATGAAGTTGTGCCAAGTTCTATTATTATGAGTTTTAGGTCAAATTATGTACGTTGATGACTCTCTCAGACGATATATCAAAAATCGACCTGTGATATACAGGGTGCAAAAAATAGCTGGCCAAACATTGTAAATAAAAATGTGCAAAATCTTCCTTATTTTAAATAGAACACCCGGTATATTATCGATCCATAAGAAGCGCCAACAAGTGCTCTACAAATTTCATTAAATATTCCCTATGGTTGAATCAATAGTGATTTTGCACATTTATATTTACAATGTTTGGCAAGCTATTTTTCGCACCCTATATATCACAGGTCGATTTTTGATATATCGTTTGAGAGAGTCATGAACTTACATAATTTGTACATAGTATGAGTGACGAATTTTGGAAAAAAAAACTGTCATGCTAAAAATCTCGAGAACCGTCCCCGTATTTTCCATAACTACCCCTAGCCCCCTTCCAGAAGTTTTACCATCCACATACTACTAAGAAATGTTCATGAATTCAGGTTTTTGAAAACGGTTTGACCCTGATCTATTAGGACTTTCTGCAGTTGGCCTGAATGATAATTTTCAGGCTTTCGTTATGACGAATAAGTTTCAGTGAATAAACAGTCAAATTCTAATTAAAAATAGTATTTGGAGGGATTTGTTTCACTATGTGGTTGCATTCTTCCCGCGTAATGTCGTAGAAACTGATTTTGGCTTATCCGCCGAACACGAAGGCCCATAACGAAGAAACTACTCGAAAATAAAACATTCCCTCCATTCTCTCCAATTAACAGACGCGGATCCCTGTACGTGGTGTTTCACACATTAGCTGTCAGATTGTAACACTGCGGTCAGATAAGGAGCACGTAATAATGTAGAATGTGAAGTAAGGGTCCCCGCAAGAACGGCCATCTAGATTGTAGATGCTAATAGAATGACCGCTGCCCAAGCACGACCCTCGCTGCTCGCCAGCCGGAAGCAAAAACAAGCAAAATGGATATATTTCCTTTTTGTTCTACATCCCGAACTTATATATAGCTGCTAGATAGTCCCTTCGATATGGTGGCTAATTCGGAACTGTGAATTGATTCGGACAATTTGAGGAAACGTTACGAGTTATGAGGATTTTCGGTTTTGATGGTTTTCAGAAAAAAACTTCAAATGCGGGTATCAAAGAATGAGGGTGAAACTTGAGGTTCGTAGCTGACGTGTTTCTCCTATTTATCTCTTCTTGAATCTGGCATAAATCTATCAAAATTCTTCAAAGTAATCTTCTGTTGCTGTTGAATATTGCAAAAACACAAATGCTCAGTTTTGTTACAAAAAAATGTTTCAACAGATAGGGGCTACTTGGCGAAGTTGAAAAATTAATCAATACGTCAGGTCAATTAAAAAAAATAAACTCACCTGACCTAAATAGAGTTTTTGAATGGAAATTAGAATTTTTGTCTAGTTTTATAGAAACATTTCACATTTTACGTAGTTATAGTTTATGTAGAGGAATGGAACTGTTCATGGAAGGGAATCGGCACTTTTAGTAATAGTTTATAAATATTTGCACTGGATTGTTCAAGAAATTAAATTTACCTTGCACTACTGGTTATTTAACATCTTCAGCGGGCTTTTCTTCCTTTCTGGATTTCTGGAATATCCTCCTGATGAGTTTTTTGCTAGCTTTCCTTCTGTTGACTTGTAAAATTCGTTTCCATAATGGCATTCTGATTTCCAGGACATTTCTTTCACTTCTCATTTCAATTTTTGATTTGACTTTCTTTTAAAAAAATCTTCTTTTCTTAAAACTGTTTTTTCTTTTCTCTCAACTATCTTTTTTCACAACCACATGGAAACAGTCCAAAGCTTTTCTTTTCCTATTCAGACATATGCAATCTTTCACAAACTTCTTGACTCATAATAATTTAACTAAATTTGACGGTCTATTAACTAGGTATGACAGTTGAATTGTAAATTACAATAACTCAACTCAAATTTGAATGTTATTCAAGACTTTTCTTGTAATCTTTTCCTTCATTTCGGTTTCTATTTCTTCATATTGATTTTTCAAACTTCCAATTTCACACTTGTCATCCTTCCTAAATCAACAATGAATTTTGATACTTTTTTTTTCTGATGTCTGAAACACCTTTCAAAATTATTATTATTATTATTTATTAATTTAGGTTTTCAACCTTCCACAGGTTTTTCTTCATAAAATGACTGTAGTTAATCAGAATCGAAAAATCGAATAGAACTATAGCTGCTACCTTTTATTGTTGACTGTATCAGTTCAGAATCGTACAAAAATGTTCCAGTATTGGAAAAAATATCCTTATATTCGATGTCAATTCACAATTTTGTTCTGAAATAACATTAATAATAACAATAAATCCTCCAGAAGCTCCAGATTGAATATTTTTGAAGTTTATTCTATCAGTAACTTCAATGTGGTATTTCAAGACGTCTTTGATAGATTTTTGAATAGAATTTTCAACTTTTGCATTCAAAACCATTGATTTCTCTTTGAAGCAATCTAGCAATTTACATTGAAAATGCCTTCTCAAGATAGAGATTTGATATTTTTTTTGTATCTTCGTCTCTTCTTACAAACAAAATGTTAATACCTACTTGATGAGACAGTTACCGAAAAAATGTGAATTCTAATTTCTGATTCGGCCAAAAATTATCAACCTCACAGCATTACATAAATTACGACGATTCATACAATAATAGATCACCAACAACTGTAGTTTATCCACAAATCCACTATCTGAATTCATTCTGACAACTGTTGAAAAGTTGACAAAGGCATAACCATGCGATAGATATTGTAACGCAAAAATATGTATGTATATGTTTATTGCGATTATTAAACAATCATTCGAAGATACAAGCGTAACATATCACCTTAAGTAGATATTATATCAGTTTAGTAATTTTTTCGACCTCGTTACCAGCATTCAATTCTAACTGATTTCATTTGTCATAATGTGGAGACAGTTGAACTCTATTATAGCCATACGGTATTATTATAAATGAATTATCGACTTGACCAGATTTGCTCAGGGTTCTAGCTGAATACACATCGAAATTGGAGCGATTTTTATCGTACACATTTCATTCATGAATTTCTTTTCAACTGCCAGACTATAAGATCGTTAGTTATCTCGAAATTAACCTGGCAATTCTCAATTTATGGAGCTCAAATCGAGCTGACCTCAAGGATCCATACTAGACCCAGTACTGTTTAGCGTTTATACATCTAGCATCATCAAAACTCTTGCAATGTTCAGTCCACCTGTATGCAGATGATACACAACTTTATAGCAGTTTGTTTTTTCAACTGAAAAGCAAAAGGCACGTGCAAATAAGAGTGAATATATTTATTCGTAAATTTAGCTACTGATCACTGTCTCCAAAATTCCAAAGTGGTAACATAACGTCATATTGTATATAATACTAAATCAGTCAGAAAATAAACAGAAATATATTCCACATATATCAACCAACGAACCTCGGGTTTGAAATAGTAAAAAACAACCAGAATTTAATATAGAGCTTGATCTTTTGAATGAATTTTACTGTTCAATGGCTAATCAACTAACACAAAATACAAACTCAGATTGATTACTTAACAAAGAAATGTTTCCACAATAAACTTACTGCTCTTGTACATATTAAATTGAGCTGAAGTCAGTGATTAATAAAGAAGCATAACTTCTCTTGTGGAAATCACTTGTCAGCAAAATTATTATCGGAACGAGTTTTCCCGCACGCTGAATTTGTTTCAATTTAGTTTTTTCTGCACGAGTCCGAAATAAATGTTCTCGCACGCGACAAGTTTGTTATAAGGTTTTTGAATGCACTTCATCCCAACTCACACGGTAGTTAATCACGAAACAAGTCCGGAAAATACTGTTTTTTGGACGAGTAGACAAAACTCATTATCTTCTGTCAATCCTGAACCGTCTACTTCTTCATCATTAGTATCCTGCTCTGCGTTACCCTCGGGGTCATCTACATCTTTAGTAGTTTCTCTAGACAATGGGCCTTCGACTTCCCTACCATCTACATCATGTTCCTGAAATCCTGGTTCTTCAACAGCTCCATCTACTTCCTCAGAAACTAACTTAACTGAAATTGCAAAAAAGGTCAATGAAAAAATAAAAACATTTCTAACCCCTGAAGAAATACAACCTTACCCTAAGGCCGAGTATCGTAAAGAGAAAAAGAAGCAAGGTAGAAAACGAGGAAAAACCATGATTGCCACTGAGACGCCGGAGAAAAACGCCATAAAAGAACGAAAATTAAAAAAAGGAAGCCTAAGAAAGAACAAATTAAAAAAGTTACCAGAAACCTGGGGCAATCTTTAACCAATGGGAAAACAGAAAAAGGCAAACAGCCATTAAAGAAACAGAAGATAACTAAACAGATATCAAGCTCCTCGTCTGATTCTGAAGGGTCTGAAGTTGTTTCAACCCATGATGAAGATAGTGGTGATGAAGATGAAGAATTGTGCCAATTTTGTCTTTCGCCAAAATTTAGTGATAAGAGTGGTGAAAAGTGGTGTAAGTGCACCGTGTGGCCGTTGGGTACACTTTTTGTGTGCAGGTGTAGAAGGGGATGAGTGGAAGGACTACTTGTGCGATCTTTGCAATCGTAAAAATGAATAATTTTATAATCCACTAATAAAATAAACCAATAAAACATAATCTGAATTCGTGTATTTCTATTGCCTATGGTTTTACACTTGGTTCAAGTTACAAGACGCCTGTCCCAAGGTACATGAGCATAGTGTACCATGGACCAATACGCAAACAGTATGAGTTGTTATTTTTTAACTTTTTCTCAAGAATTTATAACAATTATACATATTCCATTTTGTGTAGAAAGGTTTGAACTACGGTTGGAGACTTTTAAAGTTTAGAAATTAAAAACACCTGTTGATTCAAAAATTAAAATGTTAAAAGTGATCCCCTACGAAAACACACTGTGCTATATGACACCACTTCAAAAGAGTATAGTGATGCTCATTTGAAATTAAAACTTTGGGACCAAATTGCAAAATAATGTGGCTTTTCAACAGGTAAGTGTATTTATTGTACCTACCCAATATGTTGTAATAATATATAAATGAAAATAAGTAATGCTAATTCTGCCATGGTAAGCAACCCAACGATGAGTTAAAGTAGCCCATAGAATCATTTCTGACGTCGAAAGCCTCTCGGGAAGCTCTTCGGGAATGGCAAAGTCTGTTTGGAATATTCCTAGAATCCGTGGTAATCTTAGTTGACTCGGGTAGATCGGATGTAGTTTCGGCTAAATAATTATGTAAAACACATGTAGCTTCAATAACTGCATCAACAACTTCAACTGAGATTTCGAATGGACTCCGATATACTCTCCATCTTGCAGCCAAAATGCCAAAGGCATTTTCAATAATTCTACGAGCTTGAGATAATTAAAATGTTCAGTCGCGGATTTCCAGATGCTTGTCTGTGTGGATAAGGTCGCATCAATGGAAAAGCCTCATCGCCCACAGCAACAAAAGACATTGGTTTCCCTCCATTGTACAAGGATTCATCTGGTGGCAAATCTCGTCTCGATTTCAGACGTTTACCAAGTGGGCTGCTTGAAAAAATTCCACCGTCACTAAAGCGGCCTTTTGCCCCAACATCTATTGCTATAAATTTGTAATTGGCATCCACTAGTGCCATGAGTACTAAAGAAAACGTCTTCTTGTAATTAAAATATGATGAACCTGACTTTGGCGGAGCTTTGATTGTCACATGCTTTCCGTCGATGGCGCCTATGCAGTGGTCAAAATTCCATTTGTTTTTAAACTGAAGAACTGTGTAATTCAACCCAGCTTCAGTCCAAACCGGCATATATTGGTGTTGCAATCTCAACCACAACACTTCAGTAACGTCTTTGACGCATCGTGCAACACTTCGTGGACTGAAGCGATAGCTGTAGGCGATGGACTTATACAAATTGCCTGTTGCCATATATCTAAAAAAAACAATACTGTTTATGAATCACACTCACCAGCTACTATTTGAACAATAAATAATTAAAGTAACTTTCGTGTTTTGAGCTGAAGCTAGTATTTTTGTCATTTGTAGGGAAGGAAACCAAAACTATATGGAAAAATCTAAAGCCGGGAACAGACATGCGGTATTCGGCAAATCTCAATCACCAATTATTCGCTGTTCGGCAAATAGCGACTAGTGTGTATGGATTTCACATGGCGAATATTTGCTATTCGGTGTTAATTCGGTGTTTCCCATCGTCTGTCGGTATTTTAGGCCGAATCAAACGAGACAAACATTTGCGATTGCTGTCGATACACACATGCGTGCAAACTTCGTGAGCTACTTGTGTATTTGTGGTCAATTGAAAATTTAAAATGGAGTGGAGTAATGAAACTGTTCTGGATATCTATGAAGGTGAACCAATCATATGGAATGCATGGCATAATAATGTCCTGGAAGTTTGAGAGTCCAAAAAAAAACAGTTTTCGGTGTTGTGAACTGTCAAATATTTGTTTGAATGTTTCATAATTCATATCAATATATTTTTAATCTCTTTTTTCAATTAGTTTTCGTTCTGCAATGTTTTTTGGTTTGATTTATTGAACAAATTTGGTCCATAGTAGGATATAAAATGCTGTGCTTGATTTTTTGTACACAAAGGAATTGTTATAGACGGGTTGGCAGTAGTTCTAGTATTGAATGCATGAGTGTTAAACAGTATTGAAGAGTTTGAGGTCCCGATCGAAGTATAATGTACGCACTTACAATTTCCACACATCTGGTAAGCCTGTGAAGTAGTTGGATACCTGCTACTTTTTTCAAATTAATTTTTATCCAGAGGAACCTGAATGGCTTGAATTTGTTCATTATCGTTCTACCTATATACACTACCCCAAATTATAATACAGTATCTTATTAATGATTGATTCAGTCCATCGTAGATCATAAGTTTTTAATTAGTAACATTTATAAATGATTTTTTTACAGTCTTTTTACGGTATATATGTACATGCTTAGTCTAACGAAGATGTTGATGAACCATCATACCAAGATAATTGATATATTCCACTTTTTTTTATTTTTGAGCAAGTACAATTCGTATTATTGTATTCTATGTTATGAGATTCTAGAAATGTGTTAATTGACTGATTTCTAGCGATAGCAGTAGCAATATTCAGCTCTAATTCTGTAGTTGTATAAAATCATTCCCAAGAATCATGATAGTAAGTCAATCAATAATGTTGATATATATTTATTTATCAGAAATAATACAAGGCCCTACGACGGTTTCCTGAGGTACACCTACCGAAATTGGTAACGGATCACTGATTGCTGATCGTTATAATGAGATAACTGAATCATTATTATCACTTAGTTATCTCATTATTATGAGATATTGTGAGTCATTATAGTGAATTAAATCATCTTACTATTATGAAATACCGTAAGTCGTAATACTGCGTTAGTTATCTCATTATAACGAGCCATTTAACTGATTATAATGAGAGTAATATATTACCATGTCCCTTCAAAGCCATCGTAACAATCCTTTGTAAAGGTAAATGTGATGGAAAATCAACTTTTTTTTATTCTAAAATTCTTCTTTACGTATGGTAATTCCTGGATGTTCTGCGCGCCGCTGATTCCAGCAATCTCCCATTAATTCCGCAACCAGAAAAAACATAAAACTTTTAAAACATTAAACTTCCAAAATAAGAAAAACAAATTTCTTGATAATTTGAATATGTGGCTGGAGAAGTAAATCTTGCGCTACAAGATGTTTTTATCGTGAGTCTTTTCTCGAGTTCCGTGAGGGAGAAGCGAGGGTAAAAACCCTGTGCATGTAGATTAAAATCCACCGCAATGAGCCACCACCAAGGGTGCGCTCGAATATCTACTCTGAATAGCTATCGGTTCCAGATTATCAAAGATAGTAGAGAACGATCCGGAATCCAATTTTTTTTTTAACCCTGTGAGCTTAGAAAGTTGGTCGTACCGATAACAGAATAACGTAAATGTAGCTCAATTGAATTGGCAATCAAAGTAAGTATTCCAAGACAACCACGAAAAAAATCTGCTGAATATGAGCTCTTATGGCAAAATCCAGATGATTTTAAGTATTTTCAAGGCACTGTTTACACCAAGACGAACAAATTTGTGTTGAATGCCATAGGGTTAACGCTGTGGACTCAAAAGTTACATTTGGACATTTTGTTTATCTAAAGAAAAATAACAACAAATTACAGAAAATCTTCAAATATATTTTTATTTTCCATAAATCCCTACGCTATTTGTTAGTTCGAAATCGCAATTTTTATTTAAGATGTACAAATTGCAAAAACGTTATTTCCACTGATATTTTTGTTCTACAAGCTCATAATCATTAAACGCACTTTTTTTATTCTGGCTTTCCGATTAAAAATTAAACCCTGCAAAAATAAAAGTGAACCAAATCAGGCACGTTCATTATTTTCATATTATATGTATAGAAGTAAAAAACTAAACACAAGCTGTGTTTTTGTCGTTCCATTCTTTTAAATCTTCTGGCCCTTTTTGAAAACTTTGCATTTTAGCGTTGAAATAATGATATTGTAGACGGAATGATTTAAAACTATGGCAATATTTTGAAATCGTGAAATAAACACGGTTCTCAGCTGGCAGTTTTCTTTCTATTTGTTCATTGTTCTGGATTTTTGTTTTCAGGCATTGAAAAGTTGAGGAAATAATGTAAAAATTATGTATTGACTTTCAAACTCAATTGAATATTCCAGCATAGTTCATTGAGGTAGCTGCTTCTATCTTGATGTGAATATTCGAACGCATTCAGAGTTAAATATCACTGCATCTCCCCCTCCCTTCATATAAATCTCCGACAGGTCCCACTCCGCCACCACGATAATATTTAACTAAATTCTTGCTCCATATAACTTGCCAACCTGAATATTTCCCGCTGTCTGAAACCTTTTCAAGATATGATGTAAGGGTCACGCTTCACGAATGTGCATAGGGATTATTCTTTCGGCTCTAAAAGCTAACAGTGAGTCCTTTCCCATTTTTGTTCAGTGACATCGGCGACATTTATGGTGGACGTCAACTGGTTGATAGGGTTTTTTTCTTCACTAGTTGATTGAGTGTGTAATTGAAACGAAATTTCTAAACTGCCAGAGTTGTTAGTTCCTGATGCAGCATACCAGATCCGAAATTGTTTTTTCCATGAAAACATTCCGGAATTTAAGGATTTTGAGGATTGGAGTCTATTCGTGGTATTTCTCCCACAGTCAGCTAGTGTGATCCCAGTATAATCAATATTTTGTGATGTACAGCATAACACTCCATCAATATATGGTGTGGTGTTTCTGGATGTTCCCCACAGAATCTGCAGGTGCTGTCCTCCTCCAAGCCTAGCTTCCTTGGGTGTTCTTTGAATCTGCAGTGACCCATTAGGAATCCCGTGATTGTGTTTAGACTAGTTTTGCTGAGGTTAAGCAGTGTCTTCGATCTTGCTCGGTTGAAGTTGCCGAGAAGATCTTTGGCCTATCTTAGCCCTGGAAGTCTTTGCCAGTATGTTGCTCTCATTGCTTCTTCAGTTTTATTGAGTTCTTCTTGGTAGTAAGATTGGTCAAGTCCGCAGAATGGTTCTTGCCCGATCAGTGACGTTGATGCCCCTTCTCGTGCCAGGGTGTCTGCTTGTTCATTGCCCTCTACTCCGACGTGCCCCGACACCCAGATAAGGATCACCTTGTTGTTCCTGCCTAGATCATTGAGTTTGTCTAGGCATTTCCAGACCATCTTATATATGAGCGCAATGCTTTGATAGCTGCTTGACTATCGGCTTGTTCCGGTATTTCCTGTCGAGGTTGAATTGAATGCTTCTTTCTATGGAGGAATACTGAGGAACTGGCCCATGGGTTCGGAGTATTTGGTGCGAGGCCCAAAGACTCCTGCTACAGTTCCGTCGGGAGTTTTGGACCTGTCCGTGTACCATTTTATGGTATTATTTCCCAGTGCCCAATACACTCTATTGAAAATGAAAAAATGCTGTAAATTTTTTTTTATCGATACTTCTTCTAGTTTTCGAGATATTCAATTGTTTAGCTAGTATGCAACGAAGTGAACTCATCAGTTGTTGTGACGCCACTTTACAACAGTCGCTCACTGTGTATTGACATTTTATTCAGCAACAAGGCTATTGAAATAACTGTAGAAGGCTTCAAGAGAGGGGATGAAAAGCTAATTTTAAATCACAGACTTATTTTTATGATATCGCACCCAGCTAAAATAAATTTGGGGAAAAATAATAAAAAACTTACACACCTCGTGAAATAACATTCTGTCCAAAAAACAGTATGGGTTCAGAAGGTCTATAGATGTTACGATATTAGAACTGACATCCCATATTTACAATTCACTCAGCATAATACGTATCTTTTGTAGACCTTTACACGAGCCTTTGATACTGTCTGTCACTCAAGGCTTCTTGAGAAATTGGATAAAATTGAAGGGGGTCAGACGCATGATCTTTATTAAAATTATATCTTACTAACCAGAAGCAAGTAGGTATTGTCAATATTGATAGTATAGTGAAACCCCATGTGTTTGTTGAAGGGCATATCCAGTATCCTCAAAAACTAAATGTATTGGCCGGTATACTAAAAAATCATATAATTGGTACATTGTTTATCAATGGTTATTACTGAAGCACTTGAAAATCAACTGGATAGACATAGAAACACCGATCTTGACGAAAATGAGTAACATTTTCAACAAGATGGAGCCCCATTATGGTCTTCCGGTCCGTCAATAGATACACAACGTGATTCCTGGTAAATGGATAGGGCTAAGAGGACCTACAGAGTGGCCAGCCAGATCCCCGGATTTATCACCATGTGATTTATTTTCATGGGGACATTTAAAATCAGTTATTCACTGACACTCGCCGCAAAATTTAAAAGAGCTAAAACAAAGGATTTCTGCAGAATGTCAAACACTTCGAACAGAATTATCTGAAAATGTGCACCACGCATTTGAACAGCGTTCATACCATTGTTTGGGCAGTAATGGACAAAATTATGAGCGATTAGTAAAGTGACAGTAGTGTAAAATATTGTAATTTAAGTTTGAAGTAAAAGGAATGAGAATAAATAGTTACAATTTTCAGTTTAATAGTACGAAGCAGCGAACAGATTTTCCTACATTTCTTGACAACGAATCGATCAATTTTGAAAAAAGAAACACCGCCGTGTAGAGATTGAAAAAACCTTCAAAATGTGGTATTACTCGCATTTAAGATATTAATGTTGGTAGCTCCCGTGCAGAGGATGAAGGGGGTGCGTTCATTTTCTGATGAAAATTCGTCCCCTTCGTTACATTTGTTGACGTGTCTCGGAACTGAAAAAATTACACATATTTTGAGAAAATTGAGATGGAAAGTCCTGAAATGAACACCCTGCATGCATTTTTCAATTAATTACTTTCAGATTCTATATCACACACAAGGTTCACTCTTCTGTGGTTGTTTTTTCAGTGATGCCATCCATCTCTCAAATACTACTCACATGAAAATTTGTAATCATTTTGATAAATAAACATTATTATCATTATTATTATATATTTTTTGTATTGACCTCAGGCATTCACTCCTTCAGCTACATCCCACCCCAATTTGATTTTTATTGATTTCTCTGAAATAATAATAATAATAATAATAATAGTCCCTCATAAACACTCGTTGAGTGTACCCAAAGGCATAGCCTGTACGGGTAGAGGAAGGCTAGTATTATTATTTGCCGTGAAATAAACGTAGAATAATAGTTGATACTTTTTGCCCACACTTTTTTAATTATGAATATTGATCTAATAACACGGAAAACAAGTGAATATTCTTGGAATGTTCAAGTCATTAGAATGCATAGAGGCGTGTCTTTTGACCATTCTTTCATTTCTGCTGACAAATTTCCACTCATTTATATCAGTGCTGAGCTTTCGCATGCCGACCGTTCCATAAAAAGCTAATCTGACAGGAAAATATTTGTCAATAAGGTCAGCACAACGAAAAGGAAACACGAAGATTTATAATTCTTGATTTCTTATGATGGACGGGGCCGTTACACAAAAAATATGTCATCTACATTCAGGCGGCGAAAAAATTAATTGTGTCACCCTAATAGTTATGTCACTGTTGAATTCGTTTTCGGGTACATAATGTTATGTGAGGAAGTTGATTTATCGTTGAAATGTGAATAGTTTATTACCATTGAGGTGGATGGTTGAATAATCCTTGTTGAAAGTATAATAAAAAGTGTTTCATATTTTCAACCCTCATCTGTGGCCGCACCGAAAGTTACAGTTGAATTCATCCCATTAACCTCAAACTGCAAGGTCAATATAAATAGAAAATTATAGTTTAAAAACACTGGAGAAACACGCTTTAAAATATACTGTTTAAAAAGCGTTACTTAAGTATTTGATATTATTTATCATTAAAGTGAATGGCAAGTGAAGTTGCGAGAAATTCATAGAATACGGCTTGCCACAAGGTACTGTCCTTGGTCCCATATTATTTAACCTATACATAAATAACTTATTTAAGTTAAACACGACAAGGACCATAATAGGATACGCTGATGACACTACGATATTATATGAATCAAATACATGGGAAAACTTGAAAACTATGGTAGAAAATGACATCGGAGTAGTAAAAGAATGGGTCGATCACAAATTCCTTACTATTTACTTAAACAAAACTGAATTTTTACCATTCAGTTGTAATGTGACAAATATGACAAATTTGCAATTTCTTGAAATTGAAATAAATGGAAACTATTACAAAATACAAGCTGAGAAAGAAATTAAGTACCTAGGTATATACATTAACAGACGTTTGAAATGGGATATCGACATAAATTATACTGTTAAAAAATTACAAAAAATCATTTATAAATTCAAACAGTACCTACCCTTCAAAGATCTGAAGACTTTATACCTAACACTGGTAGAAAGCCATCTCCGATACGGTATACCTGTTTGGGGAGCAGCCCGGCGTACACATCTAAACCACATTGAAATATGCCAAAAAAAAAATCTGAAAATTATAACTCTTCAGATGACTTATACCAAGAAGCTGAAATAATGGACCTTCGACAACTATTTTACTATAACTCTTGTGTTAAATACCATTTCGGCAACAACAAAAGCCCATTTCCAGCTCATCATTACAACACCAGACAAAAAACACTCACCCACTTGTCAAAAAGTCAATATTTCAAAAATCATTTTCACATATTGCACCCAAGATGTACAATACCATTTCAGAGGATATAAAATCAATAAAAAACTATGTAACATTCAGAAATCAATTGAAAAAATTTATTCTGTTCAATGATAGGCAATTTTTATTAATCTGATCGAGAATTATTGATACCAAGTAACAAAAAAAAATATTTTATATTTCATTAAATTTTTTCACTTCTTATATTATACATATTGTCCTTAGAAATTGTATTTAGAATTATTATTATTATTTTAATGAATTATATCATATGGTTATGTTTTTATGTATGTTTTTTTTTCATGTTTTTCAAATCGAATCGAATATTATTATTATTATTATTATTATTTACATTGCTATAGTTATTCGTAAAGGCTTTTGTTGTAAAAATTCCTTTTTTTATCACAAAGTTAATTTTTAAACATCATTTATTTTTATCCATATTACTATAAACACGACTTTCTCAACTTTTTTTCCTTAGGAATTCCACAGTCAGGCACCGTAGAGATTTAAGCTCCCGGCCGCCCAGCTACAAGCGCCACTTTTCGAAAATTCGTTTCTCGCTTGTTTCGATCACTGGCATCGTTTTGAAATTCCGATTCTGCCTACTGAACAGTATTAACTGATATCAAAACAAATTGAATATGCCTTGGTTCCACAGTATTTCAATTATTCAATTTTGATGGAATAATCGTAGGCTAGCTCCTCCTCTTCCCTCCTCCTCCCCCTCCTCCTCTTCTCCTCATCCTCCACTCTCTCCTCTTCCTCATCCCCTCCTCTTCCTACTCCTCCTCACCATCTCCCATCAGAAATAGCTTCATGAACCGACATAGAATAGAAATTGGAAGGAGTATTCAGTCATTCATTTTCAATCACATATATTTCTCTCAAAGGGCCAGAATCATGAATCGAAAAGTAGATATTCATGGCGATCAAACAAATTTCAATATAATTTTGGGAGGTTGTGAATTGGCGGCAATAAACAAAAATGAGCTGATTATATACCGACCAGTGGGAAAGTTAAATATCTCTTGAACCAATAGGAATTTTCAAAATATTATTATTTCACATCATGTTGCATTATGAGAATTAACTTCAGGAATGATTATTTTTTATACAAGGGGCGCAAGAAAACCTCACAAAATCGAACATCAGTTTCTTTAAATGGAACACCCCTCATATTTCAACACATCTGAATTCTCATTCATTTAGGCTATTTATTACTTTTTTATTTTTGAATATCCGACAAGTCGTTGCCAAATTATACCAGTTTTTCTTTAAATGCAGACATTTTTGAAGACAAGCCCATTCTTCATACTACGAAGAATTTATGAAATCATTCAAGGCTCTTGGTAGTCGGTAGCATATTCTATCATATGAAATACTCATCTCCTTCGAGAGTTATACAGGGTGGTCAGAAAAATAGTCACTATTTTGCATCGTTCAAGATAACCTCTTGGGAGGTATTCATGATGAAAAGGGGAACATTTTCCATAAAAATTGAAAAATGTGATTTTTTTGTAATATCTACTACTACTACTACTACTACAACAACAACAACAAGATATTGTGAAAAGACTCTAACTGAAAAGAAAAAAATCTGAAAGTGAAAACTCCCATTTTCATTCAGATAGTGATTTTTTAAAATTATCTCTAATAGAAAAGTCATTAAATAATTAGATAAGGAGAATGTTATTCAAAAATATCACTTACAGAAATGATGAGAGGAAAGTTTGAATTTCGTGAAAATCATTTTTCTGACCACCCTGTATAACTCTCGAAGGAGATGAGTATTTCATATGATAGAATATGTTACCGACTACCAAGAGCCTCGAATGATTTCATAAATTCTTCGTAGTATGAAGAATGGGTTTGTCTTCAAAAATGTCTGCATTTAAAGAAAAACTGGTATAACTTGGCAACGCCTTGTCGGATTTTCAAAAATAAAAAAGTAATAATTAGCCTAAATGAATGAGAATTCAGATGTGTTGAAATATGTGGGGTGTTCCATTTAATGAAAGTGATGTTCGATTTTGTGAGGTTTTCTTACGCCCCTTGTATAAAAAATAATCATTCCTGAAGTTAGTTCTCATAATGCAACATGATGATATTTTGAAAATTCCTATTGGTTCAAGAGATATTTAACTGTCCCACTGGTCTAGGGACACACTGTAGAGGAATGGAAAGAATTTTCAGGAAAAAATTTTCGTTGCAATGTACCTCTTCTTCTTCTCCTCCTCCTCCTCCTCCTCCTCCTCCTCTCCCTTCCCCCTCACCGCCGAGGGCCACCTTCATGAATCCTATGGCCTTGCTTTCGATAATAATAATGATAACTCGCCTTATTTTTTACTTTGATTATCAATAATCCTGCAGAGATTACTTCAAAGAGAGAAAACTGTTGACTTTCAAATTCAACTGTGAAATTACCTTGCTCTGCCATATATTTGCAGTCACAGAACGAGATGGCTCATAGTTACCCAAATTTTTTGGAAAATTATAATGGCTAATATCAGTATAACGTCCCGTTACACGGGAAGTATACAAACTAATTTCAGAATCAAGTTGTACGGTTTGTTTTAGTTTAATGAATTCTATGCAGCATTTGGCAGTGAAAACATGCGCCAATGATGATTAAATTTCACCTGGTGACAGCTGTTGATGTACTTTATCATCCGTGAAGAGGAAACACGTTGAACTTTGTCGATAAGAGACATTGAAACGAACACATGACATATCCTGACATAGAAGAAGAAGAATTTTACCATAATCATAGTTCAGGTAGCATATTTGAATAATTCAAATAAATTCCACTTTCATAAATTTTTTCAAATACACTATTCAGACATCGTTCAGAATTATGAACGAAATTTTTTGCCTTAATACCCCTTCCATTTTTTTATATTTTCTGCTGATTTTTTCGAATTCTATTATCTACTTTTCGGTTCATGGAGCTGGTCCTCTGTCGACGGAGGAGGGGAAAGGAGGAGGAGGAGGGAGGAGAAGAAGGAGATATTGAAACAAAAAATGTTTGCCTGAATACTCCTTCCATTCCTCTATATACATTCTATTCAATTGAGATTATTATCAATATACGTACGTTTTATTATCATTACGTAACTCCTCAGTTGAAAGTATTTTTGTCAGCGCTTCTGAAAATTTAACAACGACGGTTTTTGAATAGGTAATAATTAACTGAGTGTTTTTGTACCGCTTACCGAATTGAAGGAGAACATAAAGTTTAGTATGCAATCCTAAAAATTTAGGCCAAAATATTAGCTCTCAGCTCAGTCAGATTTTATTTTTACAAAATGTCCGACACGTTGTGTATACAGGGTGTTCCAAATTAAGTCGGCACCATTGCCAACTCCGTTATTATTGATAATAATTCGGTTAAATGGGCAAACTAGTAGCATTTTTAATGGCCTTCTCGATGCTGAAAACAAAAAAAAATTGACAGTCACGTTTTATAAAATGATATTTCTTTCAATGGAACACCCTATATTTTTTCATGCGTTTCGAATCGTAATAACATTCTCAACAACAAAGTTCATATCACCTTTCTTCCTAAAGTGGAAAATGAGCGACTTATGTGGAAATATTTATTTCTTTCAATAGTACAAAAAATGTCTTTGTTTCGGCGAATAAAACCTCATGATTGTCCAAACACCCAATTTATACGTATACACGAATGACAATATTTTGTTACTAATAGCAAAATAAGACAGTAAAAAGAAAAGATTGCGCTGGGATGCGAACTCGTGAAACCCGTGATCATCATGACGCACCACTCAATTGACACCACTGAGCTATTTGGTAATAATGTACAAAACAATAATTTCCATCTTAAAGCCATTCCGCTAGCAGCACTTATTTTGTGAATCAGAATATGTCTGGTGTAATGATAACTTTGAAGCCGTTTTTGTACAGAACAGAAAATACTGGCCATATGAATGTGGTTGGAAGAAATGTGTATGTTCGATAAAACATAATTATTATTATTATGAGCAATCAAGTTGCATTGAAACTTTTTTGAAATACTATTTGTCGAATATTCTCAAGTATATCATGACAATTTCATAAATTATTGTAACTGTCAACTACTGTTCGAATATTTTTCGAAATGCCGTTTTCCCATCAAGAAAAATGTGATATGTTAGAATCCTACTTGGTTTGCCGGAAAAATAGCGTAAGAGCACTCCAACACTATACAGCAATTCGTTCCCCGATCGTGAATTACCTAATCGGCATTTTTTGCTGTGCTTCAACGTCGATTCAGGAACAATGAATAAGTTTTTGAGAAGAGGAGAATTAAAAAACTTTTTGTAATATCTGAAAATACAGAAATTGACGTTTTATCCTACTTTGAGGTTTACCCAAACGATTGGGTTTTTGTCGGTGGTTTATGAATAAATGGAGATAAGATCCAAACTTCTATAGAAATATATGGAGCGATGAGGCTAATTTTTCAAATCGTGGGATGTATAATAGAAAGAATTTTCATTATTGGAGTAGACATAATCCATTTCTAGTCCATCAGTCTATTTTTCTACCATGGTTCTTTGAACGGACCCCGTTACATTAATTCATTAACAAGAGTGTTGGAAGAGTTTTTCGATGATCTTGATCTGGAGGCTCGTCAGATAATCTATTTTCAGCAGGATGGAGCACCAGCACATAATGTCAGTGGCGTAAAAAGAATGCTGCGAGGCTGTTTTGGAAACAGATGGATTGCTACAAATGGTCCTGTTAAGTGACCCCCTCGTTCACCAGACATGACACCTCTAGATTTTTATTTTTGGGGATTTCTGAAAAATGACGTGTATAAAATAAAACATAATAATAATTAATATGATTAATATAATTGATGGACGAACTGTGTTGAATGCCACACGTAGTGTCAATAGAAGGGCCCAAATATGTGTTCAACAAGAAGACGGTGTTATTGAATATTTACTCAATATTTCATAGCGCTTTATTAAATCTATTTGTTATAAATGTTTCCTATTGATAAAACTGTCTTATTTTCACCTTTACCAAAAAAGAGATTTGTTGTTGAGAATGTTTTTACGGATCATTTTATGAAATATTCTGAAAACGCGACTGTCAATTTTTTTTTGCTTTCGGCATCGAGAAGGCCATTGAAAATGCTACTAGTTTGCTCATTGAACCGAATTCGTAGCATCAATAATAACGGAGTTGGCAATGGTGCCGACTTAATTTGGAACACCCTGGGTAGTATGTGATCGAAATTTTTTGTCTGAATACCGTTTCCATTTTTCTATATGATCAACTGATCTTTCCGAATTCTATTTCTATGAAAATCTACTTTTCGGTTCATGAAGTTGGTCCTCTGGAGGAGGTGGAGGAGATATATTGAAACAAAAAATTCTTTCCATTTGAGATTATTATAAATAACTGTTCCAAAAAAATTGCAATTTTCTTGATATGATAATGTTTTATTAGCGATTCAGAAAATTTAACTGCGATGGTTTTTGAATAGTTAATAATTTACTGATTATTTTCGTACCGCTTGTGGAATTGAAGGAGAACGTAATTATAGTTTTGTATGTACTTAGTCATTAAGATTTAGGCCGAAACATTAGACCTCAGCTCAGTCACTTTTTATTTTTACGAAATGACGACTCACGTTGTTTATAAGAAAATGCATCTACCTCTATCCGAGCTTTTTTATATTTACAGATATACTGAATCTGACCTTCTCATTACCTACATGTTTTATTTATCATCCCTTCGAGATCCAAACTCATTCATCGAAGACTCTCATCCGATTCTCTTGAATCAACCCCAAGTAAAGCCAATCGAATCCGATAGTTCGGCCTCATCCAGAGTGGTTTATAAATCGCTTGAATCCGAAATGAATTTCCACCCTCTTTTCCGAAGTAAAGTTAGCATTTTCATTTAATTTTTGTACACCGAAGTATTAAAGCCGTAAACGGGGAATAAAAATATTCCAATACATTGCGTCGGGTAGGGGGGCCGTGAAAGGCAAGGGGAGGCGCGTGCAAAACTTTTTGATTGACAGCTGAGTCTGTCCAATCGTAGAGCCGGAATACTGATGAGGAATACGTCAATCACGCACAAACACCGCTCCAGCGGCTCCAGACCCAGACAGGAACCGGATATCTCTCCCTCGATACCGCTGCCTCTAGACAGGATTATTTTAAATTCGATATTTTAGATTGCGTTTCGGTTTTTGGGTGGAAAAAATTCATACGTCGTTAAACAGGTAGAGCCGAGGTGAAAATGTGTTTCGATTTTGGTGGAAATGGTGGAAATAATTACTTACTTACCTGATACTTTGAAAGATGTCAATCTCATAAACAGCCACTTCAGCTCTATCACTTGTCATTGTTGGACCCATTTCAATTCACCTCTACTTTTTCCCAAACAGTTCAAATGTATCTTAGGCGCATCAAGTCCAACGCTATCGGCTCTGATAATACAGGGTGTTCGAAATTAAGTCGGCATCATTGCCGTTATTATTGATGCTACGAATTCGGTTTAATGGACAAACTAGTAGCAGTTTAATGGCCTTCTCGATGCCGAAAACAAAAAAATTGACAATCGCGTTTTCAGAATATTTCAAAAAATTATATTTCTTTCAATGGAACCCAAATTTACATGATTAGTTTTACTTGACTATGGTAAAGCTTTCGATACTCTCGGTTAAAAAATTATCTGTGACAAACAAAAATTCTTTGGGTTCTCTGTAAATGCAGTTAAATTAATGAAAAGCTAATACCTTCCGAATTGATTTTTGAGTTGATTTTTGATGGCGTGGTTTCACAAGATTTGCCTCTGAACAAAGGGGTTCCTCAAGGCTCTATTCTCGGACCACTACTTTATGTACATCAGCGATTTTCATGCAATAAACACCATAACGCTGACGATACTCAGCTATATTTTTCTTTTCAGACCCGAAATTTAGACTCTGTTCTGTTTTGATATTTCCTGTGCACACAGATTGAAACTCAACAGAGGCAAGAAACCGGATCAAGGTACAATGATTCATACGACTGGGTTCTCTACGGAACTGGTTCTTCCCATCTCTCCTGGAATATAACCAAAGCTTGATAGATGAGCCCACCGTGTTTGCAGGCTGCATTATCGCGTATTTGGAGCTTGGTAAGGTCTCTGGTTAAGGAACTCTTCGAGAGATGGAACTTGTGAAATTTATATGACAAGTTTTTTCCATGTGTCGGGATCGAGTGATGATGGGTAGTACCTTGTTCTGCATACTGTCCAACCTCATAAAAGGAGTCTTGGGCAGGCTTCAGAACGCTGGGCAAGCGTACAACATCGCCGGCCATATGACTTGATTATAGACTGTCATTTTGGCCTCAAGCTTCATTCCGCAGCGTTCTGAATAGCCAGATTTAGGTGCTTGTGCCATGTTGTATACTTGTCAAGCTGTACTCCCAGGTATCGCACATCGGTCAAGACTTTCAGGGCTTCGTCCTTGACCCTCAACTTTACTAACAGCAAAATATCAATGAAAAATATTGTATCATTGTTTATTTCTTGAATTGTTACTAACAATCGAGCTGAGTTGCTGACCACGTACATAATTGTAAATGGCATTACAGTGAGCATTTTGTGACAACTAAAAATACTACGACAGGAGTCTATTTCATCTTTAGAGTTTGTGTGTGCCAGATGGTCAATATGCTTTTCAAAATTTAGTTTGTCGCAGTTTGCCTAACTTAAAGAAACAATCACTGTTTTCCGCTATGTTCTGACAATTATCACGAAGCATTTATTGCCACAACAAGACAACAGAATAGCTCAATTTTTTTCACCTGCGGTCTCAAGTTTTTCGTAAGTATCCAATCTGGAATCATATCGGTTCTTATCTTAATGATTTTTTAAATATTTTCGAATTGTGTGACAAAACTAATTAGTTTGATAATTTGTGTCGTAGTTCGCACGCTGGAACAATTTCATAGAATGTTCGTGACCGCAAAAAAACAACAAAAGGTTTCAGTAGCCAATTTACTAAAGTGCAGTACCCATTTGTTATCTATGTTTTAACGCTTGTACCTTGTCAACAAGGACATAATAGCAGTGTGTTCGTAAATGTACATGTTAGTAGTGTGGTTGTACCAGTGATAACCAATGAAATCCAATTTCAATTATATAAAGAACATGTGGCAAGCTGCACTAGGACATGTGTACAACCTTGAAAACTAGATGGCGAAAAAAGTATGCATTTAATTTTCCAATAAGCTTGAGAGACTTATTGAAAGTCCAAAAGTGATTTTTCTGTCGAATTAATTGCCAGACTACTTCTAACGGAAGAATTCTTAAATAATTGAAGATCTGTGTATCTATATATTCCAAAAGCAGTCTTCATTTCTTCAGCACTTCAGCAGTAGGTAACTGGACTATAAGTTGAAGTTTCTCAAGAACAGTCTCGCAAAGAATGAGGTCTTCCTACTTTTTAACCTGTTTTTTTTTGCTTTTACCAGATATACAGGGTGGGGCACCCCTAGCGATTAAAGGTTATTTGTACCCAACCCTAGCCGTTCTCTAGTTATTGTTTTTTTTATAAAAATGCTAGGTTCAACTGGAAAATAAATAACATCCAAATCTATAGAAATCTGACAATGCATAAAAGAAATTTTTAACTATTGATTTCCTTGCAATCCGTTTCTCAATATTATACAGAATGTTCAAAAATCATTTGTAATTTCAAATAGAACCCCCTGAATTTTTCTGATTTGAGAAATAGATAATTCAATTATCTTTCGTTTCTTCTGGGGATTCCTATACCTAACCTAAATAGTTTTTCAGATATTGTTTTTCACAAATAGTAGTTCTTATTTCAATGATTTTTTTGAATCAAGATAACTTTGACACATTTATTCAACTTGTTGAAAAAAATCTCTTTGACACAATCATCCAAACAAGTTGGCATTCAAACAATTGCTACATGATTTTAGAATTAAATCAGAACATTCGAATAGTTTCTAGTTTCTACTACATTCAGCTAGGCACACTGTGGCAGCTGGCCGATATTCCAAAAATCGAAGAATTTATCAGAAAACAGTCTGATTGAATTGTTATGACGAATTACACTCGATGTTTGTATACAGGGTATCAATTTGAAGACTTCCCACCCTCAATATCTTCCTTCCAGTAAATAATGCGAGGAATCGAAAAATCAAGTAAATTTTATTTTCAAGGGGGACACTTTCAAGAGATATTTGCAGCCCTCGTGGTTCAACCCCCCCGGAGGGGTAGATGTTACCCTTAGAATCTTAAATTGGGAACGGGGGTCAAGTGGCATATCATTTTGATTGGCGTTCAATTCTTTTTCCAATGATACTATGACTTTTAATTTTTTGATGAACAGTTTCAGGAAAATAGAGTTCTAAACTTACACATGTACTTAGAATTCGCATGATTTGAGATGCATTATTGTACTGACTCCTTTTAATGAAAATTATTAGAAGAATAGGAATAAATTTATTACACGTGGGATGTTTTATTTGTTGGTTATTTTCCTTTTACAAATGGAAATTTAATTCGCGACAAAGACATTACAAACATAAAAACTACCCACGCTTATCTTATAAACTGTTCGAAATGTCGTCTATTCTGATATAAACAGTAATAAAGTCTGTTTTCAAATTCCCCTTCTAACATTACGAAAAACTTCACTTAGAATTGACTGGCATGCTGCTGTAATTCGTCTTTTCATTCATACAATATCAGAAGGTTGTTTTTCATAAACAACGGATTCTAGATGCCCCCAAAGAAAGGAATCTAAGGGAGTTAAATCCGGTGATCTCGGAGGAAATTCAACTGCTCCTCTTCTACCAATCCATCTATCCGGAAATCTCTCGTTCAACCACTGTCGGACGGAAAGAAAATAATGAAGTTGAGCATCGTCTCACTGTAAATGTAACTGATCCTCTTGCAAAAGTTCATTACCTTCTGTATCAATTTGAGTTTCTAGCTTGTGAGTTATAAGAGGATCGATAGTCTCTTTGAGCATTTCAAGATACAGATTGCCAGTCAAGTTTTCTTACAGAAATAATGAATCAATAATGGCAATTCCAAGAATACTAGAGCAAACATTAAATTTTTGTGGTTCTTGTGTATGCCTTTCCCAAAAAATTTGTGGGTTTTCGTCACTCCAATAGCGACAATTTCATCTATTATTCAGGAAAAATGAACAATCATCTCTGAAACAGATGTTTAACAGAAGATTAGGGATAGTATTGACTCGATGAGACATGGTTTCACAAAACTCTATTCTTCTATCATAATCATCCTCGTGGAGCTCTAGAAGAATCTGCATTTTATATAGATGAAATTCATGCATTTTCAATGCTTCTCTTACAGTCTCGCGTGACATTCCCTTCTGTTCTGGTACTGATCGTGAGCTCGTGGGCTCTGCAGCAAATGTTCCCAAAACTTCAATTTGAGCTTCTTCATTTAGTACTCTGGGGTTATTTTTTTTTATTTGTCACAGGACCATTTTCGTGAAACTTGTTCACCAAATCAAGCACATACCGGTGACTTACATTACAATTTGGATGTCTTTCGTTAAAAAGACATGCTGCCCTTCGTGCGCACTTTCCAACTTCTCCATAAATTGCAATAATTTCAATTCTCTCTTGAAGAATGTAAAACAATTTTACACTTTTATACATTCATTAAAGTAATCACTAAACAGCCAAACAGGTAAAACTGTATTCACAATACTACCACACCGTTCAAATTTGCTAAACAATTATTTGCCTGAAAACAGAAACTTTTTACAGCAGAAGTAGCAAAAAAGAAGGCTATCTGTAAATGTCTGCGATGAGGATTACAAATTTAGCATTTAATGAAGACAACTTTACTACCATCTACGTTTCACTATTTAGACTACTTTTTGATGTACATTTTTTGGAGCTTATGGCTAATGTTACCCCTAATAGAGGGTTGGAACGGTACCTAATATTCTAACCAGTTCTGATCAAACCATGCATCTCAGTATAGGCAAGTTTAATTAATTATTTCTGTTAGTTTAGAACGCCATTTTTCAGAAAATGCTCATTAAAAAATAAAAAGTTATGGTAACATTGGAAAAAAAATTGAACGTCAATCAAAATGATGTGCCACTTGACCCCCTTTCCCATTCAAAATTCTTAGGGTAACATCTACCCCTCCTAGGGGGTTGGGTTGAACCACGAGGGATGCAAATATTCTTTAAAAGTGTCCCACTTGAAAATAAAATTGACCTGTTTTTCAGATTCCTCATATTGATTACTAAAAGGGTTTTCAAATTGACACCCTGTATATTGATATCAGGTAAATTTGTGTTGATCAGATTCTCAACTGTTCCCTTTGGCAATTTGACTCGATAAAATTTCATTCTAAAAATGGTGTCACGTTTTTGACAGTTGACAGTTTTTTCGTCTAGTAATTGCTAGACAACAGTTTCTCTTAAACAACCCAAATTGACCTTAATAAGTACAAACCTCTCGTGCAATTATGAGTGAAATTTTTTTTTGGAAAATTATTCAACACCAAGGAAAAAAATTTACGTTGAAATCTAGTAATTTCTTTATTAGTTTCCAAATCGATTTTTTCGAAAACTCTAACGTCAGCTGTCTCAATTCTAGTTGTTTCACTCTTACTTGTTTTAACTTGTATTGATCAAAATAGTTTTAACAAAACCATAAAATATTATTGTATTTTCACGTTGAATAAAGGCTATTTTATTCGATGTTATTCTTCCAGGAATCGATTTATTTATTGTCTAAATTACCAAAAACTCATTTCTTCATATCAATTTACTGATGCAAAAAAGTCTGTATTTGAGAAATATCTATTGCCTCAAACAAATTACAGTGTCTTATGAGTCATAAAACACTGCATTTCTGAATAATAAAAGAGAAACAGGCATTATTGTCATTTATTAATTCCATTCGTAATGCCAATATTTGTATGGTCAGATATGCTGATAAAGATATTGAAGGAATTATTATTAGCATAATTCATTTGCTATTAGAACAGTCTATAAATTATGTCGTTAGATATACATTCGCCTACAATATTTTGAAGTGACATATTTTAATCTCCGGTTGTTTTTGCAAACCACGAAATCATCTTCAACACGCGAAGCTGCCAAATTAAACTCTCAGTACGGTACAGTTCCATCTCCTCGTCACTCATCAATGGACGACACAAAATGCGCTGACACCATTGTCTCTTAAACATCTGTGAAAATAGCTACACAAATAAACACAGTACGGTGTATAATTAGCAGGTACGATAGACTGTAACTTTTTGTGTGAACCCACGCTATCCGGAGACCTAGTTGTTTTTTTCGCTACTGTCATCCTTGTTGGTTTCTTCATGAAGCCGTAGGAAATCGTGGAAATGATTGATGCGTTCTTGTTTGTACCCAACAAAAACTACACACTACTGGTTGGAACGGTGCGATCGGATAAGATATCAAAGGACATGACGTATAGAAAATAAATACAGTTTTAAATGACGAAAAGTCCTGGTGTGTCAACTGATTAGATTTTGTTTAGATTTTTTTTGAAGACAAAATAAATGAAATTGCGTTCTGCTTCTGTAACTGGTCCAGAGATGGCGTTCTAGCCCTCGTGCCAAAATTCCAGGGACATAGTGATTGTGATTGTGGTTAATTAAATTTTAAACTTCGATAAACTTTTCAAATATCGTACAAAAGTGATAGTCCGTACTCGAAGTGGAAGACCAACCAAGATTTCTTGGAAAAATAACACTTTGAGTGTTATTTTTACATAATCTAAATACCTACCGTTTGAAAGTCAATAGTTGTGGCGGAATCAAAACTTCTGCAGTGCAATTTCCTTATGTTATTGATAATTATTGACGTGTTTTCTTTATTTTCCTGTATTTTATATCTATTATTTTCCTAAATAATTTGACCATATTCAGTGTTTGTGCGGATTATCCAGTGAGTTGTTGTGAATTTATATATTTACATTTAGTAATGTCGAGAGTTTATATCGAAACAGACTTTTATTAACAATTACATTTTATGATTCTGACATCAAAACTTGCAAACAACTTGAGAATGATACTTTGTGAATTTCGTTTACTTCAAAACATAATTGGTCGCAAACTTTTGCTGATGATTTATTATTCTTTATTTGAATCTTCATGTCTTATGGAATTATGCTTGGGGTGGAACCTACTTCAATACTTTGAAATCCATAATTAGTCTTCAGAAATATGTCTCAAAAATTATAGACAAATTATTTCTTTCTTCATTTATTTTGTGAGACATATTATTGTTTTAATATTCAGATTATTTAATTATATTGACAAATCATATGATCATACATAGGTCTCATAACCCATGTACTCATATATCAACTCATTTAATCAATATTCCTATTCGGCTACTATTATTATTATAAAATGTTATGCAATATGAATAAAGAAATAAAACCTTTTTTCTAATGATTATTTTCCCATGGTAATTCATATACAGTAAGAACTCGAATCATTTCCAACATCTTCCCCAACCAGAAAAGGTAATATCACTAAAACCAATAACGCTGGGAAGTTCGCACAGTTCGTTATCTTCTATGATACCATAGAAGAATCTTTCTTCCTCGTAGACTCTTCTTTCTCTTTCTTGAAATCTTCTTTATTCGTCTTGATCTCTTCTTTCTCCTTCTTGAAATCTTCTGCATACTTCGTAAAATCTTCCGTTCTAGAATGGCATTCGTCACCTTGTACTCAATCAGAGTTTTATACTTCGTCTATGTTTTGCTTTCCGTTCACCCTCAAACTCCTCAATTGTTGTCTTTCTTCTTCATGACTCACTTCTAATAGAAACAGTCTCTGAAATGGGCGCAGTATTTCTCCTTGGGCTACCTTCACTTTTGCAATCCTAGTTTTATTGTCTTCTCTTTGGTGACTTCCCAAATGTTTTTCCATGGGCCAGTCTAATTGCTTCTTGTCATCACAACCAACCTGTACTACATTTCCTGCAATTAATTCGAAAGTTCTTCGATTGCTAACACAGTTACCAGTTCCGTCAAATACTTCTTCCTGAATTCAGTACGTAAGTTATATCGGAGCTTTTGTAAATATCTGTATCTTTCAACTAAATGATTTCCATCGATGTGATCTGAATCCAGGATTTCACCATCGAAATATCCAAAATAAACATCAAAGAACATAAATGAAAAGGATCATCATAATCTTCATATGTTATCATTATGTTAGAGGTCGAGCATTAATGATACTTTCACACTCTCATAAAATAGTTGAAAACTCCTCATTCTTTAAATATTTTATTCCTAAATGTTTCCAGATAAGTTTTTTTAAAACTATTATTATACGTTTCCACCATCTACCCCACCATGCTGCGGTTGATGGATTGAAACTCCACTTGATTTTTTCCCCCAATTCATTTGTTTGAACCCAGTGAAATTCTCGCCGTTGTCAAAGAATATAAAGTCAATTCTCCCTCTTCTAGAAATAAACCTTCTCAAAGCCAGAATGAATTAATCAGTTGATAAAGACCGAATCAATTTCAAATGCACACCTCTATATATGGCACAGGTAAAAACTGCAATCAAAACGTTTGATACTCATTTTAAATACAATGGATCAGCAAAAAATCTATACCGGTAATCTCGAATACAGATGAGAGGTGTATTCGAATTGAAAAAAAAATCACACTTACATTCCAAAAACATTAACATCGTCCATATTGAACAGGTAGTCAAAAATAAATGCTATTTCAACTGAAAATTTGTTGATTTCAAATTTGGAGGAGTCACGAGAAGTGATAAACTTCAGTTTAAATTTTTCTTTTTTATATTTTGTTGCACTTGACTGACCAGGCAATGATTAGAAATTCTGTTCATAAAAGATGAAGACAAAGAACTTTATCAGTATTTTCAGTTTATGGAGTCAAAGAATAAAAATATGAGAAATTTCTACATACGCGAAATACTAAAATTATTCGACATAAATAAATGACATATTCGCAGGTGCACATATTATTGACATAAACATTATCAACAAAATCAGATTCAGTCAAGACGATTAGGTCAATGTTTATGTAACTTCTAGCATAGTTGGTTCAACACATTTGAAAGAAATTATGCTTTTCAAGAAAATTCATCAGCAGTTTATTAAATTCACATTTAGGGATAATTTGCGTTGTGAGGATTTTTAATTGTATCAACCCTCTTAACTTGTTTAAAATTACAAGAATGGGATTTTATGTAAGTGAATTCTACTCCAAGATATAACTAAAAATTTTTCTCGGTGCTGAATGACTTATTACGGTTTGATTATTTCATCTTAAACTTCCAGAATTTGCAGAATATTTGTATTATTTTCCATTTCAACCAAATGAGCTTGAGGTAACTGTGAAGGTTCCATGGCAATTTTTCCAATATCTGTTATTCGCGGAATCTATAGACAGTTATACAGTTATGAAAGTTTCCAAATTTCCTAACTCTCAATAGTGTTCAACTTCATGATGTTACCTCTATTCCTGAGACTGTTCCAGAATTTTTGTAGAGATTCCGAATTTAAAACAGTCATTAATATTGCCAATATTCCCTAGTTTTGAAAGTTCTAGATATTTCTAGAAACTCACGCTATAATTCTTTAGGTTCATGAGAATTCTATTTTTGAAACAATTTTTATAACGTTTTACTATTTAATTTGTCTGAAGCGTCATAAGATTTTTGTGAAGATTCTACTTCTATAAATATAGTTCAGTGGCATTTTTTTAAAGATTTCTAATAATGTTTTCATTTTTTATTACGTTCCAAATGGATAAAGAGTTAGATCAAAAAGTATGACAGTATCTCAACATATTTATGAAATTATAGAACGATCTATAACTTCTATTAAATGGAAAAATGTTTCCAGAAGATTTTGTTGGCTATAAAATGATGACAGTTGTTAAATAAGAACCAATAAAGTGAAAAGCTTCAGGTTCAGGAATAGATTTATTTTGATATTCTTGTATAGGTAGCTCATACTTATATACCGGGTGGCTACGGAAGTATGGGATTTTTTGGTATTTCATTTCAAAAAATTACTTTCTATTATATCATTAGAAAGGAATGGTTATGCTGAATAGTACAGGCAAGAAAAAGTTGTATGTTCCTATTTAAGTTATGGACCTACAGAGTATTGTTTTTTTCCCAATTTTTCCAATATTTTTTTTGGCGGCTTTTTATAACGCCGACGAATGAAAATAAAATATCACAGTAGTAGCAACTGTTATCAAGTGACGTATGGTTTCCATAGCCAACTTTTCAATTTTTGGCTTTCATTTTGCTTCCACGGCCTACTCGGTGAATTTCAATAATAATTTTTTTCTGATCTAGTTTCTGGTTAGATACCAACTTGTGATATGTCATTAGAAAGGGAATTGAATGCTGAATAAAGCGAAAAGAAAAAAAAATTGGGTTTCCATTTAAAATAAGAAAGTTGATGTTACTTCCGGTCAGACCGGAAGTTAACTTCGACATGTCAATATGCTCAAATTCTAGCTCTTATGTCATTATATCGACGCTCCAAATTTCACAAACCTACTTCATACAATAACTGAGATATTCCGTAGGCAATACTTCCGTAGCCACCCGGTATATGAGCTTGTTCTAAACAGCGAAGTCACCAAACATTGTTTTCGAAAAGTGAACTCACTTTTCTCAACACTTAATGTAATATTAATTGTTTTTATGTAATCTATTACTTTCTATATTCAGGGAATTTTGAGAAAGGTTCCTTAAACTTAGAATGCTGTAAATGGACAATTACTGGAATTTGTACCAAGTTTGAAGATATAAATATGCCAATAACTAATTTGTAAAAACCACTGCCAGCGTCGTTGCTGATATCAGGTTTTATTTCATCAACTGTTTTTTCAGAAACACATTTTCATTAGCATAAATGTGTATGAAGTATATGGAATTCATGTGATGAACAATCATTCTTGTAAATAAATACTACATGTTCATACCCCGTACTATATTATATTCCATGTACAATCGTTCATCATGGCGATATGAAAGACGTAGTATCACAAAAAATGTAAAGAGAGCTAAAAAATGGATTTGCTGGATGAACTGATTTCTCTATTATTTGTGGCGGAAAATGAGTTTAAGAGTTTGAATGAGGTTAGTTTTGACATTATCGTGATGATTACACCAAATTCGCGATTTTTTTTGTGTTCTTTGGTGCTTAGTGAAGAAATAAAACAGTTGTTCATTTCGTCATTGTCAATATTTTATTGTGGGCTGGCGGAAACTCCGTGTCATGTGATACTATATAAAGTTTTGCTGTTAGTATAGTGAGAAACCGTTATCGAAAACAAATGTTTCATACAGATTAAAGACAGAAGCCTTAGACCAACTGAGGTCGTCAACTGAACTATTGTAGATTGACGGTAATTTGGAGACGAAATTTACAGTGAAAAAATCTTCGATATATTGACATATCTCTAACTCTTCTGTGATGTCCCGTGAGTTATATCTGATAAAAAGTTGCGTTAGGATTGTTTATATTGTTTATTGATTTCTCCAAAGCCTTTGATTGCGTGAATCATGAAGTTTTCCCATACAATTTGCAGAGATATGGCATTAGGGGCCTTGCGCTTCAGTGGATTGATTTTTATTTTGGGAATAGATACAGGTCAAATGCATTGCCTTTTCTCTGATTCTGTTCCAGTTAGGGTTGGAGCACCACAAGGATACATATTGGGGCACACTTTGTTTCTTATCCATATCAATGATATACTAGAACAACGGAGCCATGCTAGTAATCGACTTGTAGCTTATGCTAACGATACTAATTTTCTTTTGGCCACCATACCACCATAACATAGAGCCATGTAGTAATTTTTGGTTGTAGCCCCCAATTTTTCCCGCATATTCTCCTGCACAGATTGAAGTCTACATTTCAGTTGGTTATGTAAGAAAAATGTCGTTAGTAATATTCTTCTAGTACCTACTCAACGAAATGAACTCAAATTCACTTGATGGTAGTGACGTTGTCCAGGATAAATTTCCGCTACTTTAAAACCGAGCAATTTGGACAATTTTCTTTTTACTCTCCCGATTGAACTAATATGGTTTGCAAAAGGGGATACCAAACTGCAACACAGTTGCAGTTGTAGACTAATTTGGAAGTGTCAGTATTTATTAGATGTTCACTAATTCCTATACATTAATGATTTAAAAAAATGAGGTGGACTTAGCACGATTCTATGAAGGACTTGAAATGGTATTCAGTTCAAACAGCTGTTAGACTGTGACTATCAAAATTGAGTTGCAATTGGTAGCTTGTCACAGTCTAACAAATATTTAATACTTCAAGTTCTTTGGAAATACTCTGAATTTTTCGAAATTTATTCAATTTCATTTGTTTTTATTTCGATTTTGTACTAGTTTACGAATGCACGAATCTTTGGAAAAACTAGTCTTGTTAAAAAAATGTCAATGAATATAATCTCTAACAAATTATATCTGTAAACCAAAACACGACAATTTCTCGTAATGCATAAGTAATTATAGTATTAAAATTGAAAATTTTTATAGTCTTTGACCACAGGATTGTGGTTTGATGTACGAGCATTACGAATAACAAAAAAATGGTGTTTGTTCTGTGAAATTATGTGGAAATGCTGTTATTGTTACAATGATAGAGTAATTTTCTGACTACAATAGAATGCATCGGATTGTAAAGTAACAATTAAGGAGGGATCATCTCCATCCAACGTGAATTATTTGTTAGCATGGGGGAAATTGGTCAATTATGTTTTTCATGAAACGCGACAAATAATCTGGTTTTCATGAATGATTTTATACAGAATTTTACTCGTTATCACAGGAAGTGGGTGGAAAAGAATTATAGATTCTATACACAATATGTGTCTGTTTGAATTTGTTAGTAATTCAAACTGATCTTTCAACAACTATGACCTGAGAAATTTCAGAACTTCACAGATATCATCCAGAATTGTTTAGAAATTATAAATAATCCAGAACCTCATAAAATGCCGACATAGTTTGACGTCATGTTTCAAACAAACAGATAACTAAACTTTAATGAGTTGCTAGAAGTGGCTCAATTTTAAATGAAAATTTTATACCGGTTAATTTTAGCCAATCAGATGCCTGCATTTTGACATGTTGCTATGACAATAACTTCATTTCTTCGGATATTTCCCTGCGTAGAGGGAAATTAATCAGTGGAAATTTCCCTCTGGCTTGACAGCTGTCATAAACATAGTGGCGTATATTATTTTTGATAGATATTTATTTATTACTTAGTTATAGGTTCATGTTATTATCTGATATTTATTCATTCATACCACACTTTGATAGAGCATAGGGAAATCACAATATTTGACATCAAATCCGAGATTAATAAATGAAGGTGCCGCCGATGTAATTCATTAGCGTCCGATAGAAGTAGACCTTAACTCTTTTTCCCTATCCTCTAGCACTATAAAATTATGTGATTTTGGTAGAATATTTGCTTCTCCATTCAATTATTTGAACCACTTTTCACTAGAGCATAGGGAAATTAAAATATTTGATATCAAATCTGCAAAAAAAATAATTCGCAATTCGCTGTTATGAGACAAAGCCTTAACAACGGCCTACTGTGATGTCCGTTACATACAGTGTGTCCCACTTTGAGCAGCACCACCTCCGTATTTTCTTATTCGACTACCGATTTCAATTTTTTTTTCAAAATGTAGTACTCAATGTGATCTACAACTCCGATTAGTCATACATCTCATTACGTTTCAACACGGCCAACTATGATCAATTGAAAATGCAAAAAATCAGTAAGTAATATCAGGGATTTTTTTAGCGGAAAACTAATATTATGAACACGTTGGGAACTCTCAGAAACACATGTGTTCAAATTTTTATGACGGTGTCGTATATAGGGTGTTTTTATTGAGAATAATTATCCCATGAACAAAAATAATAAAAAAAAAATAATATAATATCATGAATATATTCATATACCCTGTTCAGTATCTGTTCAGTATTTTTTCTGCACATATCATGCACAGGGTGTTGTTTGAATTATTTTTTAAGTTCAATTATTCTGAAATTCATGGACACTGAATCAAATTTTGATCTTTTCTGCTTTTCCTATACAATTTGCTAGTTTCTATGATTATATTTTGATTATTGAAAAGAAATTATAAAAATCGTGAAGCAAATGAAATTTATTACGATTAATACTTCAGAACAAAAGCAAATGAAAACTTATGAATACGCTTAGTTATTTTTTTTATATTTCAGTATTCTCTATTAATCCTCCATTATTTTCTATACATTATAGAATTCTTCTCCTGTTGTTTATAGCCACCTTCTTCAAAATATTAGGGGTAATGCCATGACATGCTTCCAAAATCCTTTCTTGTAGTTCTGCTCTACTTCTAGGCCTAGACTTATACACGTTTTGCTTCAAGGTGCCCCACAAGAAGAAATCAAGTGGGGTCAGGTCTGGGGACCTTGCTGGCCAGTGAATAAGTGGACTATTGCGACCTATCCATTTTCTTCTGAACTTGGTGTCCAACCAAGCGCGTACTTCTCTAGCATTATGAATGCTTGCACCATCTAACTGAAAGTAAATATTCCGTCGTAGCTCAATCGGAATGTTTTCCAATCTATCCCATAATTGATTATTTAAAAAATTGACAAATATTTGTGAATTTACGTTGCCTTCAAAAAAAAATGGTCCAATAATTTTTTCCCTAAAATACCACACCAAAGGCAATATTCCAGTCTTCTGATATTGTCGCCATCCTCAAGAGTGTGGAGGAATTTCGGTTTAAATGGAATGACCTTTTCATTTTTCAAATGCCTCCAAATTTTGATTTTGGTAAGCCGATATCGAGAGAGCATTGTCTAAGACTACTTGTGGGATTGTGATTGAAATAATCTGAAATATTTCTATCGTCATTTTCTCGTCTCCCGCGCCCCCTTCTTGTTGAATTCAGCACAGTTCCCGAGCTGTTGAATAATCTACTTATCCGACTCACCGTAGTGTGATTAAATGGCATCCCGATCTTGATGCCTTCGATTGAATTCAATAGCTGCTTCTCTTGATGACCTGGTATTATCACCAATAATTTTAATAATCTCTATTCTCTCCGAAAGAGTGAGCCTTCGTTGCATAGGCATTGCTGCACAAATAGTTATAATGAAAACGTAGACATTAAACAACAATCGTTATCTGTCAAAATATTTGAAAATGTGAATATCGCATTACTTCCATAGCCATCTTGAGGGTATTTCCTAAAAGCTATTAGCATTTTAGTTAGGAGACCTGAGTGAGGGAGTTGGTGAAAGATATACATTATAATGAAGGGTTGTGTTTCCACGACAGTCCTGATCATCAGTTTATGAACTCTCTGGGCATTCTGCAGAAGCGGAAACATAGTTATTAGATCGGTACCTTTCTTTTATAAAGTTTCAGTAAAACTTGACATCACGATATTTATTGCCATCTTACAAATAATGAAAACCGAACTCAATTGGACTTTTGTATATTTCTGAAGAGAAAGTAGAAAACATAAACATTCGATTGAAGTATCCATACATTTTATGATAATTTAACTTGAAAAATAATTAAATCCTAGTAACTGAAGAGGAATTCTCAATGTATGAAAAATAATTATAACAAATGTATAACTTATAATTCAGGATTTGATATGTTTTTCATTTGAAGAATTGTTATTAAAACAAATTCAGTTGGTTCCCGATTTTTCATTATTTCCTTTCAATAATCAAAATATAATCATAGAAACTACCAAATTGTATGGGAAAAACAGAAAAGTACAAAATTTTATTCAAGTATCCATGAATTTCAGAATAATGGGGCTTCAAAAATAATTCATTCTTATTTCAAACAACACCCTGTGTATGAAATGTGCAGAAAAAATACTGAGCAGATGTTCAAGGGGTATTAGAATATATTCATGATATTATACTATTCTTTTCTTATTATTTTTGTTCATGGGATAATCATTCTCAATAAAAACACCCTATATACGACACCGTCGTGAAAATTTGAACACATGTGTTTCATAGAGTTCTCAATGTGTTTATAATATTAGTTTGCCGCTCAAAAAATACCTGATATTACTAACTGATTTTTTGCATTTTCAATAGATCATAGTTGGCCGTGTTAAAGTGAAATGGGATGAACGAATAATCAGAAATGTAGATCTCATTGAGTACTACATGTTGCAAAAAATTTATTTTGAAATTGATCGTCGAATAAGAAAATACGGAGGTGGTGCTGCTCACCTAAGTATGTCACCAAATTAATTTCTATTTTAAAAAAGTTTTGGTATAAAATTTTCTTACCGAATCTCCCGCGAGCATGAATTAATATTGCGGAAATTTTCCTCAGTTGCGAATTTTTTAAGAAAGTTCGCACTTCGAGAAAATTTCCGGAAATAATTCATGCTCTAGGGAGATTAAAAGTGAAAATTTCAAATGACCATTGAATCATGCAAAAAACTGCTAATGGAAATATCGTATTACAATCCAGCAATTCCAATGAAGTAGATTGGCAGAAATAATGAAAATACTTTCTCATCTACCTCCTCCACTTTGGTTAATATTGCAACAGATTTAATAAAACAGGTATCTATACGAATCAAAATTCATTAGTGTTTCATGCACGAGCTTAAAAACTTCCAGCAAAAAATTCTTTTCAAATATTTTGAAGAAATTGATGGATATTATACAATGAAACTAATATTGTTCCAGACTCTCTGAAAATATTTCATATTTTGCCCAGTCACAAAAAATGCTTCAATGAATGCCCAACAAATTATAAATGTATTATATATTATATTTTTTTGTTTATTTTGAATTTCTTATCGACTCAGCTTCGTAAATTGCTTGGCAATTATCAACTTAAACATCACAAACAGTGGAAAATTCCTAATTGGTCTTCATCCGTAATTCTTTTGTTTTTGTTGCAGAAAACGGACTTCCAAGAAGACTCAGGACGGCTTACACCAATACCCAATTACTAGAACTAGAAAAAGAATTCCACTTTAACAAATATCTATGCCGACCGAGGAGAATCGAAATAGCCGCTTCATTGGATTTAACGGAACGACAGGTAAGCTGTCAGTTGTAACCTGTTATTTTACACTTAATTAATGAGAGAATAGATTTTCATTATGCGTCATTAGCACAATCATCAATCACAGAAATCGAAGCAATTGCTAGGACACCACCAAAACACAACAGGTAGGCGCTAGTCTGATCTCTGTAGCTCCAGAAGGGCACTGACTGTTTATGAAAACTTCTTTTTCTTACTTGACCCATGTGATCTAGTTTCACGCATTGGGAGGTCTTGAAATAGTAAATAGTTATTTACGAGATATGTGAGATATAGACACTATTGACGCTTGCATATGAGAATCATACAAGTTAAATTAATTTTAAAATAAAATAAAAATTCCATTACCAGTTCCTAAATAATTCGAGCCGTATCGTTTGTTACTAAAATTTTTAAAATTGACGCTCTCCCTACTTCGTTCTAACATTTATACAGTCTGAATATCATGAACACCTTCAAAGTTTTCAATTTCTTCGTCATTGCAACTCCAGCAACTTCCAACGCTTCAAAATGTTCATAAACCCGTCCCGACTTTTTCGACTTTAACAAATTTTTCATACTTTTCCACATTTTTCAACCTTTGCAACAATTTTTTCCACATTCCCAAATTGTTGACTGCCTCAAATTTTCTTCACCTTCAATTCAATTATTATTTCAGTAGTTTCGCTCACACCTTTGTCATTTCTTCAAAGTTTCGACATTTTCAACATTTGTATACAATTAATTCTGAGTCTTAACTTTTTTCTTCTGTCACTTTGCAGGTCGCCCTATGATATGTTTCAGGTACTTTGAATGATTATGATAGCAATTACTGATCACGAAATATCAGTGAACATTTCGAAAATTATGAACAAATTATGAATAGTTATGAAATAATTCAATTTATCGAAAGGCATATCTTAAAAACGGAATATACAAAGTTGAAAAAAATTTAACAGATAATAGTCGACGTTTTCAAAACTGCTATGAGTGAAAATAGGTTGAAACTAACCAAACAGTTTTTGAGATATTCAATAAGCCTGTACCTAATTGAAAGGTAAAATTGAACAACTGATTTCATCACACAGTTTCTCTATCTTCTGTTCAATCAACACTACCAACGAATTATTTCCTTTGCAGTCAAAATCGATCTGTCAATTGTTCATTATAGAGGTATTTTCCAAAATTTTAAAATTCATATTTCTAACAGAGAAGGAGAGTTATCCAGAAACAAAATACGTTTCAATCGATTAGAGTAGACTGAAACTCCTATCAAAATATGACTTGTAATTCAAGTAACTCCCAGTAAAAACTGAAACAATATTTATTTTAAAACAATATCAAATTATACATAAAGGTAGTATTAAAAAAATAAATCAAGCATATTCTTGAAATTTTATTGAAAATTGACGTGAGAAATTATCTTGAAATTGCATACTCTTGTATCTCAGATTATAATATACGTACTACTTTCCAGATTAGTACTAGCATGTTTATCGATAATCTCCGATGTTTAATTCTATGCTCAGTTTATAATTTGTTTTATAATCCCCTATCTTTATTTCTTAAAATACCATTATTTCTCCAGCTCTATTTAATTTTGATTTTTTTATTTATTGCCATTAATTAGAAACTCAGAATTATCATGAGTTTATTATTGATGGAAAAGTAAGCTCTGGAATGATTTTTCTTGTGCAGAGATTGAATCCAGTATTTTGTTGGGTTCAGAATCGTTCACCGAGTAACCTGCAATAAGAGCATTTATTATTAGGTATTAAGTAAACAACAACGTAATGGTAATGGTAATGGTAGGTATGGATGGTGACTGATGCGCTGCGGCCTACTTAGATCTATTGTGCCCCATCTTCTTCTGCTATTTCAAGGTGTTGTCGTTTATAGCAGCCCCCAAGCCCCCAATTCGAGGTATTTCTCCCACAGTCTGCTGGTGTGCTCCCAGCAGACTGTGCCCAGCTTCCTTAAGTGTTCTTTGAGTCTGCAGTGCCCCGTCAGAAATCCCGTGATTGTCTTTAGACTAGTTTTGCTGAGGTTAATCAGTGTCTTCGATCTTGCTCGGTTGAAGTTGCCGAGGAGATCTTTGGCCTGCCTTAGCCCTGGAAGTCTTTGCCAGTATGTTGCTCTCATTACTCCTTCAGTTTTATTGAGTTCTTCTTGAAAGTAAGATTTTCCAAGTCCGCAGAATGGTTCTAGCCCGATCAGTGGCGTTGATGTTCATTGCCCTCCACTCCGACGTACCCCGGCACCCAGAGGAGGATCACCTTGTTTTTCCTGCCTAGATCATTAAGTTTGTCTAGGCATTCCCAGACCATCTTTGAGTTGATGTTATATGAGCTCAACGCTTTGATGGCTGCTTGACTGTAGGAGAGGATTGCGATTTCCTTGTTCCGATATTTCCTGTCGAGGTTGCACCTTCCCTTGGCGTGAATTTCCGCTTGAAAAATACTGGGGAATTGGCCCATGGGTTCGGACATCTTCCAGCATTTTTAGACCTTTATACTCGATCTCATCAAATCATTCTTTTTCAGGTTAAAGTCTGGTTCCAGAACAGGCGGATGAAACACAAGCGACAAACACTTGGTAAAACAGGAGAAGATGGAGACGACAAAGACTCAGTTACCAGTGAAGGCAGCAAGAGTGCCAAGATGGGCGACAAATACCTGGAAGAAGAAATTTCGAAGAAGAGCTGCCAAGGTTGCGAGATGCCCCCCGCTGGTTTATGCACCCCTCACGAGGATGTTCCCGATAATTCGTCCAAGAGAGGAAATAATAATAACACCCCGAGTGCCACGAATAACAACACTAATTTTAGCACTAATAGTAACGGGGCGAGTAGCGCGGAACTATGTGGCGACAGTGAGTAAAATGATATATTTCTATGGTTTCATCTCATCATTTCATCCGATCAAGCCTGCTATGGACTAATCACACTTGATAACATTAAAAAAATCGAATGAATACAGTAATGGAAGATAACATACATAATACAATACTTGACATTTATTCGGTGTTTCCATAGTTTTGACTCGATATATCGATATATCTGTTATTAGATCTTTACCCATAGGTCATCGTTATATATGAAACAGGTCGAAATATTTCAGATAAGTCAACTCCTGTAGAAATTAACCCATTTAAAAATGACGTCTGAGTCACTTTGACAGAGCGATAAAATGGTGCCTTTTTTATCGTGATGAAAATGCATGTATCTCAAAACCAGACTTCATCTATTTTTGATACAAAAACCTACAACATGAATCGTTTTGGCAAACCAATCCATTTATAACAAATGAGTTTTTCAGAGCTGTTCTTTCAAATTATATTTTCAATGAAGGTGTTTATTATTGTTGTACATTTTTAGGTACAGTGCGGGTTTCAATAGTCCCCCTCATGTTGACTTATGAACATTTTGAGGTACAAACATAAAAAACGGTTTGGAAGGTATCACCGATACTAGTTCTTGAAATAAAACACATTGTGATTGCTCCATAGATGGCGCTGGGGGCACATAAAAATGTTTAAATGGCATGGGGGTTCATGTGTCACATCGTTTAAAAGATAATTCAATTATATTTTCAACAATCAACATTTTTTCAAATTCCGTGACACTTGTCCCCCATGATTTTCGAAATGTTTAAGTTGACTTTCCTCCCTGCGCCATCTATGAAGCAATTACAATGTGTTCTATTTCAAAAATTAGTATCGGTTATACCCTCCAAACGTTTTATTGAAAGTTTGTACGTCAAACTGTTTACAAGGGGGGACTATTGAAAGCCGCAAGGTATATTGTTGATCATGCCAAATAACATCCGAACTTTTTTTTTATTTGATAAATTTCTTTCAACTCAAAATTTTTCTATCAGTAATTTCACTACAAAAACTGAGATTAGACAAATTGCTCGACTTACTGTCTCGCATTTTTTTCATGTCAGTTTTTCTCATGAAATTACTGATTGGCAAAGTTCATCCGTTAAAAAAAAGCTCTTGTGTTTTTACTGTTGACAAAAAAAAAAGTCTAAAGTATCAAAATATAGATCAACGTGGCTTAAGTATATTTCGCAAAAACTGAATTCGTCTGAATAGTAATATACAAAATTCATAGATAACCCCTATAAAGAAAGCAATTTCAATATTCTTAATGGAATTTGAATCCATTATTTTTTTTCGCCCAAACCTTTAGATAAGAATTTTAAGAAAATGATTTATGAAATATTGCGAGAAAAAAAGCTGGGACACATAACTTTTGTTTTTGAGAAAAACTTTTTGAACCACATTCAAACTGTGTACCTTTATAGGAGTATTTTGAAAATACATTTTCACAAAATGAGAGAAATTTGAAAAACCGTAAGGTTTGGTGATTCAAACCTTCATGAAACTTGCTTTTATTTTGATCGTGAAACACGATAATCAAATAATATACACGGTTTTTCATTAAAAAAATGTAAAACTTTGATACGTTTCATATTTTTGGCACAACATGAAAATATTTTTGAAATGTAGCGCTAATAAGTCGCTTTCCAACCTAAGGAAAAAACGTTTTTAAAATGAAATGCTTAGCTATAATATTTCGTATCAAATATAGTGAATAACCCTGTATATCATCATTATGAATCCAGTAATAACAGATTTGGTAATAATCCCGGCGTATTTTTCACTTTATCGTTTTGTTTGTAGGTAAACGTGCGAGTTCACCCTGCATTTTTCACGCACGCCGATAGGTACAGGTGTGAACGTCGACAGGCATTCTTTTCTCATGCTTGTATTTGAATCGGCCTTAATAAAAATTTAAAAACATTTCTTCACACCAACTTTGCATAAGGATATTCGGTTGCCCGACGTTTCGTTGTCCAGCACCCATCATCATCATAACTTTTCAAAATATGGCCGTTTTAATAAAAACCGTTTCTTGAAAAATTTCATATTTTAAATTCAAGTATCACATAGAGATTTTAATACATTTAAATCATCTTTTAGTTTTTTCACAGATTTTCGAGTAAGTTGATAATGGTTGATCGATAACGAAACGTCGTTGATAACGTTGAGAATTCAAAATCGTTTATGAGTTTTGGTTACAAAGTAGGTCTGAGAGATTTTGATGATTATAAAAAAAATGGCATTTCATTACTATAGAAACAACAAGATACATAATACTTAATACGGGTGATAGGGAAAAAAACAATAAGCACTGCCAAAGAAATTCATGAATGCGATTCAAATTTGCAATTTTTTCTCATATAGAATTTTTTTTGTTGTACAGGGCCTTTTGATAACCTGATGAACGAAGAAGATTCTAGATCGAACGAAGGAAGCGAATCCCAAGCATCGCCGAGGTTACCGAAAAAGATTCCACCGTTATCAAATGCTACTGTAAAAGTAGAAGGAAGAAGAAACTCTCCGAATTCATGTGATAGGAAATTAGGAATAAGGAAGGTATCGCCTAGTCCGAGTCATAGCAAAGACAGTGGAATCAGTCTGAATTCCCACGAGAGTATACCGATGAAGATGTCGCCGAATAGTTCATCAACACCAGGAGCCACAGTCGTACACTCCAGTCCGTTAGGTAAATGGCTTGTTTTTGCAAAGCGTATAATTTTCTGATTTTAGTAATGTCGTTGCGAGCTGCATCTTCGCATATCCCCTTCACTTTATTCAAAGCAGTAGAGAGATTGATGATGAAATTGCATAGCACTTGTATTATAGGTAATAAGATTTCCAGTACTTGTCAATTTCATCGTCGTTTACTACTCTACAATAGTTTGATGATGAATTGAATCGATTGAATATGTTTATTTTGAAAAAATGCATAGAACTAGCAAAAGGAAAGATACAAAATGATAGTCTTGGAACAGAACTGAAGAAAAATCAAGTTATACTAATATTTGGTTTAACTGTTTTTAAAAATTGATATTCCAAGTCGATTATTGATATTTCTCATCTATATTTTTCAATTTTTTGGTTGGTGATTTCGTCTATGCCTTTTAGAGATTATCAGAACTGCATTTTCATGAATTACAATATTCGATAAATAAAAAACAATTCATTATTTACTCACCCCGCCATCTACCAATTTATGATAACACGCTATTTGAAAACCATTCTCTCTTTCGATATTTCCTTCAAAATCGCCACTATTTTCTTACTGTACATGTTCATTATCCATTCCATTGTGCAAAAAATGTTTGCACGATGATGTTTCTATTTTATCACTAATATTCTTGCAACCCAATTGCTTCACCAAATTGATCCCAAATCATAAATAGACGATAAATGAACTAATATATCATCACATCATCATATTAATCAGGCAAATTTTCTTCTTCCTCAATCACATCAGTAATTTCAGGATAATTTACAATCACAATTACGTTCAAACATTATGTATCATCATTTCAAATAGAGAATGTATGTTATTACTTTTTTCAATACTGTACTATACCTGTCCCATATCGAATTTGCTATAAAGACCAAAGTTTCACTTCCTGACAGTGGTAGCTCCTCTATTGGTATAATTTTGTACTTTCAAGCTCAAGGTACTACTCACAAAATATTTCTGATTCATTTTTTCTTCTGGCTCCATGATATTTGCATCAAGAATGAATGTACTCGGACGAACAAACTCATAAGTAAATATAGACTGGCAAAAGAAATACACAAGATCCCAATTTTATAAGTCAAATTGTTCGTTTAGTAGGCCCAAAATTTGAATCATGTTCATTTGTATAAGAATCGCAAAAATAACATCGCTCAAGGACACAGTTGTTGGTCGACTTCCTGAGCAATTTAAATCACCAAAATTCAAAGCAAATTACTAATATAGAAATTTTACTCGAACAAGCTAAAGAATAAAGAAAAGTATGGAAACAGTTACAATATTTTCGAAATGCAGAAGAGGAAATCACCAACCGAAAAAGTCAGAAATATAAATGAGAAATTGTAGTAATCGACTTGGTATATACATTTTTTAAAGCAGTTAAACCTTCTATTCTAAGTCTATAATGTTGTGTCTTTCTGTTTGCTAGTGCGATATATTAATTTCAACTGCAGTTTCATAATCTTTTGATAACATTATCAGGATTTCGAACATAATCATCGAATCAGGTAATTTTTCACCAAAAGCTTTTATTGAATGAATTTCGTCTTGTATCATATTAGCAGTTATACATTCAGACCTTTACCATTCAGTCAAGTGAGCATACCCATACCTGTAAAGTAAACAATGATAATATCTGCCCAATCACACTCATAACGATGATCCTTTGGGAATCCCTTCATACAGGTAATATAGCCATCCTTTTTGCTGATTTGAGCAGGCTTTGATGAATTTTCCGCTACTACATCAAACTTTTTGATACAATATTCTGTTCATCTGGAAACTCCATGTATGATAATCCCACTTCCCATCCAATTTGATGATATTCTCATTTGATAAATCAATTTGGACAGTTTAATTTTCGAATTGTCCATTTGCTGTTATCAACTGATCTTTTACTACACCAATTATTGCTTTAATTCATGAACCTTGGACCCATAACTAAATCAGAAATTGTAATAATCGACTTGGTATATCAACTTTTGAAAGTACCCAATATTGTTATTACCTTCATTTTCAAGTAACTTAAAGAAACCTGAATGCTGACCTGAAGTTCTAACATGTGAATGAGATTTCAAAATCAAACATGATAATGATAGAAAATTATTCAAATATAAAGCAAGACTAGTGAGCAGAAGTTTCATACTAGGATATAGAATCGATTCAGAGGAAATCACCGAACCAAATCATCATATGTTTATGTAGATGTTGGTTCGATCAGAGTAAAATATGAAGGGGATCTGAAAACCTTCTGGAACAAACTCTTATTTGGAAATGATTATTATCTAACATCAAGGATTCATATTTCTCAACCAAGCTTCATACATTCGAACCATTTAAAAAAAATCCACATGCATGATTCCAATCCTGTAGCAAAAAACCTGATACTACAGAAAACTGTTCGAATCGTAAGTCCCCAGTTATATAGTAGAAATCACATTGATTGAGAATATGTCCTAGACATTATAAAACCAAAGAAATTGATTGCAAATGCTGTTAAATCATGAGGTGCTACTAGTTTATGGCATCATCATCGTGGATGACTGAATCTATCATTATCATTTCTATTATCGTCATTATACAGGGTGTTCCAAATTAAGTCGGCACCATTGCCAACTCCGTTATTAGTGATGCTACGAAATGGGCAAACTAGTAGCAATTTAAATGGCGATCATATACATCTTAAAGCCATTCCGCTAGCCGTATTTATTTTGTGAATCAAAATATGTCTGCTGAAATGATAACTTTGAAGCCGTTTTTGAACATAACAGAAAATACTGAACGGTCATATGAATGTGGATGTGGTTGATTCAAAAAACATAATTATTATGAGCGATCAAGTTGCCTTGAAACTTTGTTGAAATACTATTTGTCAAATATTCTCAAGTATATCATGACAATGTCATAAATTATTGCAACTGTCAACTACTGTTCGAATATTTTTCGAAATGCCGTTTTCCTATCAAGAAAAATGTGATATGTTAGAATCCAACTTGGTTTGCCACAAAAATAGCGTAACAGCACTCCAACACTACAGCAATTCGTTCCCCGATCGTGAATTACCTAATCGTTTTTTTGCTATGCTTCATTTTCGATTCAGAAACAATGAAAAAGTTTTTGCGAATAGGAGAACTAAAAACCGTTTTGTAATATCTGAAGATAGATAAATTGACGTTTTATCCTACTTTGAGGTATATCCAAATAATTCCATCAGAGATTTATCTAGAGAAATAGCTGTTCCACTGTCTGGTATTCAAAGAATTCTGAAGAACATAATATTTCTCCTTATAAGTTAAGACCAGTGCAAACACCAGAACCTGGTGATCCTGAGAGACAATTGGGGTTTTGTCGGTGGTTTATGAATAAATAATGCAGACAAGTTCCAAACTCCTATAGAAATATTATAAAGAGCGATGAGGCTCATTTTTCAAATCGTGGGATGTATAATAGAGAGAATTTCCTTTATTGGAGTATATAGACATAACCCATTTCTAGTCCTTCCCCACAATCCGCAAAGACGAATTAGTATTAAAGTTTGGTGTGGTCTATTTAGAGGCAGAATTATCGGTCCATTTTTCTACCATGGTTCTTTGAACGGACCCCGTTACATTAATGTATTAATTATTATTAAGAGGGTTGGAAGAGTTTATCGATGATCTTGATCTGGAGGCTCGTCAGATGATCTATTTTCAGCAGGTTGGAGCACCAGCACATAATGTCAGTGGCGTAAAAAGAATGCTGCGAGGCTGTTTTGGAAACAGATGGATTGCTACAAATGGTCCTGTTAAGTGGCCCCCTCGTTCACCAGACATGACACCTCTAGATTTTTATTTTTGGGGATTTCTGAAAAATGGGGTGCACAAAATGAAACATAATAATGTAGATGAACTGAAAAAATTATATTGAAACTAAAATTTATAGAATTGATGGCCGAACTGTCTTGAATGTCACACGTAGTGTCAATGGGAGGGCCCAAATATGTGTTCTACAAGAAGGCGGTGTTTTTGAACATTTACTCGATATTTTATAGCACTTCATCAAATCCGTTTGTTATAAATGTTTCCTATTGATAAAACTGTCTCATTTTCACCTTTACGAAAAAAAGTCAAATATAGGGTGTTCCATTGAAAGAAATATCATTTTATGAAATATTCTGAAAACGCGACTGTAATTTTTTGACAATTGAAAATTGTGCATTATATTTCATAATAAACATCCTTTCATTTCAGGCATTTCAACGAACATGGTATACCCTCACATCCAACGTTCCTCACCCACCACCGCCACAGCAATAGCCTCAGCGACCGTCACCATCCAGAACGTGCCGAACCCAGCCTCCCCATTCGCTGCGAGAGGCACCACCACCGCCCACTTCCCCAATCAGTACAACATGAACACTCAAGTGGACTATCGGACGGACAGCAGAACCAAGCACTACCAAGTGCCACAACAGATGTACTCGGCAGACCTGTACAACCCCGATCACCCCACTGTGAACGACGCCCATCCCTACCACCGAGCGCAGGGTACATTAGGGCAGGGCGGTACCAGCAGGATGCCCGGTAGAGGCCGACAAGCGGCGTGTCACCATAGCTACCCGCTCCAGCAGCAGTACTACAACTACAAGAACCAAGCCGGGGAGAACTATGGCATGCCGCAGGGGAGCTACGGCCAGGGGTATAGTTCTGGGGAGCACGCCGGGTATAACCACTACGGATACGCGGGGAACAACGTGTACCCCAACGATGGTAACGAGACCATGGCACACATGCCGAATTCGGTACAGCTTCACCACGACCCCGCGGCGAACTACTACCCCAGTGAGGGTATGATCCCCGTGAATAAGATGCAGCACCACGACTATCAGAGCAAAGTTGGCTACTACGAAAACAGTTACAACGCTAACCACCTCCCTGCCAACGCTGAGGCGACTTACGGTATGCCCACGGAGATTTTTCCTGCTACGAATAACACCTCGACTACCCTCATGACGCCCCCTGCTAGCGTTCCGCCCGAGGCTAGTGATAGTTATAATAACTACCACCAGTTCTATGGTGGGGATACCCAGACTCCGGTGGCGCCACCTGGCGAGAGTAGTAACAGTTCGTCGGACTTTAATTTTCTCAGTAATCTAGCGAACGACTACACTCCTGAGTATTATCAAATTTGATTTGATTTAGTGCAATTGACGACACAGTTTACTGTTGTTTTTTTTATTGTTGAAATGTGATTATTACTTGATTGTTTATTGTTCGAGAGTTTTATGGCGAGGTTTTAGTTTCGTGCTGGTTGATCGATGGATTATGTTGTAGAGCTTATGGAATAGAGACAATCCTGAATCATATATTTGATGAAAAAATCATGTTGTTGGGTGACCCTTTCGAACAAAAAGTTTTGATATAAAAATGACTTTATTACACTCAAGGTACTATGAAAGTTCAAACGAGCTGCCTATTTTCCGAAAGGTATGTATGGTGTATGTTTTTGAAATATAGAATAAGTCAAAAATCACACCACTATGCTTTTGGCAAATGGTTTTAGGTATTTACTAGAATTTTGTTTTGGTATATGTATGAACTGGAGTATATACGCTATATTTTTGTCAGTAGATATTTATTTTATAATGAGGTTTAGTAGAATTGATTTTCTCCTCCATGATTTTCGTAAAATTTCATAAAAATTTCATAAAGCAGAATCTGAAATCTGAAAGAATATACAGGGTGATCCATTTAACAAAGAGAGAGAAGAAATGTTGTGCTGAGGATTTGTGGTGCACTCTCTACATTTAGAAATAATTTCAAATAGTGATGTTTTTGAATCTCTAGGTATCAACAGTTCATAAGAGGTTATGACTGTATATTCAAACCTAATTCCTAGAAATCTTTTCAAATGAAAGGAATTTTCTACACCTCCTGAAGATGATATTTATTAATGATAACGATGTTTTTTGGAGTTTTATTTAATCGACCAATAAAACATGTGTTGCCCGGAATCTCATCTACTTGTTTACGATTATGTTGTACCCATACATTCAAATTTCATTCTATACAGGGTGTCCAAGGACTTCCTATTTTCGTGCCCAGGAATTTTCAAAATGATTACTGGTTTTCTTTAATAACTTTCAACTGTAAATCAAAGGAATACTTTCGATGAGGTATCATGCATGAGTCCGAAGGTTCACACCTCAAAACTGGAATTACTCGTGCGTAAAGTTGGTTTGAGAAAAAATGCACTTTTATTAAGAAAAGTGTCCTGGAAACCCTGATTTTATAATAAATATTGAGATATTTTAGTCATTTGAAAGTTTTGAGGTGTAGACTTCATAGCCAAATCGCCTAATTTCCAGAAACCTACAACTAACTCGTGCTTGACACCTCATTGAACTAATTAATTTATTTTGTCAGTCATTTTCAGTCAAAACTTTTCCATTTTGTGACCAAGATCCCGTTACCTAATAGCGTAAAAGGGAAAGAAGTTATGTGAAGAACTGTTGATATTTCGACCCCATTTATTCATTTCTGCGAGGAAAAGAGAAGGTCCTGGAACACCCTGTATAAAGGGCTTAGAATAGGTAAATCAAAAATCATTTGCCATAAAAATAGTGCGACTGATATTTGTCGGTTCTAAGTAAAATCTGCGTATAGATAATGATTATTCACTAAAGAAACACGTTTTGATGAATGTGGATGCCACTGATACTTACCCACATACATATACAGGGTGTTTCTAAATTCAGGCGAAAAAATTCATTAGCAGATGTTCGACAAACTATTAGTTATATGGATGAAGAGCAGTTGATAGAAAAGTTGAGGAATATAACAAGAATTCTGAATAAGCATTATTTTTAATTTACAAAATTAATCCACATAAAAATGTTGATATGAAATATAATTAGGGTTGTTAATTCAATCCCTTCTATATGATGGTGATACCGATTAAAATATCCAAATATACCTATTTACAAGTGTATGTATACTACACCAATTAAGTTTCTACACTAACACAAATTTGAGGAAAATTGAAATAAAAACTCTATTTTACTTCTGTTCTTTCAAAGATTTTATCTCTGTTGGACTAAGAACATTCTCCTATTTGACATGAATTTAGAAACGCCCTGTATGTAGGCTATCATTAACTGCAATGGAATAATTTTGAATAACTGTCCAGAAGAAAAGACAAAGAAGTCGGAGAATATATTTTACTGCTTTTTCTGGTTTTATAATAATAATATTTTTTTTACCAAAATCTTTTTCCACTGAATTCTGAATTTAAATATTCCAACATAAGCAACCTCTTTGTTTAAAAATACAAAAAGTCATTTTTATATCAGAAAGTGTCTTGTAAGACCATTGACGTTCTGAAAATCGAAGGGTTTGCCCGAAGTATAGTCCAGCCGGTAAATTTTTATGAAAAAATAAGTGAAGCCAACAATCAAGATTATACCTTTATTATTGACATGTACAAATGGTGTAGTAGATACGAAGCACGGCCAAAATGGTTCAATGTAATATTAAATGAGAGGTTAGGAAAACGGTAGTTTGTTGTTCAATGTAAATATGCAGTATATGTATTACATTATAATGTACAGGTACATCAACGCATTGGTATCATTTAGTATTTTGAATCGATGAATATACGACTTTAGCTTTACAATGTTTTTTATTTAACGATTGACAATTTTACCGAAGGTACACAGCAATAAAATATAAACTGCCGCTCTAAAAAATCGATATTGAAACACGAAGTACCTAAAATAACTTACTAAGGGGTTGTGATAAGATAACGGAAAAAAAATCTTCAATATATTGTATTATCGATGTATGAATCGCCCGAAAATAATGTTCTTTTTTTCATTTCATAAAGTATTTTTCTATCCAAAATAAAATATCTGAAGAGTTTCTCATCACACCCTCACCATTGTGCCCTGCTCTGCTCTGCTCTGTTCTGAAAAACTGTTCAACTCGAGAATGGTTGAAGATAGAGCAATTCTGCAAACGCTAATCTATTCAGGATGATGAAATTGATATACTTCGTGAATTTCAATTCGATCAACTGAAAACAAAAAATTACTTGAAAAAAGTTCCAAAGGGGCAGACTCCTAAAAATCATAACAATTACAAAACCATCTGATTCACTTTAAATTGCATATACACGTATGTGTGCATATAAAAAATGTTGAATTTGACGAAAGTTAATAGAAATATAACGGAAACAAAATTTTGGAGAGAAATTACCTCCTTCAACTCTAGATGAACTTATCAACTCGGGAACAGTTGAAGATAGAGCAATTTTGCGAACGCCAATCGATGAAGAATGATAAAATTCGCACACTTCCTGAATTTTAATTTGATCCACCAAAAATAAAAAATTACTAAATAAAAGTTCCAAGGGGTAGATTACAAAATCAACTGATTCACTTGAAATTGCATATGCGCGTATGTGTGCATTGAAAAAGGTTGAATTTGACGGAAGTTGATAGAAATATTAAAAAAACAAAATTTTGGAGAGAAATTACCTCTTTCAACTCCTGATGAACTTTTCAACTCGAGAACGGTTGAAGATAGAGTAATTCTGCGAACGCTAATCGATTCAGAATGATAAAGTTGATAGAAATATTAGGGAAACAAAATTTTGGATAGAAATTACTCTTTCAACTCTGGACGAACTTTTCAACTCGAGGACGGTTGAAGATAAAACAATTTTGCGAACGCCATTTGATTCAGATTAATGAAATTAGTAGGTATACTCTGTGAATTTCAAGTTGTACGATGAAAACAAAAAAATATTCGAAAAAAGTCGTGATAACTACCCCTAAAAATCATGAAAAACCAAAATCATTAGAATCACTTGAAATTGAAAAAAGATACAATTTTACGAAAATTTATAGAAAAATTACACAACCAAAATTTTGGAGAAAAACGACTCTTTCAATGAAGTATCCCCATTGAAAATGCGTGGTCAACAAAGTTTTTAAAAAATTAAGAGTAGAATCTACCTTCAAGTTGGGGGGACTTTGAATATTGAAATTGGTGACAAGAACGTTTTCCTCCATTTTCCTGCGACATTCGCGATACAAGTCTGAAATCAACAAACTTGTAAATTCTGGTCAGCAAAGTACTTTTTCCCAAAAAATCAAACCGAAAGCATTAGTAAATTAAAATACTTTCTTCCTCCATGGCGAGAATATCAGTATTGGATTGGGGTTGATTAAATCGATGGAAAATATACATAGTTCAAATCATAGAACGGTATATTGGAAATGAGGTGTTTGACAGTGATGAATTACCCTGAGCTGAGTGAGTCATCCAAGCCTGAGAGTTTCTCGTCTCTCCTCTTTCTACCCCATGTACGGGGGCGCTTCATCGTCTGATTGTATGAAATATTATATTCGGTTGTGTACAGTTCATTGACATATGCGTTGAAGAGGTTCAGTGATGATTGTTTTTTCAAATAACTGCTCTCAACAAACACACTTAATACAAGGTGTAGGTAATTAGTTGAGTATGATAGTCAAGGGTAGATAAATTTTGAAACCAAAAAAAAATTATAGTAGAATGAAACCCATTGGAAACGGAAGATAATATGACGAGAATAAAAGGAAAAATAAATTACGGGCGATCTGAGGTCGGGAAGTAGGAGTGGGTGAGATTTTAAGAGTAAAATATGGTTTATCTCGATTTCCAGTAAAACTACATGTCCTATGGAAAAAAGTTAAATGGCAAAGTTGTAGGTAATAAAAAGATCTACAACTTTTGTATGAAAAATTGTTCACGAAATTTGGTGAAAACTTGCATTTCTATGTTCCAAATACACTAATTTTTTTGAATTGAAATATTAATTTTTTCACCAAATTTTGACTAAATATCGAAAAAGCATGATTTTCAATAAAAAAATCTCACGTCAAAATATCGACTTTTTTAAACAGTTGGTGGGCTTTTTGTTTCTTGAAATCTCTTCTTTCCAATGGTGTAAAAAAGATGTACAGTACTGTGGTAAATTTTCTTAGAAAATTCAAAAAACGAAAAAAAACTCGAATCTGAATTTTTTTTTAAACCAAATTTTATAAAAAATTTTTTTTTTTTAAACTTGGTTATTTGAATTTTTCGCATAAATTTTGAGGTTATGTGGAAAAAGTGTTCATACAAAAGTTGTAGATCTTTTGATTACTTACAACTTTGCTGTTTAACTTTTTTCCATAGGACTTGTAGTTTTGCCGGAAATTGAGATGAACCGTATTATACCCTTAAAAACTCACCCCCTCCTACTTCCCGACCTCAGATCGTCCGTAATTTATTTTTCCTGTAATTTTTGTCATATTATCTTCCGTTTTCAATGAGTTCCATTCTACTATAATTTTCTTTTACTTTTTACCATTTTCAAAGGCTTCTACCCTAGACTATAACCAGCATTTCTCCAAGTGAAAAACTTTTTGACACATTACCAAGAAGATGTCTGCAAAGGAGAATCTTGTGATATCCCAGGAGAAAACATTTCTATTTCAAATTTATTGAAACAATAAATTCACGTGCGTTTTCCTGATGTAAGGAAAATATCTACAGAAATTCCTATTCCAAAGGTAACAAGTACTGTCTAAAAATTATTTGGGAAAATGTTTTGTCTCAAATTGAACCATTTCTCACATTTGTTGAATTTTACAAAATATAATGAAAAACTCATAAAAACAAAATTTTGGGGAAAAATTACGGTTTTCAACTAAGAACGGTTGATATAAAGCAATTCTTCGAACACCAATCGATTCAGAGTGATGAAAACTCTGTGAATTTCAAGTCGATCGACGAAATTAAAAAATTGCTTCAAAAAAGTTCTAATGGGTAAACCTCTAAAAATCATGAAACTAGAAAATCATCAGATTCACTTGGAACTCCATTTGCGCGGATTTGTGCTCATTAAAAAAATTTGAATTTTACGAGAATTGACAGAAAAATTACAGAAACAAAATTTTATAGACAAATTCGCTTGATTTTGCATATGCGTACTTATATTGTGTGCATATAAGTAACAATTATTATTAAATTTAATGAAAATTAATAGAAAAACTACGAAAACTAAATTTTGGAGAAAAATTACCTGTTTCAACTCTAGATGAAATTTTCAACAGTTGTAGATAGAAAAACATTGGGAACTCCAATCGATTTAGAATGATAAATTTAGTATACTCTGTGAATTTCAAGTCAAAGGACAAAAACAAAAAAAAATTTGAAAAAATTATAGAAAAATTACGAAAACTAAATTTTGGAGGGAAATAACCTCTTTCAACTCGAGAACGGTTGAAGATAGAGCAATTCTGCGAACATTAGTCAGTAAAAATATTAAGGATTGAGTAGACCCCTAAAAATCATGAAAAATATAATTTCAAGATATTAACTCGTTTGTCTCTTCACTCCTGTTTTACAATAAACGACCATGTTTTCGGGTTGGGTCTAGCGGAAAGTGAATATCCAAAAAAAAAATTCTCATCTGTTTTTATAAATTTTGATAATTAGCGGATTTTTTAAATAACGAAAGTCATCACGAATATGAGTGAAAACATTTTTTTTTCATTATTGGAAAAATACCTGAAACAAATTACCCTTACGTGGGGGTCGATCTGAACTTTTTCTATGATGGAACACAAAGTATGTTTCGACCAACATGAAATAACTCCATTGAAAACCTCGCCGTCAGCAATGATCATGAAAATAATTCAAATATAAAGTACCCTCAAATGGGAATTGAATTTTAAATTTGATGACAAGGTTTTCCTCCTAACATATCCATGAAATCAACGAAATATTTCAATTATTCTAGTAAGTACGTATTTTTCTCCTTCTGATCGATTATTGTACCCTTCTAAATACACTGATTTTTATTTTAATAGAAATAAAAAATTACATGATACAGAATGAAATATGTGCGTCCTTTGATGATTTTCAAAATGTGGATGTCAGTAGTGAAAAAAAAATATAAATTGGGGTGAGACAACATTATTGGTTATTTCAGTGACATTGATATTTTTTCTCTAGTTATTAAAATATGACATTTTTCTATGTGAGTATTGTTATTGTCTTTCATAATTAAGAATGTATATCTAATTAATTTAAATTATATTGTAATGAAAATAATAATATATATAATTATATAATTAATTAAATATTAATGACAAGCATATAACGATTTAAAAATATATCTGCAAGCGCCAGCTCCCCAGTACAATGGTAAACTTTAGTTCCACCATCGCATCTATGTTGCCATCTATGAGTGAACGTCATGACCATGAAAAATCCAAGCTCATAGTTATCTATATTTTATGATGCGGGTTTCTGAAAGTCGTGTAAGAGTAGGTAACTATTCGCAATCACTGCAAAGGGTTCGACATCTATAATTATTTGATGGAACTGATATACAGTGTGTGATATATAGATATAAAGAAAATTTTACTTGGCAGTTAGTTTGTGCTTGAAAAATGAGTGAAATACAGCATCTTTCCTTTCTTCATGTGCTATTCTAAACCTGTCAAATTTAACATTTTTTTCGAAAATACTCAAAAAATCGAACTCGAAATGATATGAGGATTCTGTGTCGGTCTTATTCTGACTCACCCTGTCTAATATACCCATATTTCTAAGGATTAGCTAGTGTGATTAGGTGGTACGAATCCAGATCTGCTCGCTCATTTCTGACTTATCGCACATTTGATCAAATGAAATAGGTATTCGCAAATTTGCACCTAGCGATTCGAAACATCACTGGGTTAGGTAGATTTTCGATTACAAAAATTGAATTATTATGATTTTTTGAAAAATCGACTCCATAGTTCCAGTATTGAAAGGAACAGTTCAATATTACTTTACGGTTCATCCCTGAAAATCAAATCACAAAACTGAACTAAATATTCAGGGTGGGGCCATTTGAAGAGAAGCAATAAAATATCATGAAAAACTCAAATAAATCCAGGCATTGAATATCTTGAACGAAAAAATTACTCAATCGAACCTAAGAAGCCTACAACCTACATTCTTCTTTCCTGCTTACAAATACAGAAAGAAATAGGGGAATCAGCAGCTGCAAAGTGTTAATTCATTATTACGACTTACCGTATCTCATAATAATGAGATAATTTAACTCATAATGACTTAAGTTATCTCATTATAATAAGATAGCTTAAGTCATAATTATGAGTTAACTATCTCATAATAATGAGATATCTAACTTATAATTATGAAATGATAAAAATCTACCATGTCTTTTAGAGCCATCGTAGTTTCTGCATTATTATTCGATTTTTCGGCAATACGTTTGGTTTAGTGATATTCTCTAATGTTCTTAGTTTCAGAATCAGTTAAATTGAAATCGTGACAGATGTCGAAAGTTCTATTACTAGCCTACTAGGCGTATTTGATCATTGACTCAATGTTGAATGTATCTTCAATAGAACCACAGATCAGTTTTTATTGAAGAAAAAGAGTTATGCAAGAAGCAATGCCTGTGTAGATTCTGTAGATAAAAATGCCTGTAAAACATATTTCAGCATTCGATATTTTCAAATATTTATTAAAATTCACATGAGAATACAATTAAAAATTATAATCCCTAGTGAAATTTGGAAGCTGACCAACACTCTACTATGTCCGCACTTGAGTTATGAGAGCCATCTAGCGGGATCACATTGAGACGTATATGTATGTCATATGGACATACTTTATGGAATTTTGTAAGAGACGCAACAACACCTAAAATCTTTTCATCCTGCCGCACTTTGACCTGGAAACGGTGTATATACAGATAGGAATTCAACAAATATATACAGTGAAATCTAATCTCTTTTACTCCCGTCAATGAAGAGTGGTTGATATACAAAAGTGAAAAAAATTCCTTGAAACCATCAATAATTAAGATGCCATGAGTGTCGATCTAGGAAGATAAGTAAGAACACCATAAGGTAAATCGGTTAGCTTATTGCTATAAATAGGCAAGATATTTATTCATATTAAGTCTTATAACTCATTTTCTCTCGATCTCAAATTCTGATTATCTTGGCTCTTCTTCTCGTCTGCACCACACTGAGTATTTGGTGACATACTGTCTCTCATATCTTGGTCCTCTAAAAATCTGTCCATGAAGTCAGTCACACCTGGATGAAGGGCGTATTTCTTCTTCTCTAGCCTAACTTTATTAGCAAATACATCATGTCTCTCGGATTTCTTCCATAAGTAATAAAATTGCACTAGCTCCCCTACTGATCTCGTTCGCACCTGAAATGAGAAAAAATCCTAGTATCGATTTCATTGAGACAAAAAGTATGAGTTTCAAACCCATGACATCGCCAAAATGTAGTATCTACAAGAAACTTATGTTATTACCAAAATTTGGCGGTTCACATTTGTCAACAATCCGCTTAAGAAAATGCTTTGAGAAATTGTGTGATCCCTCGATCTATCTGAAGGATTTATCTGTTTATCTCTCTCTCTCTCGCCCGGTCTTTGAATACGACGAGAATTATAGAATAAGTCTCCATCTGGGTATATTAGAGTTAACTAAATAAAACTGAAGAAGCAATGAGAGCAACACACTGGCGAAGACTTCCAGGGCTAAGGCAGGGCAAAGATCTCCTCGGCAACTTCAACCGAGCAAGATCGAAGACACTGATTAACATCAGCAAAACTCAATCACGGGATTTCTGACGGGACACTGCAGACTCAAAGAACACCTAAAGAAGCTAGGCTTAGAGGAGGACAGCACCTGCAGATTCTGTGGGGAACACCCAGAAACACCACACCATATATTGCTGGAGTGTTATGCTGTACATCACAAAAGTTGAATATACTGGGATCACACCAGTTGACTGTGTGAGAAATACCAAAATCCTTAAATTCCTCAAGGAATTGGGGCTTGAGGGGCTGCTGTAAACGAGAACACCTTGAAATAGCAGAAGAAGATGGGACACAATAGAACTAATTAGGTCGCAGCGCATTAGTGACCATCCATAATTACCATTACCATTACTATATTAGAGTTATTTTGAACAGAATATTAAAAATCCTACATTCTTTAATATTACTGAACCTTGTTCTACCTTATTTTACTGAGCTTGTATAACAGTCCTGAAGAGCAAACTACAGAATTATTGACTCTTTACGGCATTTATATTGCGTTGGCAAACGAAGTATTCCACAGGGATCTTTACTCAGACCACTACTTTTTTTAATACAGGCAAACTACGTGATATACTATTTTTACAGTATTTCGAGGATAGGCATAGTTGCGTATGCAGATGATACCAACTTCCTTCTATGAAGATGCTAGTTAGAGGAGACATCCAAGTAATTTGTGTTTGAAATCTTTATTCAAATTATATAGTTGTGCAAGCTGGAGCCATATACGAGTTATAATAAAATCAATGGATTCCATTTTTCCTCCTCTTTTCGCAAGATGACAATAGACTCAATATCAAAACCGAACGTGGGTCGTAGGTGGTAGTACAAGCCTCGTAGTGCCAAGTTATGCCTGTTATGGGCTGAGACCGTCAAGTTTTTGGATGAGCCAAGGTCTTCAATGTTCTTGTAGAAGATCTTATGCATTGGAATATCATTGAGTACCTGCAGAAGTCCCTGACTTTCCGCAACTTCATTATGAGCTCTTTGCTGAACGGGTTCTAATTAGATGGTTGGGTAGGTAACTACGTTCATCGGCTGCACTCACTAAGAGCACTCCGATATCAACATCATTTGAAGCAATTTACATTCCGTTTTGTAACTTCGTTACATTGCCTCAAATCCAAGTTAAATTTAATAGGCCAAGCTATAGAGCCACAAATGATTGCTTTTTGGACAAAAATACTACCTGGAAGCCACCTGTGCCATCCCGTGCAGGACAGTCCGTAGTTTATTCCCACCATGTCCTCATCTCGAAAATGCCATTTTTTAATTTGATATAAACAATAAACAACAAAAAATCGCGTTTATTTTAGTATTTTTATTGTAAAATGGAAACTATTGAAGCAGTGTTAACAGTGCGAAAAGGTGAACTGCAGAGAATTGAATTCCGAAGAGAATGACGGATAAAACGATCCGATCGGATAATTAGAACCGGAGAAAAGCGGGAAAAACCAGAAAATTGTGTTTTTTTCCTTAATTCATAACTCTGTCATTTTTTTAAACACGTATCTTCGTGGCAGTGTGCACAAAGATTCGAACATCTCAAGCTGTGTTTTTTACAAGTACATGATGCATCAAAACATCCTTTTTTCCTGCATGAACACGAAATCTGATCAAGCAATGTTTTAGGGATTGGTGGATCAGTGGTTCTTACGGGAACTAAACGATTATTTTGATAAGTCCACCCCCAGTCAGTGGCTTTCAGATTTTCGTTACCTAGCCACGTTTGAACTTTGCCTCTCTTGGTTCAGTTATTAATAATCATCAAAAAAAGAAGACTTATTGTAGATCCAACTCCAAATCCAAACTTTCTGCGGAAGTCTATGGAAAACCACTTCGGAGAAAGATAAGCAATTTCTTGTAACAAAATAATAAAAAAATCTGTAGTTCCAATGAGCTTATAATATTTGACACAAGATGTCTGTAGGACTTCTTATTGCTAATATCTTGTAAAATAGCAGTATTTGGGTCGAAAATCTATCAAAAAATAACTACTTCCTAGCTAATGCCACTACAAACATTGAATTACTTGTGATAAATGTGGAGCTCTCAGTTTGGATTTATCCACGGTGCGGGCGCGTTCGCGGCCCTAAAATGGGATTTACATCGAACCATTCGTTGCAGTCATTAGTTATTGACTACTAGACCTACCTTATACTGATGAGGGGCAACACCCCGAAATCGGTCTATAGGTGGTCCGAAAATTTTGATAAACATTGGAGAAGAACTGCAAGGAAATTTTATCAGATGTAATTCGATGTTGGCCGCAGTATTAGCCAGGAAAGTAGTTGTTTCTAGATGGATTTTTGATCCAAATACTCCTATTGTATAGGATATTAGTAATGAGCAGTTCTACGGACATCTCGTGTCTCACATGTACATCTGGAAAACCTACAAATCCTACAATCGTACATTCTCCAGATATCGTTTATGATCTTCCCAATTGCCAATTCCATATTGGATATTCTTATGATATCATCTGTGAATATTTTTATCAAGCAGTCTATATAAGTAATCTGTTTCGAATAAAATTAAAATTAATTGCACATTTCTTGTGAATACTTTCTGTAACACCGTGTAAATATATAATGAATTGTGTACAAATATGTTTCACAAGAATTAGGAACTTCAATTCAATGAACTTTATTCTATTTTCAAACCTTACCATACGGTCCCAGGCGACAGTGGTTTACGAATATTGCTTCGCCGATGATTTGTTTCGTCATCGTCAAATGGCTGCAGCCAATTTACGCATCCAGCTCTCCGCGAAAATATTTCCAATAATAATTTAAATGAGGATTGTGCGAAAAGTATTAATCCGACTGAATCTAGGTTTTGTACACATAAGGCGCACGTCAATAGCTACTATCGTGCAAAATTTCAGCTCTTACCTAATATTAAGAAATGGCAGAGTTATAAATTTAACAAAAAAAATACAATTTTCCGGTTATTCCCGCACCGTTAACACTGCTTCAACAGTTTCCATTTTACAATAAAAAAACTAAAGGCGATTTTTTGTTGTTTATTGTTTATAACAAATAAAAAAATTACATTTTCGAGTTGAGGACATAGTGGGAATAAACTACGGACTTTCCTGCACGGGATGGCATAGGCGGCTTCCAGGTAGTATTTTTGTCAAGGACAAAATCTCTATTGCTTGCCCTATAACTATTATAACGAAAGTAACTCTCAATCGAAATTTACTTCTACATTTATATCAAATAATTACAGTAACATTTCAATTTCTTTTTGAAGAGAGGTGTTGGCAATACCAATTTGAATTTTGCGCGAATTCTTGACATGTGTATACGCCCTGCGGTTGGTTGAGTAGATTGATGACAGTAATGTCGATGGCTATAGCCAACTCTGCCAATCTGAATAAATTCATGAGTGTACTCTTCCACCACCCTTATAGGGACTGATGTAGATAGATCCTTCTTTCCCGAGTCATATAGTTTGAGGTAATCCATGTAAAATAAATGGGTGAATTCATGCCTTCAGTTGCTGGGGGTGCTGCAGTTTCATCCACGGGATTTCCCAAGTACGAAGGATATTGGTAATAGAGAGAGGCAGAAAGGGAGAGGACTGAGATAGTCACTCTTAAACACGCCCCTTCTGAAGATTACCTGCTCTGTTTGGAATTTGACTCGACCAGATATTATGGTTAAGCGAGTCCTCCAGAGCGGTATCAGCTATTAAGGGTATTAGCTTATCCTTATGTAGCGGGCAGGAGTACTTCTGACTCACAGCTTCCACGTGAGATTTTTTCTGAATAGGTTCCAGCTTGGTGGCAATCCAAAACGAATTATTATTATTAGTTATTATTATTCGTGAAGAACTTGAAGAAAATAGTGTTAACACTGCAAAAAATTCAACGAAAAGGATCTGTCTAGACTGTAAGACAGCTGAAACATAACGTATACTTCAGGGTTTTCAGTTGAAGCCACAATACAGATGTTTCATTCCATCGCAAAATATTCATCTTACCTTATTCTGTTGCGTCATATAAAAGTTTTTCCCGAACGCTCTAACTCCAGCTTCAAAGTTTCGGCACTCCTCTTCCGACCAAGGCGACATCGCTTCGTTATACAGAGCCAAATTCATCTTCAGTCGTCGGAGAGCCTCCTCAACATTATGCCCGCACTGCTGGAGTAGATACAGAGCCTGCTCGTTGTCCCGAAGGTGGCTACCCAAAGGCAGTACAGGCCTGTTCATCGCCAGGGCCTTCATCAAGTAACCCTCTATAGCCTCCTCATCGATTTGGGGATCCCAAATGAGTTTGTCCTCATTTTCGTACGGTAGAGCATCGTCGTAGTGGCAGATTCCTTCGGGAACTTGTGCCTGGTAGTCGCTTCCCACCATGATGGTTTTGATCACCACCCTGTTCTGCTCGTCGTCTGGATTATAATTGTAGTGGCCGTCTTCTTCTTCGTTTACTTTGGATCGCAGCAGTCTTGAGGCGTCTTGGTATTTTTCCGAGGCGTTTTCGTAACACGGTTTGAGGGTGGAGTGTTTGGAGGTTTTTCGCCTGGGGCTTTGGTTCTCTTGGTCCTCTCCGAAGAAAAAGGTGCTCTTCACCTTCATTCTGGTTATGGTGGAGTTGTCGCTGGACGAGGTTGAGTCTTCGCGTTCGAGCCTCATGTCGAAGTCGTTGGTTAAGGTGTCCACTGACGACTCTAAGGTCTTGTCTTCATCGTCGGAAAAGGATTTTTCGGTGAATGATAGTGATTTTTCCATATTGGGTACATCGAGGTTATTACATCCTCCAGATTGAGATATACTGAAAAATATAATAGTTTTTGAATACGGTGCGGCTTGAGAAGTACATGGAAATGAATCTAGTTAAACTGTAGTTTCTGTAATTCCAAACCCTTGGATTGCTTGGTGAGCTACAGAATGGCCAACAAGCTCTCCAGAATTGAAATCATTGTCGTTTTTCTTACAGGGATATTTGAAATTTGAGTCTACCTATGTGAGCCAAGAAATCTTCAAGAATTTAAATTAGAAATAAGAGAAGAAATTGAAATTATCTCGCAAAAAATCGTAAGGAAAGTTGGTCATTTAGAATTGAATTCTCTTTTCAGAGAAATGGAAATTATATCAAACACATTTTTTATTTTTGTTCACTTCATTGCCATGTTATTATGGTTCTTTCAGCTCTGTTAAATTCGATTGAAATGTAGACAAATTATTCATCTTAATTCTTAAGGAGCAATTCGATAAGGAGGCATCAAAGAGCCAACAACGAAATATTTTTAAAAACATTTGAAATTGCCCCTTCAAACTGACAATTGCCATAATGAACTAGCAATTGCCACTTTGAAAGGGAAATTTCCATTTTGAACTGACAATTGTCACTTTGAACAAGCCATTGTCACTTCCACCTGACTATTATGACTTTGAACAGGCAATTGTCACTTTGAAGTGGTAATTGTCACTTTAAAGTGATATCTGTCATTTTGAACAGGTAATTGTTACTTTGAACAGGCAGTTGTCACTTGGAACTGCAATTGTCATTTCGAACAGGCAATTGTTACTGTGAACTGGCAATTGTTACTTTGAACTGGCAATTGTTACTTTAAACTCACAATTGTCATTTAGAACAGACAATTGTCAAATTGTCGGTTCAAAGTGACAATTGTCATTTTGAACTGACAATTGTCATTTTTAACTAGCCCTCGACACTTGGAACTGACAGTTGTTACTTTGTGCTGACAATTTTCATTATGACCTGGTTATTTTACTTTGCACTAACAATTGTCACTTTGAACTGGCAATTGTCACTTTGAACTGGAAATTGTCACTTCGAACTAGCAATTGTCACTTAGAACTGGCAATCTTATCTCCAAACTGGAAATTGTCATGTTAAACTGACAATTGACACTTTGAACTGGAAAATGTCACTTTGAACTGAAAATTGTCATGATGAACTGGCTATTGTTACTGCAAACTAACAATTGTCACTTTGAATTGACCATTGACAGTTTGAAATGGCTATTGTTACTTTGAACTGACCTTTGTTACTTTGAACTGACAATTGTTACTTTGAACTGGCTATTGGCAATTGAATGAAAACAATAATCTGACATGAAGTAGGCAGTAAATGTATTTTTTGAGTATTGATTGACAGTTCAAGTGACAATTGTCCGAACAAAGTGTTCACAAGAAACTGTAAAATAAAAATAAAATGGGATCTTGAGTTAAAAAAAAATCGTCTTGTACGTGTTTTCAAGAATTTTTATGGTTTATATTGAAAATAACTCGCCAATGGTTAATTTCATGAAAATCCTTAAAGGATTCGAAATTTTTCAAAATTAGGTGTTCTATGAGATTTCTGCAAATCCAACATTTCAAGCACAGAAAATTTATTTTTTCCCACATTGTACAGGGAAAAGCCTAGTTTCTTCTCTCAAATGACACTTTGAAAATGTCACTTTTTCCACCTAGGGACTTTTTCCTAGTTTTCTCCCTACGAGACTTCTGTTGCAACAACTTTGAAGAAAAAGAACTATAGACAACTTAGAAAGGAAACTATGTTTTCAACTTGGGATAAAACATATCTCCTCTCCTTGTTTATTACTGCCTCTGTCGGGCTTGAAAAACACTAGGAAATAATTGTTTTCTTTCCTTTGATAAACAAATATATATTGCTATGTAACGCCATCTATAATGGCGGCAAATGAAATATCAAATCAATATCAAGAAAACATTTTTAATTCTCTTTTGTTTTCGTGTGTACCTTACGTGAAAGTTTTTAATGAAAACCCCTGTATACTAGTTGAAGTTTATGAATTAAAAAAACTCACATACCTCGACTGATTTAATGTCCTAGATGAACTCCAACATTGTCCCTACAAAGGAATAGCGGAAAAGCGTTTTTCACATACTCTTTACTAACATCATTCTCAGTGTTCTTCATATTTGGCTGATAACTTATCAGGAAGTTGTTATATCAACGTATCAGCTAGACATTTCAGTTCATTGTGGTTCTCATCGATTATCATCCATTTTTCCAATGTGGAAACAAACGAGGGAAGGGGGGATCAATAAAAAATATAAAGGGCGTTACGTTATAAGGGATGCTTTATGTTCACTTCAAAGGGATGTGCATGTGTCGGACTATTCGATACTAGAGGGCGCTAGGATGATTTCTGAGGGATGAAAAGCTGATATTTCAAGTTTTCTAGTTGATATAGATTAGTATTCAAAAAGTACGCAGCAAACAGAAGAAAAATTGTAAAAAAAAAAATATTCGTCTTGAAACCTACTTAACGCCTAACGGATATACTGTGTGATTTTCAGTTTTTTGCAAAATCTCAAAAGTTCTATTTTTGAAACACCTTGAAAATGTTCAATTATTCTTTTAACTAGGCAACATAATATGAGTTGGTTATGGATTGTTTTCCTGTAAAACTGAATGGCGTAAGTTTGACAATTCGTTCTCGGTAGTTTGTGCTTTTCAACGACGAAAGTACATACACATCAATTGGAATAGTTGGTTCTCAGAACTGCCGGTAGTGGGCGGACGAGAATCTCCATTTTGCCATAGAGGCACGTGACCAATACTCGTTGAAAACTAATATCTTGTTTGGTGTATTCAACAACACTATATTCTGAGAATACTTCAAACTCGTTTGCTTCATCCATGTGATATTATGCCATTAAACCTGCGCAGAAGAATTTATTTTCCACAGGACGATGTTGATCATCTGTTTTCTCGTAGATGAATCGAGCGATATTGAGTGAAATCATGGCCTTCTAGATCACCCGTTCTAACCTCACTGGATTTCTTTCTATGGGCTTATTTGATATCTGAGGATTATGAACGAACATCTTTCAGAGATCAAGAAAACACCATGAACATGCGACAAGAGAATGTGCTGTCCAAATTCCGCCAGTTGTGTGAAGCAGAGTTTCAAGGGAAATATATGGTTGAACCATCCTGTGCATTCGAGAAATGAAGAACACGTTGAGATTCCATATTATTTTGTTTATTACTGTTCTTTTATTTCATTATCTTGTTTGATTAATTTTTAGATTTCATATCATGTTGTGTTGTTTTGATGATTAATTGGAATATTTCATTCAAATTTCACTTATTTTCTGAAAAATAGAACTTTTGAGATATTGCTAATTTCGAAAAGAGCGTTTTTTCGAGAAACTGACTCAGCATATCTAATAGCGGCTAAGTAGGTTTCAAGGCGATTACTAATTTATTATTTTTAAAGGATAAAAAATTAAGATTTCTCCTATTAAAAATTGTTTTTGTTGAATTTTTTTTTCCGTCAACCGGCTGCAACCTTACAAGCACAACCCTCAGAAGTCTTCGAAACACTTGTGCTAGCTAGGAAAGACGTAGCCCTTTCCTTTTAACGTGTGATGCCATGCACGAGACCAATAACAATGCTGGGAATCGAACAGGCGTATTGTTTGATTGTCACTAATTATTTTCATGTAGACATTTTTGTTTTCCATTCAGTCACAGCATATCACCAAATCGGTACTTATTATATTTTCAAAAATAGGTATAAATAAGTATGTGTGAAAGAAAGAGTTATTTCAAACATTTCACAAACAGTCACAACCACTTAAAATTTAATGAAATAGAGAAAATTAGTGAAATAGGGTTGAGTCGAAAAACAGCTCCTGCTGACACTCCTCCCATTCACCATACTCCATTTCTTGTTATAGGAATAAAGTCGATTTATTATTATTATTATTATTATTATAATCCACGAAATAAAAAAAAAATGAACATATAACTATTGAAAGAGAAATTTAGGGTTATTCGACCAGACTCTATTGAGAAAGTGTTTCGAAATATCTTTGCACGATCACCAAATTTCAACTCTCGTCAATGAACACCCCTTGCAAATAAGCGTGATGTTCGTTTCCCAAGGATCTAGATAAAAATTATATTGAATTTATATTTAATGAATCGAAAAACGAAATGTTGGCATCACATCAATCCCTAACTTTTTTCAATCCGGCTGATATTTTGTCAGTCCTGCAACTCGATAGGGTTTTACGACGTGTCATCAGCGAAAAGGATGAACTTTCCTGAGTTATAGATATTGGTGACGTCATTCTCATACCATGAGAAAGGGGCAGGACCCAACACAGAATCTTGTGGAACTCCCGAATCAATATCCCTTCTTCCTGTAAGGTAATATTCAAACCATTTTAAATCATTGAAGAAACATATTGTCGTTTCAGCATTTCACTACCTGTTTGAATTTCATAGCGATGGTTAGATAGAAATTTTTTCTTTTAAAACCAAACGCTCTCACTCTAAATGTTACATCGAACATGAAAGAATTGAAACCAGTTGAATGGATTTAGTGTTTTTATTACATGATTTTATTTAGTGTATGTATGTATATATGTTCGTAACCGACTCCTTTACACTCTAATTTAACCCACTATAAACTGACAGATTTTATTGAAACTCTGTACCCTTATCAAGAACCGGTGACCGACTAGTAACGAGAGTGACAAACACACTGGAAAATAAAGCTTTTCACAATACCTCTATGAACTCAATCACTCAAACACAGAGAAATCGAGGAATTATGTGTGGCCTGGATAGACTCAATGCTGAGAAAAAGACACATCACTGTATTAGAGGAGACCGTAGTAGCCAGGGCGACCAGAGGATACCCACATATGCTGCACTGATTGTATAGCACGGTGGTCATGCCCTCCATTACATATGCTTCTTTTGTGTGGTGGCCCAAGACACAACAAAGAGGAGCCGCAACGAGACTAAGCAAGGTGCAAAGACTTGCTTGTCTTGGAATCACAGGGGCCATCAAATTAACACCAACTGCAGCACTGGAGACACTCTGGGATTGCCACCTTTGCATGTGGTTCAGGGCGAGGCAAGGCTTGGTGCCTCCAGACTGCAGATCACACCCAACCTGAACGTTGGAACTGGACACATAAGATTCGTTAAAATTGTGATCGGGGATGCGCTAGGAACGAGAACGAGAATCGGTACTCTTTCAACAATCAGTTAAGAGTGCTGGTGCCAAACAGAATGGAACGGCTCACAGCTCAAGTATATTCTACAGGGAAAATCTGGTACACAGATGGATCCAACACTGAGAATGGAGCGGGCTCAGAGGTGTTCTCCAGGAAACCGAGTATTGGCATCAGCTACTCACTGGGCACCCATACCTCTGTCTTTCAAGCAGAAATGTACGCCTTCCTTCAATGCTCGAAGGAAAATCATAGGAGAAACATTGAAAACGCGTGTATCAACATCCTATCAGACAATCAAGCGGCACTGATGGACTTGTCTAATAAGGAAGTAATGTCCAAACTGGACGGGACTGCAAAGAAAAACTGAAAATTCTGTCAGACCGGAATCAAGTCAAACTCATATGGGTCCCAGGTCATCAGGGAATCGCAGGCAATGAGAAAGCAGACGAACTCGCACGAAGAGCATCGGAAATGTTCCCAAACCAAGGGCAGATGCTAGGGGTACCGAAGTGTTCAATAAGAGCGTCTGTAGAAGACTGAATTAGGGACAAGCACAAAAACTTCTGGGACAATGTCCCAGGAAACAAACACGGGAAAAATATATCAAAGTACCGTGTAACAAAAGAACGACAGACCTGTCAACAATGAAGAGGAGCCAATTGAGAACCGTTACGGGACTCCTGACTGGACATGTACCAGTGAAGGAGCACCTCAAAAAATGGGGCAATACGATGGAGACTTGAGCTGCAGACTATGCTGTAAGGATCCAGAAACCGTGAAACACATACGCTATTGCGAGGCTCTAGACTGTAAAAGACAGTCAATTTTCGGGCAGCCAAGAGGCGACCCAGAACTATACTGTTCCCACCCAATATGGAACTTGTACAAACTTGTACAAGGCACAGAAATATTGGATTGGGTACTGTGACATTGAAACATTGCGGTGCCTTCGTCGCGGACCTGCTGAAACGTGTTAACGGGTTTGCAAATTGAGGCATCGATAGGTAAGATACAATGGGCTAATAAGCCTAAGTGCCACCGGAGGCAATAGCCGACCGGAACTACACAGAGGTGGAGGTTTTAGTGAGTATGCCTACTAAGGAGAGTCTCACAGTATTTATTTATAATTTGATGAGTTTGTCTCATTATCCTCATCAGGATCGCCAGAATCAAATAGTTCACCTTTCATATACTCTGTGTGAAAACCTTCGCTAGAATTTGATAAATTCGCGTCGGGGATGGGAAATTAATGGGCTTTCTCTCCGGAGAACTTTTTTTATAATAAATTGAGAACTAAAATGTGAAAAATTAAATATAGTTTAAAAAACTAAAAACGCCCTTTTATAACAAATTGAACTTGAAAGTGAAAAATAATTGTTTCTATATGCAGAAAATAAAAATAAATGAAAAATAATAATATCACTTTGATAAAAGCGTGGATATACGAAAATATGAAACAAAGCGCCCCACGTTTTTTTTCACAGTGATACTAATATTTTTTTTTATAATTATTTTCTGCCCATATAATGTTTATTTAATATATTATAAGAGTGTAATAATCCGTATTAGTAAAAAGTAAAGAATTTTAAAAAAATGTCTAGAATAAACCAGAAATATCACAAAAGCTACAAAAAGAACCTTTTACGTGATTTTTGACAATCAAAATAGTAATAATACTTATGTAACAGAAGCAGTAAGTACTGCTTGTGTATAAATGGATAAATAATGCAGCACAAGTTTGTTAATGAAAATAATAAATAATGATAAATTCATTACATAATACATAAGTTGGCAAGCACTTAGACAAAATAATATATTGTAAAATAGAATTACACCATTTAGGCTCTTTAAGGGCCTGTCTATAACTAACAAGGATTACAAAATTATTATACACATCCTAAAAATTTTTACTTTTGCCATTTCATCATATGAAGCAGAAACGGTATAACGGTTTTTAATTACGGTAGTTGTAGAAATGTGTAACTGATTTCAAAATTTGAAGGAATAGGACATGGTCAAATCTTCATAAGAACGGATGATACGTATTTGGAAATTACAGATATGTGAATTTGATTGCAACATGGATTAAAATATAGAGTGTCTAAACAGGATCAATGGTATCATGGCAGAATGATCTGTCGTAATGTGAAATCCAAATTCCAATTTTTTTTTTAACAGATATTTCCCCTTTAACCCTTTCACATTCTCAGGGACTTGAATGAAGATTTATATACGTGTGAACGTGAACGTGTAAAATTTTTGGGTGCTCGGTAGGGAGGCGGTTAGATGCCGGCCTTCTAATCTTTCGCTTGCATTCGACCAGGTTCGAATCCTGGAAGACGAGAAAAATTTTCTCGATTTCATAGGAGTCGATAGGCAATGTAAGTTGTCTAGATGCCAATCCTGACGTCTGGTGCTTGCTTGGAGTTCGCGCCGACCACCCGGGTGGTGCTGTAGATTTTCTTACAGCTGAAAAGTGAATAAGCCACCAAAAATCAGTGAGTCGCACGGAGCGCCACGGCAAATAATAATAATAGCCGTCCTCTACCCGCACAGGCTATACCTTTGGGTACACTCTATGAGTTTTTATGAGGGAGTATTATTATTATTTTATTATTATAATATAGTTTTGGCATAAATGTGTCTAATATCAAATATCTTCGACTCAGTGAATAACGTACTGAACGGATATCGTGGGGGTTTGAAAGTCATAAGTTTGAGAATCCTCTTTTGGATTATTTCTAATGGTTTCAAAATTGTTCATTTACTTCCTCCAGCTGATTCCCACTAAACTTCCCATAACAAATAGTTATTATCCTAACAAGTACGGAAAGAGTACTATTCCCACATGAGACTGCCGTTACCCGAACGACGCAAAGCGGAGTTCGGGTAAGCAGTCGAGTTAGGATCAATATTTTTTCTACAAGCGAATAAAAAAAAATTATGTAGCACTCTTGAACAAACTTTCGCGTGCGGGAAAAATTTTTCCCGCACTAGTGCGGGAAAAACTCACTTGAAGTGACATTAGCGTGCGGGAAAATTTTTCCCGCACTAGTGCGGGAATATGACACCTCTCAAACTAAATTGCGTGCGGGAATAGGGCGGAACACGCACGCTTGTAGAAAAAATATTTTCCAGATATAACTTTTGTGCAATTTAGTGATATTGGCAAACTAACATTATATTAATGTCATCTTGACGTTTCCAACACAGTGTTTTCAACTATATGTTTATGTAACATCAAAATAATGTAACCAATAATATTCATTAGATAAAACATATAATGTTGATTATATGTTGCCCAGATATGTCTTAGACAGAGTAGTTATGTTATTTGTTTGATATTTTTGTCTAACCTTCTCAAAACATTACTGACATGTGTACAGGGAGCCTTGAAATTAATATTATCTTAAAGGTTTCTTAAATGTAATTTTTGTGTAATGACCACGTCATGACGTCATTCGTATGACATATGACATTTCAACATAACCTAAAACCTAACCTCCTAACCATATAACAACATATTATATCATAAATGTCGACAAAAACTCAAAATCTACGTGACTTAAAAAAATGATATCCACGTTCAAACAATATTACCCAGTAAATATCACTGACGCCATCGTTCATTTTATCTTAATAATCATGGCGGTCATAGTAGGAGTTTTGAGTTCATAGAATTAAAATATAATTCAAACTACTTAAAAGTGATTGGAATCAATAGGATTGCAAAACTCATAATTTTCATGGTAAGATTATGATTTTCCTCTACTCCATCCACAAATTGTTATTTTATCATTTAGGTTATGTAGTGAATGTAGTGATATCTACTATTGATTAGAGAGTATCTACATATGATGCTATGAATAGTAGAAAAGCTGTCAGTTGTGGTTCCTGCTAATCAGATATTGGACAGTATGGAAATGGTTGCTGACATCTGGAGCTGTGTCAAATTATTTTGAACCGATTGATCAAGGAATTTTTGGAACTGAAACCAATGAATTTAGCTTGCGAAAACAACAATATTGGAGCTGCTTAATTTGTAAGTGAATTCAAAATTATGTATTTTATACAGAGTGTTCTGATCTTTCTTAATTTCATTAATCTATAATAATATTAACGTTTCTTGAGATTGTAGAGAAATCACTTGAATTGTTTAATACAAATTATCAATAAACTAACTGCATTTTCTATTTCTTTTCAGTTTGGTAGTGTCCTTTCACATTCCTCTATCAGTTTTGATGTACAAACTGGTACTTATTGAATGATCAGATTACAGAAACTCAAATAGCAGTTGTTGTTTCCGAACTAATCGAAGATGAGCCCTTCTGGACTGGGCAAAGAAAAAAATCCAAAAGTTTTGAATTGATAATTATGGACATACCGAAACGTAAGTAATTATTTTTCTCTTACCTCTAGGGGCAACTTAGAATTATTATTAATTATTGGATGGTCGTTTTCTTATATCATAAAAATTAATATGAGTTTTCAGTGACTGTAATGACTATATTTTCAGAATATGTAAAAGATGTTTGCAGTTCAATCACAGATGAAGAGTTTGACTCATAGTGATGGATTGGATGACATTAGCAGAGCAGAAACTAATAAGAAAGGAAAAGTACCCGAGACAACAACCATATAACTATTGATTCAGTGATATCTGTTTTTATTTTTCAAAAGAAATAGGTTTTCATTGAATATTATTCTTCTAATAACACTTAACTTTGGTGGATCTATCAATAAATTTTTCATCTGATTCAGGTGGTAAGTCATATTATTAGGTACTTTGGTCTGTTCATAGTGATTCAAGATCATATTTTTTATACTGCTAATTTTAATTTAATTGTTAATGATGTTACTGTCTTGTTTTATAACGCTTTATCCATGAAATCTCAATCAGTGACAATAAAGTTTTTTGATTGATTTTTAGTTTTTTTAAACTACTTATATTTTATTTACTTTCAATATCTTTATGCAATACAGGATCAAAGGAGGCACCGCAGTAGATTTCATGTATGTTTTTTGAGTAAACTGTGAGAAAATCTCCCCAGTACCATCGTCACCCACCCTCCACATGGATTATTCATCAACCATTCGAAAATCGGAATAAAGATATCGGGCTCGAAAACGTGCGGTAGCTACAAAAATGAGACAGATGTCAAATATGGAAAGAACTGTTGAACTGATTGTGCTCATTGAGCATTCGACAGGCCAATGACGGATCGATCGCCTTTCAGAATAATTCCAAACAAGTTCACGTCGACAGCAAACTCCCTTTTCGGGATCAACGTGTTCTAAGCCAAAAAGATTGAATGATTTGGGATCCTGCGGCGAATGGCGGCAACTTTTCAGTGGGATACCGAATATCTTATATTTTTCCTCCCGATCCTGAATATTGTTATGGTATTTTATACAGTGAGGACCAAAAGTCCGTCGCCCCTTCCGTAACTTTTTCATTTTCCATATTACAAAAAAATGTTAAATACATAAGTTGTAGGGTTTCCTTCGATCTCTTTAATGGTTTAAGTTTCATTCATACAGAGTGTCTCAAAAAAGCACGGTGACTTAGAAGTTAATTTTTTTAAATGGGACACCCTGTATTTCATTGCATTATTACATTCTACGTTGAATTCTGAACAAGTTTGATATCAAGATTTCTATCAAAAAAGTTAATAGTTTTGGACTTATGAACACTTGTAAATAATTATTTCGACTACTTTTGCGCCAGTTCAATGAGAAAATCGTAACAAATGGATCACCATGTATTCCACTTTCCTATCCTAACTCTTTGAAAGCTATCCAATGTTGCAAACTGCTGATGGCACCATGTGTAACTTACCTCGTCGTACCATTTTACAATTGTTAGAGTTGTTGAATCTCACGAAAAACTAGTACAAATGAAGTTGAAACATTTTATTAACAAATAAGGTAGTCCATAAATATAGATCAAGAATCATTAAAAACTGAAGAGATATTTTAATTTATAACTAAAAACGGTGAGTTTTTATCTATTTCAAAAAATGTTCTACATGTCCACCATGCATTTCTTGACTCATAAATAGTCGGGTTGTAAACTCTTCCCTAACATTAATCAAGGTTTGAGGTGATATTTCTGAACACACTTCAATAATTCGACGGCGCAGTTCATCTAACGACCCACAAACTGTCTTAAAAACTACGGATTTCAAATAGCCCCAGAGAAAGAAATCAAGCGGTGAGAGGTCCGGTGAGCGAGCTGGCCACTCTGTTGTACCTCGACGTCCAATCCACCTACCTGGATACCTTTCATCTAAGTAATTTCTCACCTCCCGAAAATAGTGTGGTGGCGCTCCATCTTGCTGAAATGTTACATCCAAGTAAAATTCATGTGGGTTTTGCGCAACGATCTCATCGATACTGGGACATATTGTGTCTTGCAGCATTTGGAGGTATCTGGGAACATTTAAATTTTCTTCCAAGAATATGGGACCTACAATGTGATTACCTGGAATACCAGCCCAAACATTAATTTTCTGGGGAAATTGAGTATGCCCCTCGCGGAATTCATGGGGATTCTCATCACTCCAATATCTACAATTCTGGGTATTCACATTTCCATTTAGGTAAAAAGTGCTTTCATCACTAAAGCAGATGTGTTGCAAATAAAGTCGATTTGCAACAATTTTTTCTGCCATGGTCTCGCAAAATTCAAGTCGCCGGTCTGGATCATCTTCAACCAATTGGTGCAAAATTTTTATTTTGTAAGGATGGAATTTATTTTGTTTTAAAACCCTCTTTACTAATGTTTTAGAAACATCACATGTCTCAGCTACTTGCTTAGTTGATTGTTGTGGGTTATTTGCCATTTCGGCTAGTACTTGAATTTCAACATCTTCCGTAATTATTTTCGGCCTCCCAGATTTCGGAGCATCTTTCACGGTGCCAGTTTGGTTAAATTTTGCCACCAATTTCTGCAGATATTTTCGGCACATCGGACGTTCTGGAAACTGATCATTGAAAATGCGAATAGCAGCGTGGTAATTTCGGCTAGCTTCACCAAATATGATAACGGCTTCAACTTTGTCTGCTACTGAACGAGCCATATTAATCAACAAGGGAAATTGAAAACCGTTTGAAACAAAGTTTTGAAAACCTACAAAATGTCAATGACATTTGGCAAAAACAGATAAGAGTTTTTTTTCGTAGTCATGGATAAAATAAACGCGCCTAGCCAATCGATTCAGATCGATGGTATTAGTAAACCTCGTGAATTTGAAATAAGATTATCAACAGACAAAAACTTTGAATTAACACAATAGCAAAATTTAAAGAAGGTTCACCTCGAAAATGCGGTGACACGTCAGAATAATATTTTCAAATAATATTATTTTAAAAAATATCATTTCACTAAATGAACATAGGAACGAATAACATTTAGATGAAATAACATTATTAATGAATAACATTAGGAGAACATATCATCTAAAGAAATATCATGTTAAAGAAACTAGACCATATTTGATTCATTTTACAATACAGAGGGGTGGAACAACATATTTTCCAGTCTTGCAAAAAGGCGAATCTGTCACCCGGTTAGTTCGTTCAGGAACAATCGAGTCATAAAAATATAAAAAATCGTCTTTTTTGGTCGTCGACGATGAACATTCCATTAGTAGTAGTAGTAATATTAGTTTTATTTGTTATTTTAGAATAATATTATTCTGAGAAATGTTGGTATGATTAAATGTTTTTATTGTACTATAATATATTTTTTCAATGTTATTTTTGTATTTGTTATTTATCTATGTGATATTATGACGTGATATTTTGTATCTAAGTATTCGGACGTGGAACCGAAAATGCAGGGGTTCCGTAAAAAGCCTGTGAAATCTTTAATTGACTCAGAATCGATCTCTTATCCAGAGTACGTATTCAAAACATATTGAATTTTACGGTTATGAGTAAATATAAAATTAAGAAAGGTTTTGGGAAAAAATTACCCTTCTCAACTGCATATGAACCTTTCAACTCGAGAACGGTCAAACATAGAGTAATTCTGCGAACTCCAATCGATTCAGAATGATGAAATTAGTACACTCTGTTGATTTGAGATAAGAATATAAACAGAAAGGAAAATTTAAAATAAAACATTAAATTTTCAAAATGTCCAGCTCGAAAATGTAAAGGTTTCGTATAAAGTCTATGAAATCTTCAATTGAATCGAAATAATCGAAATCGACTTTGAATTCGGTGTACTTATTCTAAACAAATTGAGTTTTACGACTATGAATGAAAATTAAATCAAAAAATGTTTTGGGGAAAAATAACCCTCATCAACTATAGATGAACTTTTCAACTCGAACGGTCGAAGATAGAGCAATTTAATTTAATTTACACATTGGCAAATTTTCAAAATTTTTAACTCAAAAATGTAGAGGTTCCGTGAAAAGCCTGTGAAATCTTTAATTGATTCAGAACCGACTTTGAATTCGGTGAACGTATTCAAAACAGATTGAACTTCACAATTATGACTGAAAAAAGAAAATCAAAAAATGTTTCGGGGAAAAATTACGCTTCTCAACTATAGATGAACTTTTCAACTCGAGAACGGTCAAGAATAAAGAAATTCTGCGAACGCCAATCGATTCAGAATGATGGAAATAATAAACTCTATGAATCTGAGATAAGAATATGAACGGACAGAAATTTTTGAAATAACACAATAGAAAATTTTCAACTCCAAAATGAAGAGGTTGCATAAAAAGCCTATAAAACCTTCAATTGACTTGGAATCTACTTCAAATTCGGTGTACGTATTCGAATCGGATTGAGTTTTAAGAGTATGAATGGAAATAGAGTTGGAAAATGTTTTTGGGAAAAATGAAAAGTCAAAAATAAAGCAATTCTGTGAACTCCAATCGATTCAGAATGATGAAACTCCGTGAATTTGATATAAGAATATCGACGGACAAAAACTTTTGAATGAACACATTAGCGAATTTTCGAAATTTTCAACCATAAATGTAGAGATTCCGTAAAAAGCCTATGAAATCTTCAATCGATTTGGAATCTAATTTTGATTCGGTGTACATATTCAAAACAGATTGAATTTTACGAGTATAAGTGGAAATTAAATTAAAAAATGATACGCTAATCTTAACCAGCTTCTCAACTAGCTTCGTCAGAGTTGGTATGACGAAGATTGGTCGGAAATAAGCTGGATTGTTCTCTTCGCCTCCTTTACGGATCAGTGTAACGAATGATGTTTTGAGGAATGGTGGAGAATATACAGATCGAAAGGAATCATTAAGAGGGAGACCAGCGAATCAAGTGCGGTATCAGGAAGATTTTCAAATATCTTCACAGATGTACCATCTATCCCTGCTGTGAATTCATTTTTCACACCTCTGATAACTTCTTTGAGTTCCAGAATGAATATGTCATACAGCTCAATATATGTACGCATGTCAAAATATAACATAGGATCAGTCTGTGGAGTAATGTTTTCTGTGAGTTATCCCGCGATGGTGCCATAGTAATTGTTGAGAATACCTGGGTGCTAAATCTAAATCATCATCCCTATCGGCATCGTCCTCGGTATTACCTTGCAGTAAGTGTTACGAGTTTGTTCCGTAAACTTTTCGTACAGTGTCTATAAAATCTACCAATTTCCACAATTTGAAATTGGTTTTGAAGTACGTCTACATTCCAGTATATCCCTTAATCCGTGAAGTTGTATATTCTTAGATTCTGTTATATTGAACGCTGTCACAGTCTGAGTTGAAAGGTTTTAGCAAGCGGTGGAGCCCTCTCTCATCCATCATGGCTTGTCAGAGCCGGCTACTCACCACCCCTGCCACCTCTAGCCCTCTGCCCTGTACAGAATCGACCCCCACATTCTCAACAATGCCAATTATTACCCATATTTAGTCTTTTCATTTGATTCTTTTTTTTTGGTAGCCAGTTTCCTCTAATAGAAACGTTATGGACGACGGTACCCTCATCTGAGGAACTGTCAGCTCGGGACGTTTCAATTTACAAGTTTCATGTATGGGAAGCGGGCGATAGAATGGCGATTTTATGAAAACTCGCATTTGTTCGATTCGAGTATAGTTGTGCATAGTAAAGCGATTTAAAAAGACTCGTTTTATTCATATAAAATACAGTACATTTCATTCAAAACGAGCCACCCTGAATAACTTTTGAAACAATGATTCACAGCAAAAATTAAAAACATTTCAACAATGGTATACAGGGGGATATATTCACATTTGACGTAACTTTCTCTATCGCACCCCCAGAGCAGGTCACCATTGTTTTTAAATGGATCACTTCCTTTTTTTGCATTATCAGATGCTACACGATGAGCAGATTTCAACGAAGTCATATGGTCTGTAGCTCACTGTTCAGGAGCTACAAGTTATGTATTTGAGTTGAAAACGAGCCAACCTGAATGATCAAATAAATGAAGATTGGAAACCAAGAACCAAAACAACGTCACTCGACTCGCGTTTCGCCAACAAAGTTGTATCCTTAGGAGTACGCTTTTTGAACGAAACGTATAATACCGTGCATCAATAGGGTCATTGAGGGGAGTTTGAATTTATTCGAAAACGAAACAGTTTCAGAAGGATGGTGCAACTCCTCATTATGCAGCTCCAGTGCAACAATTTTTGGATGACCATTTCCCTGGTCGCTAGATTGGCAGAAGAGGTCCTACAGAATGGCCACCAAGGTCTCCGGATCTCACTTCTGTAGATATCTTTCTATGGGGTCATTTAAAGTAGTAAAGTTTACGAGATAAATTCAACAACATTAGACGATTTGAGAGAGATTATCATGAGGCATTGCAGAGAAATAAAATACCATTGTATGGAAGCTGGCGCAAAAGTTTTTGAACTTTTTTATCCAAATATTTTCTTGTTCTCATCATCAAGTCATCAGATTTCAATTCAAGAATTTGATAAAAAATCTCTATTTCTGATTTATTGCTTCCACATTCCTATCTAGAACGAATATGTTAAAGTGTGCCCCCCTGTAAATGATTTGTCAAATGTATATTTCAAAAGTTTTACATGTTGGCTCGTTTTCAACTGAAATACATAATTTGTTGCTCCCTAACTATAAGCTTTAGACGATATGTATTATACTGTCAAAATATACTGTATACTATGAGTGGTTGACGTGTTTTTTTTAACTGAAAGTTGTTCAGAGTGGCTCATTTTGAATAGAATACACTGTATACTTAAATAATGTAGTGCTGACTGAAACAATGATTTATTGATCAACTTATTGATCAATGATATTCTGGCTCAATGATATGGTTTCCATTTCATGAAAGTCATAGCAAAATAAATTCATAAGAACGTATTTATTCAAATTTTGTATGTCAAACACTTGACAATATTCTTTGATTTGTTCAGTAATATACTTCAGAGAAAGTAAGAACATGAGGTAACGTTTCTGTGTGAATTATTTCGAATAGAATCACCTACTATTTGTACATATATCATTGAGCTCATTAACTATAGATATGAATGATTTGAAAGTGTCCAATTTGGTCTCCTCTAAGTAATACTTTCCTCAATATTGTCTGCGTTTCACATATTAGTTGGGCAATAGAAATATTGAGGATGACTCGATTAAAAAACTATCACAATCAAAAAAATCCTAATTTGTGATTCCTTAGTTTCTTGAGAAACCGCATTTTTTGAAAATCAGCGAAATCACAAAAGTTACATTTTTCGGAAAATAAGTGTCATTTGAATGAATTTTTTCAATGTTTTCATCAAAACAACAAATTGTATGATACTTAAAAATAAATAAACAACAAAATGAAAGAAATGAACAGTAATGAACAAAATGAAATTTAATCCCAACATGTCCTTCATTCCTTTCAATGCACAAGATGGTTCAACCGTACATTTCCCTTGAAACATTCTTCAACATTACTAGCGGACCTTGGAGAGCACCTTATTTCATCGTATTCTCAAGTTGATCTTGATTTCTGATAGGTCTGTGTTTATAGAGCTCAAATTTCAAATAGTCCCATTGGAATAAATCTCCTGTGGTTAGATCGGGAAATCTAGGAGGCCATGCACCCAATAACTATAAATCGATCATTATAATCTCGTACTTGCAGCTTATCAATAATTTTAGATTTGACAGACCGAAACTTATTTGATATCATGAACGGTTGGCCGATTCCTTGAAGAGAATGGAGTTCGACATTTTGCTTTTCATGCAGGTGACGCTTGCCAACATTTATTCAAGGGTTATGAGGTTTTCTGATCTTATTTTCGACCCTGTCTGTGATTCAAATTCTTTTCCAAATCCTGCTCTGCGTGGAGTAGTTATACGATGTATAATCTTCGCCAACAATTTGAACAAGTTCTATTTTTTCAACACTTATTGAAAAAACTCTGAACGAATTATTCTCAAATTTGCACAATAAGTAAGCTATTTTGTTTTACAGAAAAATAATCCATATTATATTGCCTAGTGAATTAACCTGACTGGAATTGAGAAGATCCCTCATTTGGTAGCCAATTGTTGGGCAGAATTGTGATATTAATTTATTGACAGATCGATTAGAGTTTTCATAAGCTATTTTAACGAAAATCAGTCAGTTATGGACAGTATTTCGCCAGAAAAGTGCCTTGCAACAAAAACCTTACGATTTTGCAAAAAATTTAGTCTCGAACGAATTCTATGAAATGTAAATAATAACTGAGAGCTTTTAAGGTTTTGCCAATCATTACATGGCTGATCTTTAAATACAAACGGAGTGTGTAAATCAATTTCTGATAGGTATACGAAATATGTAATTAATTCACAATATAAAAATTGATTATTGTAGAATTTTACATAAAAATCGAATTTTTCTATTCATATTGTTTCATGAGCTCCAACAAAGATCTTTCAAAAAATTTAGTTTTCTAATTCTGCTTATTTGGAAATACGTGTTTTTTCATGAAACTGAAAATCACTCAGTTACCTGATAGGAGCTAAGTATGTTTCAAGACGAGCCTAGGTTGATGACAATATTTTTTCCATATGTTGCGTACTTTTTGAATGTCACTGTATAATGTACATTGTACTTGAAGAAAATATGAGGCACGATATTTTTTCGTCAGATAAATTCCTCGAGTAGTTGCTGAATTATTTAATTTCCCATCCAGTCACCCGCTGATTCACCAACGTCAAATTAGATCAAAATCTGATAATATCGGTTGATGAAGATACGCAGTTCAGTTGATCTGTCTTGCATCGATTCGAAAGGGAAACCAGTGTTATTAACAAAGCTATTAATCAAACACAAAGACAACCGACAAGCCGATCGTGACTGAGAACTCATGTCGGCTAAGTAGAACAAAAGGGTAAAGACAGCTGACACCTCTCCTCTGCTCGTCTGTTATATTCAATGATTGTATTCTAGTAATTGTCAATTCCCTGGATGGCCAAATAGGGACACCGAAATGGTTATCGAAACGTTTTCCAGAAGTTCCACTTTATCCTACAGAATCTCAGTTATTATATCAATGGCACTGGACTGGATATCATATTATCTTAGTAATCGCAAACATATTCCTCATTAACTAATAGAGACTGTAGTTCAGTAGGTACTATCATTTCTGGCTTTGTGAACGTAAACATGGGTGTCCCTCAAGGATCAATATTGGGGCCTATTTTATTTATATTGCACACCAACAAAATAAATGTTTGGATAAAACTTCCGGAATATATTGCTTATGCTGATGATATTTCTGTTTTAGCTTCAGCTTCAACTGAAAGTTTGGCTGTGAAAAACTTTACATACATTTAAAATATTTCAGTACCTATTTTTCATTACTGATAAAACAGACTTGATCAGATTTGTAACTTTGGGTACCAGTTGAAAACTTCTGTATCGATTATGAAAACTTCAACATTAATTTACAACATTAAGCTATTTGCTTTTTAGGAATTTTCATTGAGGACAAGCGGACTGAATATCTCATTGCAGTCAATTAGTTATCAAAATTAATTCGGTGAAATTTTTTTTCTCCAATCTTCGTTCGGAATTAGAAGTTCATCAACTTATCATGATTTATTTTTCCAATTTAACCAATGCCTGTTAAGTTTTTATTGTACAAAAAAAATTCTGCAATGTATAGCAAACATTTCTCAGAGAGAACTATGCAGGAACTACTTCAAAGAATATCGATTGATACCAGACCCATCATTATTAATATTTGAAAAGTGTGTATATATAAATAAAAATAAAAAACTATCTATTCCGGTAGAATAAACAGGGTTTTAGGTAAACATGAGGAAGAAATTCAAAATGTTTTTCCTTGATCTATTCTAGGAATATATGGTCCTATGATAATTTTTGCAAAACCCGTTGTTACGAAGATACAGGACGAACAAAATTAACGACATTAACAAAATTGTATCATCAAAAAGTACAAGTAAAGTTGCTTAATCTACAATAAATGTTCAAAATGACTTCCTCCAGCCTGGATAAAAGCATTCAATCATCTTGTCATGGATTGTCGAACTCTCTCAAACACACTAGGCACGTTTCTAATTGAATTACACCAAGCAATTATCCGATTTCACAAATCATCCAAATTCGCCAATGGAATAGCGTAAACTAATGACTTCAGATATCCCCAGAAGAAATAATCCAGGGAATTCAGGTCCGGGGATCGAGCAGACCATGCCTGTGGCCCATCTCGACCAATCTAGCAATCTCCGTGTGTTGCATTTAAAAAATGAATTTTTTTATACTTGATAAATTCATGACGTACACCCTACGTTTATTTATATTGATTATTACAACAGATATCGAATATGGTTGTCGCAAATTTTGTTCGCCCTGTGTCTTCGAAATGAAGGGGTTTTTAAAAAAATCATCATGGGACAAAATATTCTTAGAATAGGTAAAAGAATAACTCCTTGAATTTTTGCCGCATGTTTACCCTGTTTGAAAATAATTTTTTGCTCCCATCTATTTAGGCCCGATATTATTCAATGAATTGTCAAGTGTCGTGAAAGAAACAGCAAATATTGATATTTTCAGAAAAAGACAAAAGAATTTTTATTGGGATGTTTCTATTCTCTGAACGAATTTTTTCATTTTTAAGTGACTCCCAATTTTAATATTTGGAAAATTACATTATATAGCATCAACTATTGTTTCGATATAATTCTTGTTTTGTTTACAATTTGTACGCTATACAACTTTTGAAAAAATTTCAAAACTGCCGAATGTTATATATGCATAGTACTATCAGATGAATGTCATGAATGTTTTTTCAACTGACACTACGATAACTCCAGCAACTGAGAAAGTGAGCATCTTCTTATTTTAATTTTTATTTTTGAATTTATCGCCTTGTACACACAATTCTACATTAGAAATATTTTGATATTTTTCATGATGAAATGAGTGAAATAGAAGAGGCAGTAACTCTCGATGATCGAATGTTTTATACAGGGTGTTTCCGAAAAAAGATAACTACAGACTTTTCACTCTCAACTCAATTATATCTGAAATAGTTGAGAGACTGATGCAAATGAGGATATTCTCTTCGAAGCAAGGTTGACATTATTACTAAATCATCAATTCTTCCTATGACCTCTCTTTGAGAAATGTAATCGTTTCACACCAACAGGATGCATGTATGTGTCGAAAGTTCCAGGTACCAAGTCAGTTCAATACCAAGAAAAAATAGATAGTTGAGTTTCCAAATATGTTTTCGATTCCTTACATGATAGTTCAATTCGTCAAAAAACAACAAGAACTGAGAATGATCATTATCTTCAGTAGTACAGAATGCAATATCATGTAATCAGGTCATTACTAAAGACACTTCGCTCGCAAAGGGTGCCAATAATCCTTGTGAAGTGGAATTTAAATCACCGTAACAACTCCTTCAAAATGTTTGATGGGTTAATCTGTCATAAAACAGCCCGAGTTAATACCGTTTTGTCGGAAGCAACAAACCGTACTGATGATTTAATTGACTAGACACTAATTGAGTAGGTTATTAAGAAAAATGAGTTATTGAAAAGGGGATTAACTTGATTTCATAAATGGTGGGTGTTGAACAATTCAGGTCCATCGTTAGTGGCAAATTGAACAGTGGCAAACAATTTTATTTCTTCATGTTCTATAATCCGGTCAATCTAGACCAAAATATGTGAGTGAAGGTACATAAAATCCCAACAAGTTCAAAACATAATTATAAATAATATTTAAAAGTAAGGAAAAATTTTTATTCAAGGTCAAAGATCAAAAAAATTTGTTTTTCGCGATTTTCAGCAATACGGTAAGTTTTATCATAAAAGTACTACAGACAAAAATTGTAGATCATAAAATTATCCACAAAAAATTAATCAATACTTTTTTTTCTACGAGCCACCGTTTTTGAGATATAACGATTCAAAAAGTTGTAAAAGTTGTAATCGTTATAATATGCATGAAAATATATTGGTAAGACAAGCTAATAATGATGCTGATGTATTGATTATTGAAACAGCAATAGAGCAATTCAATTTGACAAATACAACTATTGTTGTTGGTGAAGATGTAGACTTATTCTTTTTAGTCACTGCTCGAACGCCAACTGAAAAAACAATGTTTTTCTTGAAACCAGGAAGAGCTCAACATCAATCAGATATATATTCATCAAAAAGTTTATCTACTTTTGTAAAGTGTCAAAATCATGTACTATTTTTACACGCAATATCTGACTGTGATACGACAGCAGTTTTCAAAATGTTTGAAAAACAAGATTTACTTCAATGTGCTGAAATTTTTAAAAAGAGTAATTCAACTCAACAAGAAGTTATCGCCAACGGCATCCGCTTTCTTCTTTCTATGTACGGAGCTCCTAAAAAAACTACCTGTTTAGATAAGTATCGATATGCATGTTTCGTTAAAAATACTAAAAATAAAAAACAAGTTCAATTAGCTTATCTTCCTCCACCCTCAGTTGCTGCTCATCGACATCTTTTTCGGGTATATTACCAAGTTCAAGTGTGGCTTGGTTATCAGCTGGACCCTACAGGCTGGGGTTGGACGTTGGTCAACAATATATTAGAGCCAGTTCAAACTTTACTCCCACCTGCGCCGAAAAAACTGCTGAACACAATTTTTTGCAACTGCAAAAAGGGATGCAGTGCTAAATGTGGTTGCAAAAAAGTCGGACTGTTTTGTTCTCTGTCATGCACGAATTGTCAAGGCCGGTCGTACTCTAATGTTGGATCACAAACAATGGAGGATTCGTTTGATCCCGACGAAGTGTCATGCGATACATCGCTATTGACGCAATTTACTTGCATCCAAAATGAATATGAAGAAGATGCAGGAGAAGAAGAAGAAGAAAAAGATCAAGAAGAAGAACAAGAAGAATTTGAAACTTACGAATCAGGAGAATGAACTTCTCTCCACTTATTTTTAATTTACATCGCTTTTATCTTTTCCATCCTTTGAAAATTTCCGATATTTTGCAATAGTTTCACATTACACAGGATCACACCTTACCCGTGGAGTAGGCCTACTAGGGAAACCACGTTAAGAAAAACGCGCTAAGTACACTACCTCATAGGTGGCGAGGAAACGTGTGCATATTATGACGATAACAACTTTTATATCTTTTTGAATCGTTATATCTCAGAAACGGTGGCTCGTAGGAAAAAAGGTATTGAAACATTTTTTATAGATAATGTTATGATCTATTTTTATCTGAGGTACTTTTATGATAAAACTTACCGTTTGGCTGAAAATCGCGAAAAACCCATTTTCTTGAACTTTGAACTTTAATATTTTTTTTTCCATACACGGGAATGATGGGGAACTTTTAAATATTATTTATAATTATGTTTTGAACAATTTTACTGATTTTCTGCTTGTTGGGATTTTATGCACCTTCGAATGTCTAAATTGACCAGACTAATATGAAACAAATAGATAAGGCTCAGCCAGACAGCCAGTTCCAAGAATTTTGTTAACATTCAATCTTTAAAAGGGTCCTTGGGACATTGGACTCTGTAATTCATCACGTGTTCGCTGCATAATATATTTGTTTATCATGTATTAGCCTGAAATTCATACATTTTCCAGTGTTTATCTTCCTAACTTGTTTGCAACAAAAGCTCGTGATTAAGCCCAACAGAAGGAGGATCCTGTATCTAGTCGATTGACATAAAACTCAATTTTTTTCCGGGATATACAGGGTGTTCCAAATTAAGTCGGCACCACTGCCAACTCTGTTATTATTGATGCTACGAAAAAAAAAAATGATAGTCACGTTTTCAGAATATTTTATAAAATGATATTTCTTTCAATCGAACACCCTATATTTTTTCATGCATTTCGATTCGTAATAACATTCTCAATGACAAAGCTCATATCACCTTTCTTCCTAAAGTGGAAAATGAGTGATTTTTGTGGAAATATTTATTTCTATTACTGGTACAAAAAGATTCTTTGTTTTGGCGAATAAAACCTCATGATTGTCCAAACACCCAATTTTGGTACTTATACGAATGACAATATTTTGTTACTAATAGCAAAATAAGACACTAAAAGAAAAAAATGCGCTGGGATGTGAACTCGTGATCATCATGTCGCATCACTCATTTGACACCACAGCTATTTGGTATTAATGAACAAAACGATAATTTCCATATCAAAGCTATTCCGCTATCCGCATTTATTTTGAGAATAAAAAAATATGTCTGCTGTAATGATAACTTTGATACGAAGGCGTAGAAGGGCCAACAACAAAATATTTTTAGAAATAGTTGGAATTGCCACTTTGAAGTGACAATTACCACTTTGATCTGATAATTGCCACTTTGAAGTGACAATTGCCACTTTGATCTGACAATTGTCACTTTGAACTAGCAATTGTCACTTTGAACTGGCAATTGTCACTACGATCTGACAATTGTCACTTTGATCTGACAATTGTCACTTCGAACTGGCAATTGCCACTTTTAATTTGACTGAAAAACAATACTTTTTGCAAAAAGTGCCAGTTTGAAGTGACAATTGTCAGATAGAAGTGACAATTGTCAGAGAAAAGTGACAATTGTCAGTTCAAAGTGACAATTGCCAGTTCAAAGTGACAATTGCCACTTCAAAGTGACAATTGCCAGTTCAAAGTGACAATTGCCAGTTCAAAGTAACAATTGCCATTTCAAACTGACAATTGCCAGATCAAAGTGACAATTGTCAGATCAAAGTGGCAATTCCAACTATTTTCAAAAATATTTTGTTGTTGGCCCTTCTACGCCTTCGTACTTTGAAGCCATTTTTGTAAAACAGAAAATACTGGAGGGTCATATTAATGTGGTTGGAAAAAATGTGTTTGATTCGATAAAACATAATCATTATGACAAATTAAGTTGCCTTGAAACTTTGGTGAATGATATACTATTTGTCAAATATTCTCAAATATATCATGACAATGTCATAAATTATTGTAACTGTCAACTACTGTTCGAATATTTTTCGAAATGCCGTTTTCCCATCACAAAAAATGTGATATGTTAGAATCCTACTTGGTTTGTCAGAAAAATAGCGTAAAGACATATAAAGTTTTAATAATAGCAAAGCGGAGTCTCTTTCATCCACAACTGTAAATTTCTTCGATACACCAGTTTTATTTTCCGGTACGTTCACTACCATTACGGAACCCCGGTCCTCTATATCCAATATCTTCATATTTGAAAGTTCTGCATCCTCCAAAATAACCGATAATCAAAACAACATATAACAAAAAAAGGAGGTAAATACACAAAATAAGGAAAATAAGGAAAAAATTACTTCATGCAATAAATGAATTTCATTATGAGCGCTCTTTAGAAATCTGATGACATCTTTAGAAGATAAAACGGCAGACTTTTTTGGCTATAACTCTTACTCTTCCGTTTCAAAAATGTCTCTAGTTGATCGAACTTAGTGATTTCTCGTTTCTCAAGTCAAGTCACGATCGATTTTAGCATTGACCATTTAGTTCATGAGAAATTCGGACTATACGTTTCTGGCTGCGACGAATAAACACCACATCTATCGAAAAACATAGAAAATTCCCTACTAGTTCTTGAAAATATGCTAGAAATACAGTTTCAGTGGCATCTTTTGGTATAACATTTATCCGTGTCATAGCCACTCCAGATATATCTTGTATTCTTTTTGGTTTACGTCTCCACTTTCCGATGGAATTAATGAATCTCTTGTTTTTCAGCTCTTTTCAAGATATCTTCCATTATATTTAGGAAAGAAAACACGTTTTTAACGCAAACACAGCTTGAACAAAGTTTTGTTTATAGAAAAGTAACATAGCAACAACCTAGCAACAACAAAACTCTCATAATCAACGATACCTGATTCAAATATAGCGGGAAAGTAATGAATTGATACATTAATTTCGTTTAAAAAATTAACAGAATTTTATTGAAATCCGTCAGAAATTAAATTATCTATGTACCACGGGAATTAATGAACCTTTAATTCCTCGGGACGCAAACTTTGTCATCGGCAATTAGGGCCGTTATAATTCCCTTGATACATAAATAACTATTTTGTTACTCTTGATGTTTCTTATTATTTCTACTCAAACCTCCCAAACCATATCTTGCTTTTTCATATTTCTAGCTGTCCTCCTTTACTCAAAAATACAATTCGAAGCAATCATTGACATATCCAAGAAAAATAAATGAACCCCGATCTCCTTGAATGTATCCAGAAATATTGTCATACGAATATTCCCACACCCCTTATCAAACTGATTTTTCCGAGGTAGCAACCAATAGGGCTAATTTTCAATACATATTCATCACCTTTTTGTTTATTTTTTAGGCACGCGGGATGAGCAGAAAGCCCGCCTGTCACCGTACAATTTGCCATTTTTATTAAATTACTCCAGGGCTGGTGGTGCAGTGTTAGGTCACATTAATGGAGATTAGGGACGAGAGAAGCTTCACTGGCTTCCGCTCTTCATCTGCATGAAGTGGTCCAACCCCGAGCTATACGAGGATGCCAAATTTTTCATCTGATAATGGGACGTTAAACAGAATAGAAAAAGGAAGACGATTGTGAAGTACAGTCAATTTTAAGAATTTAGTGATTTGATGAAATTAAATTGCAGCCCTTATTGTGACGATACTTTAATGAAGTTTTCCTTCATTTGACATATAGGCATGACCATTTTATCCCATCAAATTACAGGCTTCTCTTATTCAATTCGTCGTTTCAATTTTGAGAAAATAGAAATTTTCTGTATAATAATTTGTATAAGATGTTGAATGTGGCATTTCAACCAGTTAGAATACTTTTGGAAAGATGCTTTCGCTTTCAACTATTGCTGACTTTCTGAACTTACCAGATCAGCAGCAGTTTACCGGCCATTGCTTTCGAAGATCTTCAGCTTCTCTATCAGCGAATTCAGGAGCAAGTTTGACTACCTACAATAAAACGACATGGTGGAGGATTCCATTGAAAATAAAAATTAAATTGCTGAAAAACTGTTTCATGGAATACGTTCTAGTGTACCAGCATTATGTGAAAATCCCAATTCAATAGCACCATCACTGGTAGTGGAAGTTGATGAATCTTCAGGAGGATCTTCAGGGATGGTTAATCAACATTTTCTCAAGTTTTGGATCTCGAGGACCCTGTGCGGAAAAAGTAGGGGGGGAAACTGAAGAAACATGTTTGTATGTGAATTCGCTACCGAGATATGGCACGTCAAAAAAAGGTCATGTTTCAAAATTTGCTAAGAAATTACAAAATATGCAAAATTACAGCTTATTTCATCTGATATACCCGAATTATGATGAAATGAAAGCCAACCATACCTATTCACATCCTTTTGATATTGATATCAGTTAATTTTTGGATCGATATCCCCCCGTTCCCCTACATAATTATCCCAGGACAGGAAGAAAAAAAGACGTAATCCTTTCGTGAAAAAAATTAATGTAATTAACAATATTAAGTTATTCTCAAGGCATATATTATATTTGGGAATAAAGATATTATAGCTCTAATCATAGTGGGTAGGTACTCATCTGTACTCATTACATTTCCTGCCGAGATTTCTTAGCCGCTGGTTCTGCTCGTAACAGCTCGTCGTCCTCCTGAGCGATAAGGCTGTCAATGATGTCGCTGTCGTCGTTTTCGTCCAATATTTCTGGTGAGTCTGCCTCGATCAAGTTGCGGGGGCGTTTTCGTAGGAGTGGCCTGTGCAGTGCTTGCACATTGCTGAGCATCGGAGACCTGCTTTCTTGCAGCCGCAAGCTCCGCTGCTACAGCCTTTGCTGCACTTGCAGGAAAACAATAAGTAGGATGTCATCCGGCGCAGCATTTCTGGTTGTGGGGATTGGTAGTACCCCTCGTGTGGTGAGGCTCTTTGACTGTAGCATTGCGCCTTTCCAAGGGCAACTTTGCCTGTTTAGCTGTGAAATCATCAGTGATAGCTTCCTCACAAAGAAAACACGCATTGGTGAAGTCGAATTTCGCAACTTGGGACCGTCGGGTAGGTGCAGGAGAAGGAGCTTTGGATGTTTCACATCCACGACGTGTAAATGCAGCAATTAATTTCTCATTGTTGTACCTTGTTTGGCAAGCACTGTGCACTCTTACTTTACTCAACTCACGCAGAAACTGTTCATCTGCCGAAAGTTTCCTTTTTACACTGGACTCCAACAGTCTGGCAACTCCACTGGCTTTCGCTACAGTTAGTTCACCTGCTTCAACTCCTCCTTTACAAATAAAACACAAGTCTGATCCACGAGATGTAGACGCCATCTCAGAAAATTACCCAAAAACCAAAACTGTCACTAACACTCGATGCTCCTTTCGCTAACAAAGTTATTCACTTCAAGAGCTGAAGGTTTCTAATGTTACTTATCTAACTTAATCTTATATATACTCTGAGTGGTTAAACACTCTCTGTCCCATTTTTACCAATCTCTAATTTTAATTTTCTTATTGCCTGATTTGACTATTCTACCTGAGGTACTTAAACCCTTCTATAATAACTATTTTTCGATTTCTTCTTGGAATTAATGAATAATAGAGTCATGTTGACAGAATAAAATGAAAAATGATCTAATATGACCTCAAAAATCGAAAACAAATAGGTCTAGGTAGCGCAGGTAGAATAGACAAATTTCAGCCTTCTATGTTGAATATTGGCAGTTCCACAGTAGCAGTGTTCTAACATTTATTGTTTTCCAGCTTTTTACTGCTGTAGCTGATCACGCACTCCCCTCGGCGCGACACTTTCTTGTCCTTGGGAGTAGGGGTCGGGGTTATCTAAAGTTGGTGATTTCAAGTAGGAATTATAATAGCAACTACATTTCATCATAATTCTTGTATAACAGAAGAAATAGGGTGGAATTCTGCATTTTGTGGCGAAAAATTACCCATTCTTCGAAGCGCAATATCTCGGTAACAAATTGACACACAAACATGTTTGAGGCAACAAATTCGTAGGGAATTTGACGGTCTACAAAAGTAAAACGACGTTTTTGCTGTAGAAGGTAAGTAAAAAGAGTTATTGAGGAAAAACCACACCAAGGTCGAAAAATTTGCAGTTTCCCCCCCCCCCTACTTTTTTCGCACAGGGTCCTCGAGGTCCAAAACTTGAGAAAATGTTAATCAACCATCCCTGAACAACATCTTACAGTTTCAATAACTTCCGACCTTTTTCTATATGAAACTACCTGTCGACTGAACTATTCGTCAGTACTTCACAAAAGATTAATATTGGCAATTGCACAAACTGCCAAATACATTTGATGTTCTGGTTATTTTAATATCTGATTAAAGTGTTTCTATTAGAGATATTCATATTATCATCCCATCTCATCTGTCATTTTACTTTTAACACTATAGTGTTGGAAGAGATTTTGACTCAATCGGGTCAATTCTGTTTCTCAGTAGCAAGTTTATTATCATAGCAAGGAAACTTGAATCTCAATTTTGTGGAAGGCTTACTAGCTTCATTGCTTTATAAACAGGAAATGATGTGGCAGCAACATCTTTTGCCAATAGATAGCAAGCCTGCTACAAAATTGAGATATATTTAGCTGTGAAAGTTTTCTTGCTATGATGACAAACTTGCTACGGAGAAACAGAATTGACCCGAACGTCAGTTTTCAATTAACAAGCATTGATTAAAAACATCATTTTTAATGACCATTATTTAAAATAGTTATTTTGGTATTAAGTGCGTAAAATTAGTGTTTTTTAATGGCACATGAGAGTGTTAATGTGCCATGAAAAAACGAATTTTATACACGAATACAAACAAAATTTTTCGTATAATTTTGGATGTGAATTTACATCGTCTGAAATATATTAAAAATAAATACTTCCAATACATTTCGACGTGTTTTTTTGTCCCGATAAGTGATTGCTTTCAAACAACTGTTGTCTTGAGATCATTATTCAGTGTTTTCGGTAAAATCGTTTTCAAAAATTTTTCTTTTCTGAAAAAAATAAGTCCAGAATAACTGAATAATACTTCTCTTTCCATACATGTTTTCCTTAATGTTATCAATACTTCCAATACAATTTCACAGCATCCAGTGGTCTCACTGTGTCGTTACTACAGAAACGGTCCGTTGTCACGCCGCGTGTTTGACTGTTTGATTGTGTTTGCTCGTAGTTGCTTCAATTTCAAGTTATTTTCAAAAAATGGATTATGATAGTGGTAGTTATAATCCATCAGATATATCAGAGAACACAAATGCAATAGTATCTAAGATGTTACCGGCCAAATCCAAGTGAGTATATATTATGAGAAAATATATGACCAATTTCGTGAATGGTGGACAGGAAACATGTTTCTGAAAATGTGCCTATATGCTTTTCTGAGGAAAAATAAAAGGTTATAAAACACTCTACGTTATGGAGTGTCTACTCAATGTTGAAAAATACATTTAATGTCAAGGAAAATATCGATAAAAGGAAGTTTTCAAAATTTGCACCGCTCATCAAGAACAAAAGCGTCGGATACCAAGGAAAGAAATCTGAAGTTTTATTAAGGGATGATATCAATACATTTATTCAAGATGCTGATAACGAAAAAAATTTACTGTATAAGGTACAGATATAATCATGTACGATTGGTAGTAATTTCAATATTTTTATAACTATTGATGCCCTTGAAGATGCTGAATCTATATTGCACAAGAATGTTTCATACAAAAAGTAACAGATTATTTTTGAAATATTTGAGAGGAAAATGTATTAACCAACATGTGGGGATGGATCAAATAGGAGAAATTCTCAGCTTGATTGCAAAATGGCTTGGTAAAGACATGTATAAGACAGGTTACTGTTTCTGGTCAATGCAGAGGGCAACATTACATCCATAGAACGTCACGTCTATCTTCTTCAATTTCGCCTCAAAACCAGAAAGCAAAACTCAAACGTGCATCAGAGTCTCTTTCTTTGAACGTATGAACGAAATTTGGTTTGTATGTTCTGCATTTGTTCGCTCTCAAAACTCTTCTAATTGACCGTTCGGAGAAACCAATATTTTCTCGGTCTCAGATAGAACAATATCCAAGACAGCGTCTTCATCCATAGTAACGTTTCTTTGGTGTGTCATTTTATGTATGTTCTGAACTGACCCAGACTCCTTGAACTTTCGTACAATTCATGCATAATGGAGATGTCTATCTGAAAGTTATCACTAGTTGACTAATAAAATGAATAAAATCGACAAGGTCGAAGTACCCTTTCTCTCCACACGTTTCCACCAAGTGGAAAAATGAGGCAAACATCTGTTAGAAAACAACTACTTCCCTGACTAATATCACGACGGAAATTGAACTATATCTCACAGATATTTGTACAACATTCTTCCAAGAAGACCCAATTGCAAGTGCGTATGTTACAATCAAACAGTAAATTATCCTTCATTTGACTGGGAATGACCACCTGCAGACATGCATGTTTCGAGGTATTGCCTCTCATCAGTGCCAGGGTAGGTACACGAAAAGACGTAATTGAAATTTGGATTTTTCTGAGAAAGGACCTCGCAAAATCCTTATGGATTTTGGGTCTCTGTGGATTTTTTTGAATTTTTGATATGATGTAGTCCAGGTAATTCTCAACCAATGTTACCATTGCGCCAACTCCAAAAAATGAACAGTTTTGACGCTAGGGGTCGTTAAAATCACCCCTTTCTCAGAATAGACTATATATTTTCAAGACCGAGAACAACATTTCCACCAGTTTCATTGTACCTAATGATGCATAGGATTGTGCACTTGTATAAAAATATTATTCACCAAAAAAATTATTCACCTCCCCCCTGTCTCTTCCCCCCACCTCCTATTATGAAACGCAAAAAAATTATATCTGGATTATTCTGTAATGCATCATCGGATATTTGAATAAGCTTGAATTAGGAAAATAGCACTTTTTCATGATAATCCCCCCTCCCCCGAGGGGTACAAAACAAAAAAATGGGGAATTTTTCTGAATTTTCAATATGATGCAGTTCATGTTATTGTGAATAGGAATTAACTAGGTGAAAAAACCCAAACATCGGTAGTTTTGATGCTAGGGGGCGTTAAAGTCATATCTTGCTCAGAATAGACTATTTATTTGCCGCAATTTCCTCGCCTTACTTTGGAATATTTAAAACGGTTATCTCTAGGTGAGATTTTGGTGTTGAAAAATCCAGCGAAATTGTTTTGACATCGGGAGATGGGGGAAAATCATGATGATTTCTCTGATTCAAGCTTATTCAAAGATCCGACGATGCATTTCAGAATAATCCAGATATATTTTTTTGCGTTCCATAATAGGAAGTGGGGGGAATAGGGGGGAAAAATAATTTTTTTATAAAAGAGCACAATCTTATGCAACATTAGCTACAATGAAACTGGTGGAAAGGTCTTGAAAATAAATAGTCAATTCTGAGCAAGGGTTGATTTTAACGCCCCCTAGCACCAAAACTATAAATTTTTTGGGTTTATCACCTGATTAATTTCTATTCACAATAACATGAACTGCATCATATCGAAAATTCAGAAAAATCCACCGAATTTTTTTTGTTTTATACCTCTCGGGGGGAGGGGGGATAATCATGAAAAAGTGCTATTTCCCTAATACAAGCAAGTTCAAACATCTGACGATGCATTTCAAAGTAATCCAGATATCATATTTTGTGTTTCATAATATGTGGTGGGGGTAAGAGGGAGGGGGGTGAAGATTTTTTTTATAAAAGAGCATTATCATTCCATAGTCGTTCCCGCTTTCGGAAATAAATAGTATATTCTGAGAAAGGGGTGATTTTAACAACCCCTAGCGGCAAAACTGTCCATTTTTTTGGGGTTGGCGCAATGGTAACATTGGTTGAGAATGACATGGACTACATCATATCAAAAATTCAAAAAAATCCACCGAGACCCAAATTCCATAAGGATTTTGCGGGGTCCTTAATTCACACTTACTGGTCGTGGAGAAAATATTGTCTGTTACTAAGTTAAAATGAAAAAATTCGATACTCATGTTTCCTTACACTCGCTGGTGCTGGCGTTCGGAATTTTCCATTCGTATTAAACTTTTTTTTTCTAATCTTGTCACAGAATATACTATTCGGGTGCCACTTTTCATTTTGATATGTTTCCGGAAAATGTTCTTCAGAAGTTCCGCATTATTCCAATCCGCTCGAATCCAATTCGAGTTTAATCCGTATTAACGAAGGAAAATATGGCAACTACGCCCCGGATAACGTCTACAGAGACTTTGTGTTGGGGTTCTCGCCGATCTATCACTCTGCCCGTCACTACCCATTAGCACGCTCGCATACTCTAAGATCCATTCCATACCACCATACCACGCGTTACATTTTTACTTCACACATGACATTGTATCGAATAACGTTGTTGAATATTTACTTAGCGAAACGGAACACAACACACAGAAAAGAGTACTGGATTCTAAGTCTTTTTACTAGGTCGCAACGAAGTCGTTAGGGCCCTTGACTTATGGCCCCGTAGAAGAAATTCAATTTTTGTTTGACTCGGGTAAATCATGTTTTAGGTGCTCGCTCCACAACATAAACATCTTAACAACTGAAAATAGTCGGGCTAGTCAGATGAAATCGCCATAGATGCTCCTAACAGGATTATTACTAATTTGTTCAAAGTGAGAGAAACGTGACAAATTTGGCAAACTATTACTAAAAACAAAAATGATAATGTCAATAACTATATAGGGGCATGTTTTGGGAAGACCTCCTCAAACCTCTTCTTTTCTACATATTGCTCTTGCCATCATCCTTTGCAATCAGGAAAACCCATGGATAAACAACTGCAGCACCTCCAGCAACCAAGCAGATGAAGGCAGGATAAGGATTGAGGATAAAGGAACGTACGAACTCAAACTTTGTCACCGAGATGGAACCCGTTGAGTAAAAAGTCCACGTTAAAGCTGCGGAGTGTGAGAATCTCCTACAGCTACACAAGAACATTGAAGACCTTGGCTTATCCAGAAACCTGACCATCACTGTTCTCAGCTCAAGTGGGCTGAAGTCGCAAACCGACATTCGTACGGTATAGACTAGATACCGGTGTTGCCTTATGCCCTGGGGGATATTGAGTCTGTTGTGAAGAATGAGAAGTGCCGAATCTATTGGAACCATTCATTTCCAACCCTCTGTCAAATACAAGCCAATAAGCCTCGACCATCGAAGTAGGGATTATCGTCATAGAGTTTTCGGCCGAAAAGAGTAAAAACGGACAAAATATTGAGATTTACTCTTTGAACTCCGCAGGCTTCACCCAAACCATTCTGTTAAAATGGTGGTTCTGATCATTGGGGTACTTTGTGGAATGATGGACCCATACTACTCTCGAATTTAAAAATTATACCGACTTGCCGTGATGCGGCAGAAATCTTGGCCGGACGTATGCAGAAGGCAGTTATTTTTGGTTCACTCCGCTTACTCAGGGCACATGATTCTCGAACCCATTAATCACTCACCCCACGGACGTTGAGAATGTTTTCTGGGGTTAAATAAATCAAATAAATAAAAAAAAATACCTTTATACATATAAATACATGGTATTGTTAAAATTGTGTAACCTTGGAAGTATGTCTTTCATGAGAACCTTGTGTCAAGACCGAATATGAGTCTGATTATAATTTTTTGGGTATGCTTTATATTACCCCATAGTATGATATTGTATTATATACGAGGATATATCAATGCATAGTATACTTTCAGAAGATGCGATTTCTCAAATGTTTCAATAAATTTTAAAATTGTGTTACAGACACTAAGTATCATTTTTTTTATATAAATTGGTGTTTGTTTTCCAACTTATACTGGAATCCAGATATGATACTAAAAATGTTGTTCTACCGGCTACTTTTCTCATTAAGTGTTTCATTTCAACTCTTAGATGGGGATTCTTTCTTGCGAGTGTTGAAGAAAATTGCAAATAACCGTTTTATCTCTACAGATCGTAGACGTAACAACTGAGAGGATTTCAAATGTTTTAGTTTCAGATTCTAGGTACGTGTATATAGAATGAATGACAAGCACACCTTTATCAAGGAAATCAATAGCAAAGACCACAAATTTCAGGGGTTTGGTTTTATCAGAAGTAGAGAAATAGAACATCTCATATACAGAATGTAATAATTTAATGCTGATCCTGAATAGTGATATACTTTGATTAATTTTTTTTAAATCGTTCATAACGACGTGGGTTCGTAACCGTTTCATTTCCTATAATACAGGAAATTGATATTCGACAAAAAAACAGTTTTTCCTCAATATCTCCAAAACGTCTCTGTATTTACTTTTCAATTTTGGTACATGCTGGGAACGTATGAAAATAATATTTTCTAAGAAAATAATTTTTTGAATTTTATCAGTATCGTCCTTAGTAACATGTCCTGCAATATTTCGAATAAAAATATTGAGACACTGCTGTGTCAAATAAATATTATTTTTATAACTATCCTCATATAATCATGGTTTCTTGACCTTTTTTGTCCGATTGATAATTTTTTTTTGGTCTCAATAAATGCATTTTATTTTTCAAATCGAAAACTTTCCGCCGAACGAAAAAATGCCAAGAGACCAAGTTCATAAGAAGACAGAGGATAATTATTAAAATTATATTATTCATTCAACAAGGTTGCGTATCATTATTATTTTTGTTAAATTTGAACACCGTGTATCTCAGAAATAAAGCGATTGTGTTCATCATAGGCTCATCATTCATTATATTCAATGACCTGATACATTTCGAGATTCGATGACAAAGGGGGCATTTGATCAGCATTACGAGTTCAACAATATTTAAAGAATTTTAACAGAGAGCCAATTTTCCATAGATGTGGTGCCATTTGTATGCCATATTCAAGCTTGATTATTTTTATTATCAAATATACATCTGAGATTATAACAAATTTGAACTAGAAAAACCATTGTCAAAGATCTGCAATACGAATAAAACCAATGAGATTCCAAATAGCAACCACTTTATCCACATCCTCTACTGCTTTACCTACTCTGTATATCTTCAAGGATTTCATCTCAAACAAATAATGCATACAAGTCGAAGTAGCACTGGTAAAGTGAATTCAGGTCCCTACGTGAGGTCTCATATCCCTAGAGACTCGCCTGAGTTGACACCAACATCTTTCTAACTGAAAACTACTAGAGAACTGGAATTTGCTGTCACTTGTCATCCTTTTTACGCTCCTCTCTTCGTGTATGAAAATGGCATCTCAAAGGATAACGTTTTACATTCCTTTATTCGTCAATTCGTCAGAAAGAATTTTGAACATCGAACTGACAGCAACAACGAATTCTTGAATGGCTTTTGATAGTAGAGACTGCGTTGTATTCTTGGACAATAACTATGAAGGATTGAAAAAATCTCCGATTAATGAATAAAATTCAGTTTATATTTTCATGAAATCATGAATTTCTATATTATCGTGATGAATACGAGGAAATATCTATTTCTATATACAGGGTCTTCCCCATTGCAGATGGTTCAAAGATATTTCATATTTTGTAAATTCCATATTATCCTCTGGCATTGAATTTGCATTATATGTGAAAGGATTATTATAAATTGGTTCCAAGAAACTCATACTGCATGAAGACAGAATTTGATTGACTCGAAGGTTAATTGTGACTTTAAAATTTTGTTTTCTTCTATAGCAGGCTATGAATTTTTCAATACATCCTCGTATATGATGCAGTTCTGGATCTAAAAAGTTAATTAATCGATATATCTATGGAATATATTTATTATATATTTATACAAACAAGCTTGTCGATATAAATTTCAATAAAATCAAGATTTCTCGTGGTATCATAAATAACTGTATTTACAGACGACAACCTTATCGAACATCTGTGACACTGACAAGTTAATCCTATACCAAATAAATTGATCTACCTAAGCTACCATTAACCTTACAAGCAACTGCTGATAAATCGAATTAATAGTAGATACTCAGTCAGGTAAGGTGTGGGTGAAAATTAAAGTAGATAGTTATATTCTTATGAATTTGTAAAACACTGTCTATTATAAATGTTTTGGAAATGTTTATTGTTAATGTGGAAATGTTATGTTTTCAGTCCAAATCACTTGCTGGGTCGTTATATTTTCTGATGAGTTCAGATGAATCCTTGGTCAAAAAAGAATAGGTCGTGATGACAATTCAGATTGAATAGTTATTCATTCAACTAGTCTATTAATGAAGGCGATTTAACATCGAGATATCGTTATTCACATTTCAATATACGATACAATATTTTTCCTTCGACCTCACTTTTGTTGAAATAAATGCCTTCTTGATTGAAAAATATTTAATCAACTACTGAACTATACTGAACATTAATAATCATGTTTTTATTATTTGAATACATTCATATTAACAATTGTAAAGGTAGAATTAGAGAAACTGAAGAAGGTTACAGAAAAAGTCAGTCTCCATACTCGCATTCGATATTTTACTTTTGAATTGAAATTTCTGTCCTAAATTATTAGTAGTTTTCGATGTTTTGTTCAAAACTCTGTTTTACTATGAAGCCGCTTAGTTATTATTTCCTCTTCATATATCTTTTTTTTTTGAAAAGTAACTTATACAGTCAATATACTTACCTTCGTTTCACATATACAGTGCATTTCATTTAAAACAAGCCACTCTAAATAACATTTGGTACAATGATTTTCAGGAAAAATAAAATAAAAGCCTTTGTATATGGGGGGGCACATTTTGACATATTCACATTTGATGTTACTTCACCTATCGCACCCCCAGAGAATGTCAACAATTTTTTTAAATGGATTGCCCTTCATTGTTTCGCATTATCAGGTGCTCCATGATGAGCAGATTTCAACAAAGTATAAAACATATGGTCTGAAGCTCATGGTTCGAGAGCTACAAATTATTTCAGTAGAAAGCAAGCAAACCTGAATAACTTTTGGAACAATGATTTATAGGAAAAATAAAAAACACCTCAATAATGGTATACAGGGGGGCACAATTTGACATAATCAGATTTGATGTTACCTTCCCTATTGTGCCCCCAGAGCATGTCACCATTTTTTTAATGGATCACCATATATTGTTTTGCATTATCAGATGTTCCATGATGATCAGATTTCAACAACGTGGAATACATTATGGTCTGAAGCTTATAGTTTGGAAGCTAAAAATTATTTGAGTTGGAAACGAGCCACCCTGAATGAACTTCTACAATCTGTTACCTAGGTTTCATAGGTGTTTTTTATAAGAATACTTCAAAAAAGTCTTATTTTGCCTAGTTAAGTTTGAATTCGATAATCTCTTCATTTTGTATTTGTCTCATTCTACTATACTTAACGATTACCTACCAGGTGAGTTTACAATTGATGTTTCTGTTTTTGTGAATTCTTGAGAAGCAATGATTTATACGCTTCGAGAACGGATTGAAATAGTGAGTTTGTAGATACTACCAGAATAGAAATAGTACTAAAGCTGCTGCTCGTATGTTCAAATGATAATCATCCAGGAAGAAATATACGGCACAAATACGTTTCGGAATTATTGAACAAATTTATGGAAACTGCATCTGTTAACAACAATAAGCATAACCGTTCAGAAGTTGTCAACGATGAAGCTATTTCTATTGCAGTTTGTTTTAGGGCACGTTGGACTTATGAAAAATACGCAATATTTTACAAAGTTATCTCGAGAATTAGGAATCAGTAGTACAATTTTTTTCAGAATCCTTCATAAGTACAAATTTCATCCATATAAGATCACACTAGTTAATGAATTGAACGAAGATGATTCCTATAGACGTATCGAGTTTTGTGAAAGTCTCATTGAACGGATCAACTTGCATCAAAATTTCTTGTATAAAATTTGTTTTCGGGATGAAGGTACGTTTAGTTTGAATGGAGAAGTGAATCGGCAAAAATGTCGATATTGGAGTGATTCGAATTCTCATTTATGCCGTCAAGTTCATACTGTACTGGTAGTAGATAGAAAAATCATGAATCCTTCTGTGTGCCTTCTAGAAACCCATTAGAATGTACTAGATTCATTAAAGTTTATACGAGAACTTAGTATGGAATGTTCTGTTGAAAGTTCTATAGCTTCTAGAATAATGTTATCCTATAAATACGATCAGATTTGCCAAGTTTGTGAAGTTTTTGAGTATGGTTTACTTTTTAACATATGACTGTTGTAACGTTACCAAGTGAAGTTTGAAGTATTTATTTGAACTGCAAAGTGTCAAACAGTGTTGTTAGTTGTGGTATTTGTTATGTGACAATAAAGGCGAGTTTATAAGTAAGTGTACCACTTATTGAACCTGAAAAACGCAACAATACCCAACGACCTCAAAAACTGAATGTTTGGGATGAAATTTTAGGTGACCACATCATTTTTATCGATGATAATTTGACTGGTGAGAAATATTTGGATATCTTGGATAATCGAATAATACCGTCCATCAATAGGGCAATTGAAGAGAAATGAATTTATTCGAAAACAAAATAGTTTTTCAGCAGGATGGTGTACCTCACACTATGTAGCTCCATGCAGTGCTAAAATTTTTGGATGATCATTTTCCTTGTCGCTGGATTGGCAGAAGAGGTCCTTCAGAATGGCCACCAAGGTCTCCCGATCTCACTTTCTTTCTATGGGATCATTTGGATTCTAAAGTATGAGATATAATTAACAACATTAAAAGATTTGAGAGAGAATATCTTGAGGCATTGCAGAGAAATAACTCCCGACATTCTCAACCATGTGAGGGCGGCAATGGAAGCTCGTTTGTACCATTGTATGGAAGTTGGTGGAAACGTTTTCAAACATTTACTTCACAAAATTTGTTTCTTCTCATTGTCATCAGATTTTGATTCAAGAATTTAATAAAAAATCACTTTTTCTGATTTATTGCTTCCATATTTGTCTCTAAAACGAATACTTCACACTATGGCCTTCTGTATAATTGTGAAGATCTTAAAGCTGTGTACACGTAACTACTCAATTCAATGAAAGAGTTGTATTTCGTGTAAGTGAATTTATTACAATCGCAATGCGCTTTCGGCTACTAAACCATCATCGGTGCTATACCTACAAAGTAATAATGGAAAAATAGAATATTTAAGAAATTTTGAATTACTTACTCGTCAAGTATTTATACAGGAGCAATATAGAAAGTCAACAAAACCATGGTTAACTTTGGTTTGGTCAAAATAAACTACTTAATGTGTGGGATTTTTGTTTAATTTTTTCGATTTTGCATTTTTCCAGGCAATGCAGAAGCCTACTCGTGTTGTACTAACAACGTAACAACCACGAGGTGAAATCGGAAAGGATTTGAAAATTTTTTAAAATTGAAATTTGAATTTGAAAACTGACCTGTATTTTTATTTTTACTGCAAATCATATTTTCAAAAGTTATTCAAGGTGGCTCGTTTTCAACAAAAATAATTTGTAGCTTCCGAACCATAAGCTTCAGACCATATGTTTTATACTTGAAATCATGGAGCATCTGATCATGCGAAACAATATAGGGTGATCCATTTAAAAAATTGGAGACATGCTCTTGGGGTGCGATAGGGAAAATTAGATCAAACGGAATATGTCAAAATGTGTCCCCCCGTATACTATTATTGACATGTTTTTTTATTTTTCCTGAAAATCATTGTACCAACAGTGACTTAGGGTCGCTCCTTTTAAATGGAATGCACACTACCATTTTAACAGTATTGTAACTGATGTCTCGTACATACCGTACGAGTGTCGTACAAAACTCTTACCGCCACGTTATTCCTGTGGATATATAGGCTGAGACCGCATAAGCTGGACAATATAACAGCAAATGCCTTATGGTATCAGCTGCCCCACCACAGCTCTGCATCTAGTATCAGGGACCTTTCTATCTTTAATGCGACTATGGTAGACGAGGGTGTTGAAGACACCATCCTGGCAGGCCATTATGAATCAGTCGGTTTCCGACCTCAGCCCACTTGACCTGAGGAAAGCGAAGATCTGGTTTCTGGTTGAGCCAAGGACTTCAATATTCTTAAAGAAGACATCATGCATTCATTGGCTTATCTTTCTGTAGCTGTAGATGCCTCTCACTCCCCACAGCTTTGACGTGGGCTTTTTACTGAAAAATTATGCATTAATGACAAATCGACCATTGATAGGGGTCAATAATGGTCGATTTCGGTTGCATGGTCAATAATGGTCGATTTCGGTTGCATTGAAGAACATTATACAGAAGTGTTAATACGAAGTCGACGAAAGAAATTAATATTGTCATTTCATCCAATTAAAAGTAGAAATTTATTCAAAATGGTTTACTGACTTTCGACATTTTCACCTTGTTTAATCTCTTCTTATCTATTCAATAAACAATTTCATAATAGAAGCGGTGGGATTTCGATTAATAATTTCCGATAGATCAATGTCAGTATTCTCACACATATATCTCATTTCCATATTAATAGAAGAAGAGCACGCTCCCAAGTAAACTCATTTGTAGCACACGGGGAGTGCCAAAGGAGAAACAGGTGGCGTCAAGAACTAAGTGGATGTGATTATTAATTACTATACTCTCGAAAACGTTAGATATAATACATCAAAAATAGCCGAAATGTTTGAACGTTTTGACAAAATTCAACAATCACTAACTATGAGTTGGTGAACAATCATGGTGTACCACAAAGAAGTATATTAGGACCACTGCTTTTCATTATTAATATAAATGACATGGTAAACATATATCAAATAGACCTAAAATACATTTAGTTGCTGACGACACCCTAATTAATGCCTTCAAATGAATTACAACAATCTATCATCTAAATAAACGAAATTTTTAAAAATATTCATGAAACCTTAAGAAAATAAAGTCACTAAAACTTAAATGTAGTCCAAATTAACTATTAACTGTCAAAACTAACACCTTCAAATTATTGTTCTACGATCCTATATCTGTTGAGGATAATACTATCTTCTTCAACGAACTTTCCAATAAGAATCATGCAACAATGTTTAAGATGGTTACCAGTAAAGGAATATATATAAATGCAGGTGTTGGTATTCATTTTCAAGATGAAATATCTCTAATATCAAAATTGAAAGTTGAAAATTACATATATTTTTTCGCGTTTATGGCGAAATCCATATTTTCACATTTATTTTATTGAAATTGTCTGAATAAAACATTGTTCGAAAAATAGATTTAGATTTTATACATTCAAAATACATTTATTTCAATCTTCCTCCTAAACAATAATGATAACTTTAAGACTTACTAGACTCAACATCATGAAAATCAATAAAAGACTTTTATCCATTACATGACAGTTATGACTGTCATTATTAATGTAATTTTTGACGAGTAAACTATCAAATAACACACTAGTGTGATGGATCATAACTCAAGTTCATATTTTGAGTAGTACTCTATTTATTTATTACTATCACAAGCAGAATTCACATCGACATTGAAATTAAAGGAGAACGTTAACGGTTTATTCAAATTTGAAGTCATTGTAAAAATCGTTGGTTCATTGGAACCAGACGCTCCCATATCGGTACAGCTGCTGATAGTACTGGAAGACGCCGACATATTAGAAACTTGTATTTTTTCTGCAATTTGTATTTTGTTATGTATCGATCCTTCTAGATATTCTTCTGCTACCGTCGAGGACTTCCATCCTCCGTGACGCTTCAAAGTAGTCATGTTAGCCCCTGCATTAGCCAAAAGAGTCTCCGAAGACTTTCTCAGGCAGTGACCGGTGTTGAGCACTGGTTCCTTCAATTCCAAAAACATTGCAATTCTCAAAGGTATCTTCGACAACGTATTTATTCCCACACACTGACTGGTACACCTCCCATTTCTGTAAAAAACAAAAAAGCGGCTAGAACTAGTATTCTTTGGTCTCAAAGACATGTATTTTTTACACAAATCGTTGACTGGAAATCCTTCTTCGAGTATGGTGAAACTTCTCGATTTCTTGGTTTCAGTGTCTGGCAAAACTACGTGGAAATATTTCCTTTTGTCTTGAATATTTTCTATTTTCTAATTGACCAATTTGTCGCATCTACAAGCACCGCTAATCCTCATTATCAAAGCCACTTTCATCAACAAGTACTCGTCGTCGGGAGGTTCGTTCAAAAACGTCTTTATTTCAGGTCGTTATAATGTCTATAACTTTTTTGGTTTGTATCCGTGTGATTTGCTTTTCAAAAAGCTCGATAGTTCGCCATATTTTGAAATGTCGATTTTTTTATAAAGGTGAATAGTCGAGCGAAGCATCGAGTATTTGGTCCATAGCGACGATGGGGCTAATTTTTTTTGCAGATGTGAAAAATAAGCCAATAGAATATTTCCATCCAAACCTTTTATCTTCTGTGAATTCATCCAAGACTCAAACATTCTGAACTCCGTGTCGTAAGCATATCGGGACTTTTCTGGCAAAATCTGCATTGCTGCTTGTTCCGCTTCCGTAAATATATCCTTAGGAACGTAATTTTCATCGGTTTCCTCCATTTTCTATACGTTTATTCTTCAGAAAAGATTTCGTTAACTGCAGGAAAAACTGACAAGTGTAAAAATTTTGTTAAACATATACTAACAGCCAAACAAACTGCTTTGACCAAAATGTGAAAAAGTTACTGTCAAGTCATTCTGACGGCCTGGTGGTACAAATCTTTCTCGCGTGACTTATTTTCAGTAGTAATATCCCGACTCAAACTGTGTTGCTGTACAAAACACCACTTGAGCAAGCTCTCGTGGTGTTTCTAAGCAACACAGTTTTCGTGCCAGGAAGGCGAATGTATTTTTCGAAAATTCTGCGTTTTGAAGGGATATTCGACAAGAAAATTTCACGAATACATTATGTTATAGACTAAATGCGTATTGCAAGAACGGTTCATCTTGTGTAATCAATATCAGTTGAAGAGTTGAACCGTCAAACTGACGATTCTATATTTACCGTGATTGTCGTAACTATGGAAATGTATAATCAAGTTAGAAGCAAAACACCGTTTTGAAAATACCACGGGCTGGAGGAAGTGTTTTCAAAAAGTCCTGTTCTCATTGGTTCGAAATGAGAAAATTATGGCATTTGATTGGTTTATATAATATGAGGGAAATTGTCAAAATATCACGCTAGTACCATCAACAACTATAAAAAACTGTCCGAAGATGTATTATTTCATGTACACTCTATATTCAAACTACTTTATGCCCTTCTGTGTTCAAAACGTCTGATGCGATTAAAGAAAACAACTAAATTCACCGAAAAATAATCTCCTTGTAATACAATTACAGCAATACCAACTGGATAATTTCCTCAAACCACACGTAGCTACTTAGGAAGTCATGCACAGATATCTGTCAGTCATCATCCGAGAGATCATGTCTAATAATAGGTTCTACCTGTACAAACCATTTCAAAATAGACACCTTCCCATTATATTTACAGCAAAATTCCATAAACAGATCATTGTGTAGCTGTCTCAAGTATTTGTTTACATGCTGGGGATTCTTTCAGAAATATATTTGTTCGACCCCTGGAGAGATGTTGTTGCCAAGCTATTTTGCATAGGTAAAGTCATCGTGAGGAAGAAATACTTTTTGAATGGGTGAATACCTTACCTATATTAAGAACCTCGTGAAGAACTTACAAGTGGCCGAGGATACCTGCATTCAATTTTGGCATATAATCTCTATTCTCAACAATTATCGGACGAACAAGACAGTTCACCAGTAGGATCAATTTACCTGAAATAATTAGATATTTTGTGAATATCTCAACGTAATTGGAATATTTTTGTACTTTCCATGACCAATTCAATTTCATATTTGAATAATCCTTTTTTTATCAGGTAATCAAACATTAGAATGAAATAAAAAATGGTTGATTCAAAGATTAAAGATTTCATCAGAAAATAAAAGTACACTATTCATAGAGAATTTATTAAAAACTCAAGATGAAAATATTAGGTATGAAAATAGACTTGAATCGTCAAAAAATATAGTTGAAGAAAGCTGGTAATTAATAAATGATCTAAGAGAGAAATGTAGAAAAAAATGGTCCTTTTCAATTCCTTTGAACCGAAATGAATTTAATTAATTTTATTTTACGATTGCAGGAAAATTTTATGAAAATCCCAATCAATCATTATGGGATCTCTTGAGAAATCTAAGAAAGATGAGAAACTTATTGTATATGACACAATCATCACAAAATTAGTGGAAACTCTTCACGTATAACAATTAATAAACTACTACAGTTTCTATCAAATACAATCTTGAGAACTTTCTAAATATATTACTTATGGTTAATAATATTCTGTTTCATGCTGGCACATTCTGAGACTTTCAAAAACAATTTTTGTACAACTGTCAAAAAAACTTGACATTTCTACATGCGTAAATATTTACTTATTTCACTGCCAAAATAATTCACAAAATAAACATTTTATTTTTAACAGAGTCCATTATTAATTGATTATTCATCACAAAACAATTTTATTTGATAATAATTGATAGTAAAGTTTGAACAATTAGAATCAGAAAAAAATAGATACTGAACTGGTTTCAATCAGCTGGTGGATGAGAAATAATGAAAACAACATCACATTCGCAAGAAATTAATAATTTTGTATTTCCTGAAGGATCCGTATCAGGCCCAGTATCGTTTCTTTCATATGTTGATTGTATTAGTGTCCTTAATCCAACTGGAAAATGCACTCTTTTGGCGAATGATATATGAGAGACTAAGTATACCGGGATATATAAATATAGAGTGAGCTACAATTTTGTTTTAATGAAACATTCGATAAGAGGTAATGAAAACAGCATCACATTTACAAGAAATTAATGTAAATTTTTTAGTTCCTGAAGGATGTGTATTGGTTCCAGTATTGTTCCTTTCACATGCTGTAGGGTCCTTGATTTGATTGGAAAATGCACTCCTTTGCGGATGATATAACCGTGATGATAAGAGATTGGATATACCGGGATGTATAAATATAGGGTGAGCTACAATAATCTATGGGCCTGGATAGAACGACATTCTACATTTTGCTGTAGCACCCCAAACATCCACTTACGATAGAGAATTTCAGAGTTTTAAGAATGTGACAATATTTAGACAAGTGATAAAATTGGTTTGACTAGGGTCGTATTTAGTTATAGTGGTCTTTACCCTTTGCTGGTATAACATTCATTTGTAAAACGCCCTATATAACTATAACTATTTTTCTCCGTGTTGAAATGACTTGTTTTTTTTGGATTGCTCTCTTTTTATATAAGGTCAGTTGCAACCTGTCATTTCACAATTTCCTGTCCAACCCACGACAAAACCTAGCTGAAAAAGTGCCCATTCCAAGCAATTACGCATTTTTCATCGCCCTGCCCATTAAAACCGTTCTTTAACGAACTACGCGTTAATATACAGACAGAGAGAGATAAGGAAGCCGAGTCAACACTTCACAGATCAGATAAATTCGAGTTATTAAAATGGAAACGTGTAGTGTATGTCAGTGTCACCTGACATGTCCATGAGACTCGTTAATTTTTCATGATACAATCCAATGGTATGGAATCGAACAAAACAAAGAAATAATCGAACCAGTTTTCTTTAGGTCGGTACACACTTGGTGATTTTGCGATAGTGCAAGACATGAAAACACGAAACTACTATCTGAATCATGAGTTGAGAAGAACGAATTCATTAATGCTAGGCACCACATTGTTTTAGATGGAGAACGTGAATCTGTGGAAACACAAATTATGCCTGAAGAGAGTTTCAACGTCAAAGGAATTTGAATAATTGGGAATAACTTTCTGATCAGCCGCAGTATTAGCCCAGAACAAAGTTACAAAAAGTGTGCCGAACAATTTCAAATAAATAAAATGAATAATTTTGACGAAGTCGAAATCTGCTTTTCTCCTCACTATCCCACAAAGTGTAAATATCTATCAGAAAACAACTACTCCCCTAAAAACATTAAATTACATCTGACATCTATTCGTGCAATGTTGATCCAGTAGATGTACTATTGCAAGTGCCAATTTGTAACTGGTTGGACATTACCACCTGCATACATGACAACAAGGTCCTCTCGTCTCATAGCACGGATGTCACTGTTTCTATTCTAGCTATTATGTCTTCAACCCACCTTCTTCCACCATCAGCAAATCAGAGCGTGCTAACACCCACTGTCACCTGCCACTTGCCATCTGCCATCCATCACCTATATCTTGTAATTCATCATCTGTCGCCTAAAATCCGTCACTTATCATCTTTCATCCATCATATGTCTCCTGTCCTTAATCACCAATCCTCATCATTCCTAACTAATCGTCTATCACTCGTCACTTGATACTCACTTATTCCTGCCAGGGCATTCGTGAGGAACGAACAGAAGGAACCCACTGTGAAAACTGGAAAACCTGTCCCGATAGTAATCTAAGAGGGGTCTCGGGTACCACATTGCTGAAAACCAGCAGGGTTTTCACGTGCTCCTTTAACAAGCAACTATGCTTATGCGGAGGAGAGCTGGTGCAGAACCAGGCATTTTTTGGGAATCCTATACTATCGATGGGGAGAGCAGGCGGAGGCAAGAAGTATCCGTGGACGCGTACTTGCAGTCTCCCCAAAACTACTACTATTATATTCTACTGAGTTTACTACCCCAATAATCGAGTCTCTTATTGTCCACCAAGGCTGTTGTTATATTCTTGGCAGTGCTATGAGCTAAACTTATCACCAGTTCTAGACCAGAGAACGCTGTATCGGACTCTCTTCATCAGGTGGTCTGTTATTTCGTTTTTTCCAAGGTCAGTCTGACCTGGATCCAGACAAGAGTTGAGCTAGCCTGCTTGAGATATCTCTATACAGTGATAGATTTATAACAGTTGAGTTCAATCCAACATTTATTTGCCCGATCCCAGGAAGACCACAGTGTAGTTCGTCTGATACTTGGTTGTTTCGAGCTTGATGTCTTCTTGTCCATCTCACCTCTCTCTCTCTCTCTCTCCACAACTATGTGGAGAAAAGGAATTTCCCTGCTGCCGTTGTTTGAGTTTAGTCTTGGCCATATTTTGTTGGCTTTCGCTCCACCAGACTAAAGATCCATGCATGATTGGATGACAGACACGTGCAGCCAATATACTGGTCTTATTGACATCTTTTATGTTCGTTAAATATTGTGCGGCATATCCATGACTAGCAGGCCTTTTGGGTAGTCCTTACAAGATATGAGTATCAGTTCAGCTTTCTATCCAGGGTTACTTCCAGATATTTTGCTTCGCTCGTGAAAGAAATTGTTAGATCATCGGTGGAAGGAGGTATCATTCCAGGTTCTTTTATCTGGTATTATGACAATCATTCTTGTTGATTTAATGTCCTGCATTAAGTAATAAGTTGTTCAGCACCCACATCTCCAGGAAAGAATGCTGAATATTCTTCCTGTCTCTTTTCTTTTTCTTTCATCTCAGTTGGGCAGCTATCTTGAGTGAAGAATTTCGAAAGAATAAAGTGATTAAAGCTCTGTCTTGCTATGATGCATAATCAAGGTTTGACCCTGGAGCTGGCAGAAAAAACTACTTAACTAGATGTTTAAAACAGGTTGATATCCCGGCTTATGATTGAGGGGGGGAAATCTACCCGCCCAAAATATTATTTTTATTAGAAGGCTTTGAAACTTTAGAAACTATAGAGATGACAAGTTATTAGAATGAAAGAGGAAAGGACACAAATTTGTCATTGTTAGTAGTGAAGTCTATTACTTCTCATGTACCTACACTAATGAAGAAGTATTGCTGATTATTTGACTTTGAAGGAGAAAATTTCAAATGTAAGACTTCCTGGTAACAACGACAGATCCGAAAGAGAAGCATGTAGAATTTCGTGCATCCGGAGCATTGTTGGACGAGTACACAAGATTTTCAATCAGTATGTTTGTGAACATAATGGTAATACTGTACAAAGACAGAGACGAGATAATTCAGAACAAATTCGAAATTATTTTAATGATAATCTGAAAACAAATGTGACAATTGCAAATTTGGACATTAATTTACTACGTGGAAATATAAAAAAATGGAGCGCTTTAAACCAAAGTTTCTTCATACCTTAGAGCGGCTTTACATTTATGCAATGCATTTGCAATGCAAGACAGGTATTGCAAGGTAATGTAGAAATTGTGTCTTACATTTATGCAATTATTGTTGTGTTGCCAGCAGTTTATACCAACATAATATATTTCGAGAAAATCAAACCTCAATAAAATATTTCGATATTTTATTGGTTTGTACTTAACTGACATTCGAAAAATTACATTCCACGTATCACTAACGCTTTTGACAAATTTTCTATTTTTTTTTTAAGTTGGAGTTAAAGGTTAGGAGACATTCGAAAAACAATATCTACAGATACTTTGGTGTGCTATTGGCATTAAATTTCTCACCAGAAAACTCACTAGAATTGCTCACGAATTGCGTGAAAATTTCAACCAGTCGCAATGTAAAATTTAGTCTTGCATTGCACAAAAATTGCATGAAAATTGCTTAATGTAAAGCCGCTCTTAGAAGAATGCGACAATGAAAAGAGAATGAACTATAGTCTATGGGCCCAAGGAGAATATTAAAATAAAGTGAATTTTCTGAAAAAAATTTGCCCAATAGAACAGTTAATTCTCAAAAGTCAAGGTACTGGACGGAAGTAAATCCACATTGGATAATAAATTGCAGAATACATCAGTACAAAAAATAAATGATTTGAATTTTTTGATAAACGAATTTTCCAATGCTACTCATGAACTTCCACTGGTAGAAGAGGCCCATTTTCTATTTCAGTTTGATGGCTGCTCCATCCACAATGGCGGGATTGTTAGGGACTGGTAGGAAGAAAATTTTCCATAATAGGTGGATAAAGCGAAATAGTGCAATAATCAAGTTTTTCTCTAGATCCCGGACTTGACTTCACTAGATTAGTTTTTGGGGGCTTCGTTAAGGAAAAAGTATACCAAACTAGCACTAGCAAAACGAGTGAAGAGGAACTACGTGAAAGGATAAATGGTCGAACTTTATGGTTAAAATTTGAAAACGATACGATAAATGTTTCGAAACGAATGGACATTTGGTTAAACAATCCAAAATTTACCGTGTAGACACTGTTATTTCAATACTTTCTTTTGTAGCGGTTCATTTATGTTATTAACATTAGTAATTATATTATCTGAAGTAAAGATGTTCATTTTCTATTCTTTGACAACAAACTTTAGTGTTCTGATATACATAACTATATCGCACATAGAGTTGTTATGTTCCGAAGGAGTATTTTAAACCACATTATTCACAAAATTGTGATTTGAAATACAACTACTATTTGAATTATTTTGAGAGTGATATAAATATTTTACTTATGCTATATTTCTGTTAAAAAAAATATCGTGAAATTTCAGTCACACCCATTTGAAAGCATTTTAAATCCACTGGCGTCGTCAAATTTTATTTAAAAAAATTGCTAGTACGTTTTTTTGGACTTTTGATCTTGAAAAAAAAACGAAGTGGGCCTTAAAATTTATATTTTCATTTCGAGATCATGACACTCAACTAGAACTATTGATGCACTACTACCTATTGAAAAAGGATCTTCTGAATAAGATAATAAATAACAGTTAGTTGTTTTAAAAATTTAAAATCCAGAGGTGTCATATCTGGTGAACGAGGGGGCCACTTAACAGGAACATTTGTAGCAATCCATTTGTTTCCAAAACAGCCTCGAAGCGTTCTTTTTACGTTACTGACATCCTGTGCTGGTGCTCCAGCCTGTTGAAAATAGATCATCTGACGAGCCTCCAGATGAAGATCATCGAAAAACTCTTTCAACACTCTTGTTAATAAGTTAATGTAACGGGGTCCGTTCAAAGAACAATGGTAGACAAATGGACCGATAATTCTGCCTCTAAATAGACCACACCAAACATTAATACTGAATCGTCTTCACGGATTGTGGGGATGGACTAGAAATACTCCAATAATGAAAATTCTTTCTATTATACATCCCACGACTTGAAAAATTAGCCTCATCGCTCCATATAATATTTCTATAGAAGTTTGGATCTTGTCTGCATTTATTCATAAACCACCGACAAAACCAAAATCGTCTCTCAGGATCAACAGGTTCTAGTGTTTGCACTGGTCTTAACTTATAAGGGGAAATCTTATGTTACTTCAGAATTCGTTGAATACCAGACAGTGGGACAGCTATTTCTCTAGATAAATCTCTGATGGAATTATTTGGATATACCTCAAAGTAGGATAAAACGTCAATTTCTGTATCTTCAGATATTACAAAACGTTCTTTAGTTCTCCTCTTTTAAAAAACTTTTTCATTGTTCCTGAAACAGCAAAAAAACGCCGATTAGGTAAGTCACGGTCGGTGAACGAATTGCTGTAGTGTTGGAGTGCTCTTACGCTATTTTTCTGTCAAACCAAGTAGGATTCTAAATATCACATTTTTCTTGATGGGGAAACGGCATTTCGAAAAATATTCGAACAGTAGTTGACAGTTACAATAATTCACGACATTGTCATGATATACTTGAGAATATTTTACAAATAGTATTTCAACAAAGTTTCAAGGCAACTTGATTGCTCATAATAATTATGTTTTATGGAATCAAACACATTCTTCCAACCACATTCATATAACCCTCCAGTATTTTCTGTTCTGTACAAAAACGGCTTCAAATTTATCATTACAGCAGACATATTTTGATTCACAAAATAAATGCGGCTAGCGGAATGGCGATGGAAATTATCGTTTTGTACATTAATACCAAATAGCTCAGTGGTGTCAATTGAGTGGTGCGACCTGATGATCACGGGTTTCACGAGTCTTATTTTGCTATTAGTAACTAAATATTGTCATTCGCATAAGTACCAAAATTGGATGTTTGGAATATCATGAGGTTTTATTCGCCAAAACAAAGAAATTTTTTGTACTAGTGAATGAAATAAATATTTCCACATAAGTCGCTCATTTTCCACTTTAGGAAAAAAGGTGATATGAGCTTTGTTGTTGAATGTTATTGCGAATCGAAATGCATGAAAAAATATAGGGTGTTCCATTGAAAGAAATATCATTTTATGAAATGTTCTGAAAACGCGACTGTCAATTTTTTTTTGTTTTCGGCATCGAGAAGGCCATTAAAAATGCTACTAGTTCGCCCATTCAACCGAATTCGTAGCATCAATAATAACGGAGTTGGCAATGGTGCCGACTTAATTTGGAACACCCTGTATATGATCCCCTCCGAATACACACTTTTCAAACATTGTTCGGTTTATTAACAGTTTTAGACAGGTGATTCGCTTTTAAATGGTTCGCTCTGTATATTCTAGCCCATTGGCAATAGCAAGTTGATGAAGTGACATACCTATGCCATAAATTTACTCCGTTCCAAATGAGATATTTCGGTCGGTACTCTTGAAACAACATCACAACGTCGGGAAAAATTATTAATACATACTAAAGTACATATCTCGCATAACATTTAGCCATACTCCGGTGTGATGAGGTGAGATAGTGACAGACACAGCAAGATATCGCTGCAGACAGAAATAAAACCCAACCAAGACGGCCACATCGCCGAAAATGGACTCTCCAGTCACGAGCATAGAGCAGAAATTCCTTCCTAATGAACATATCGCGCTGTCATGAAAAGGATGCGGGGAGCCGAGAGTTTGAGTCGATAGACGTGATGTCAGAACTACTTTTTCCAGACATGACACCCTTGTCAGATCCACTGCGGGTCCGATAGCAGAGATAGGGAGTCGACTGCTGACTTCCATTTCCTTCTACTTGATTCCACAAAAAACTTGTATATCCTTGAATAAATGAATGTAGGATGGTTATTATTGAAAAGTTTCAGAAGGGTTGGCGCAGACAATGTTAAAGGGATATAATTGCTCTAAGACCATTTCCTTTCTTATACTTAACATGTTCTGACCGTTGAATTATTATACAGTGTGATCCACATGAAATCAGAACACCTCACTAAAATTTTTATTTTCTCTCTTATTTTGACATTTTTTTTTATTATTATAGAATGACTACTTTGTAATAGAATATATCTTTTTCTACAAAAACCAATTTTTGAATTCTAAAATTTAAAAATTTATAGTAACAATTTTTTTGGGGGGGAAATACTTTGCTGGCCAGAGTTTAATATTTCGTTGATTTTAGACTGCACTGAGATTATCGAAATCATAAGGCAAAAAAATATCTATGAAGGAAAACCTTCTTGCCATCATATTCAAAATTCAAATCCACCCCTAATTGACGTGTACTTTATATTTGTAATTCTTTGAAAAACTTCGTTGACCCCGAGGGTTTCCAGTGGAGATATTTCAATACAACTGTAGCTTATCATTACTCTAAACATAATTTTTGTGCCAATTCACAGTTTATTAAGGTGATTTTTCTAGAAATGGAAAAAAAATATATTTTACTAATATTCGTGACATTTTTGTTATTTTGATAATCTACCAACAAGATGTATAACACACTATAGAAAATCTATCTGAATATTTATTCGCCACTAAATCTTATTACCCCAAAACAAAGTCGGTTATTGTGAAACAGACTGAAAAAACAAGTGAATCTGTTGATTCTGTGTTTTTAATGATTTTTAGGGGTCTACTTCTTTGGAATTTTTTCTAATAATTTTTTGTTGTCATTCATCGACTTGAAATTCACAGAGTATACTAATTTCCCCAATCTAAATCAATTGGCGTTCGTAGAATTGCTCTATCTTCAACCGTTCACGAGTTGAAAAGGTCTTGTAGGGTTGAGAGAGGAAATTTATCCCCAAAAATTTTTTCTAGTGATTTTTCTACTGATTTTCGTAAAATGCAACCTCATATATATGAACACATATGCTCATATGCGATTTCAAGTGAATCTGATGAGTTACTCAACTTGAAGTTTAAAGAAAATACTAATTTCACCATTCTGTATCGATTGGCGTTCGCAGAATTGCTCTATATTCAATTTTATTTTTTTTTCTCGTTAAATGCAACCTTTTCCATATGTACACAAATTCGCATATGAAATTTTAAGTGAATCTGATAAATTTGTATTTTTCGTGAATTTTTAGGGGTCTACCCCTAGGGACTTTTTTGGATTAATTTTTGGTTTTCGTCCATCGACTTGAAATTCGCAGAAAATTCTAATTCAATAATTCTGAATCGATTGACTTCTGCAGAACTGTTACATCTTCAACTAGAGTTGAAAGGGGTCATATATCTAAAAAATTTAGTTTCCGTAATTTTTTATCCATTTTGTAAAATCCATACTTTTTTATATGCTCACATGCGCATGCAAATTCAAGTGAATCTGATGATTTTTCTATTTTTCATTATTTTTAGGGGTCTACCCCTTAGGACTTTTGTTGGGTAATTTTAAAATTTTATTCATTGACTTTGATCATCATCATTCTGAATCGATTGGCGTTAGCAGAATTGCTGTATCTTCAACCATTCTCTAGGTGAAAAGTTTATCTACAATTGAAAGAAATAATTTCTCTCCAAAATTCAGTTTTCGTAATTTTTTTTATTAATTTTCGTAAAATTCAACCGTTTCTCATATGCACATATACGCGTATAAGCAATTTCCAGCGAAAATAGAAAATTTTCTATTTTTCATGATTTTTAGAAGATTTTTGCCTGTAAATTTTTTGTTTTCGTCCATTGTTTTAAAATTCACAAAGGGTAATAATTTTATAATTCTGAATCGATTGGCTGTCACAGAATTGCTCTAGCTTCAACCATTCTCGAGTTGAAAAGGTCTTCTAGATTTGAGAGAGGCAATTTCTCTCCAAAATTTTGTTCTCGTCATTTTTCTTTCAATTTTCGTTAAATTTAACGTTTTCTTAAAAGCCCACAAATGCGCATATGTAATTTCGATTGAATCTTGTATTCTTTACGATTTTTAGAGGTCTTTTCCTTAGGACTTTTTCCCAGTAAGTTTTTGTTTCCGTCCATCGACTGTAAATTCAGAAAGTATACTCATTTCATCATTCTGAGTCGATCGACTTTTACAGAATTGCTCTAGCTTCAACCGTTCTCAAGTTGAAAAGATCTTCTAGAGTTGAAAGATGTAATTTCTCTTAAAAACTTTGTTTTCGTAACTTTATTTTCAATTTTTGTAAAATTCAACCTTTCCTTATATGCACACAAATGCGCATATGCAAGTGAATCTTATGATTTTGCATCTTGTGTGATTTTTAAGGATCTATCCCATAGGACTTTTTCCTAGAAATGTTTTGTTTCCATTAATCGACTTCTATCTATGAAATTTACAAGGTATACTAATTTCATCATTCGGAATCGTTTGGAGTTCGAAAAACTGGTCTATATTCAACCGTTCGCGAGTTGAAAGGTTTATCTAGAGTTGGAAGACGTCAATTATCTCCAAAATTTTGTTTTCGCATTTTTTCTATTCATATTCGTAAAATTCAACCTTTTTTATATGCACATAATATGCTCATATGCAATTTCGAGTAAATCTGATGAATTTAAATTTTTCATGATTTTTAGGGATCTACCCTTAGGACTTTTTCAGGTAATTTCTTGGTTTCGTTCATCGACTTGAAATTCACAGAGTTTACTAATGTTATCATTCTGAATCAATTGGCGTTCGCAGAAATGCTATATTTTCAACCGTTCTCGAGTTGAAAAGTTATTTATTTCTCGCCAATATTTTTTTTTCGTTATTTTCGTAATTCATCCTTTTTGTTATATGCACACAGTTTCAATGAAATCCCGGTCAGCGTTTTTCGAAAAATTGCAACTACAAACTACCCTTAGGAGAAGGTTCATTCTAATTTTCTCATGGTGGCATAGGGGGTATAAGTTGGGTAAGTTGGGCCATCATAGTCTACTGTTCCAGTGAAGAAATATCTCCACTAGAAACCCCCAGTCAGCGAAATTTATCAAGAAATCGCAGGTACAAATACCCTTACTAGCGACTTGATTAAAAATTATCGGTATATTTTGAACAATCCTATTCTACTAATTCAGTGAAATGCCTTGACGGAAAACCGCTAGTAAAAACTACCCTTCAAATGGGGGTTGATTCAAGTTTTTTCTATGGTGGCATGAAAAATATATTATGTGAAATCCTGGTCTACTGTTTCAATCATATCTTCATTAGAAACACCCGGACTGCAAAGTTTTTCTTTTTCTTTAATTGAAAAATGAAGCTTGAATTTTATCAACAAGATTGTTTATGAGGCGTAATCAGAATAATAATGGCAATGATAGTTTTGCGTTAAAAAATATCCAAAATTATGAAAATTAAAACTAAAAACATAAAACTTCCATTGTGTTTCAGCCTTAACGTAAAGTTATGCTCGATTAGTAGAGGAATTGCGTTATGAAACTGATAAAAATTGAAGATTTCACACGTTAACAGTAAGACCCTCAATGTCAGCTAGCACAAGTATTCTAAAGACTCCTGAAGGTTGCAGTTTAGGGGTGCAGCCCGATGATGGTTAGAAGAAATATTGAGAATAAAATAATGTCTGGATTTCTGATAAAAAACTACGGTTGTTTAGGAATATGAACTAGAAAGGTTTGAAACTGGTTCTCCTAGAATAATTTCAAAGTCTGTATGACCTGAAGTAGAGTATGAAAGAGAAACGAATAGCCAACAAAGTTCCCTCCATTATTATTTGAAACATAATTCCGTTCGTGAAATTGCAAACAATTATTTTTGTTTCGCGTACATTACGGAACCACCAATGTTTCGTCTATAAATACTTCTGTCTGAGAATCGTTAACTATAGTTCTCTTTTGGAAATCGAGCAGAATCAAGATGAATGGTGCTCTTTTTATTTTTGCTATGTGCTTGATTGTTTGTCTCACCTGGAATATAGCTGAGGGTGAGTCAAAATGTTTTTTTCTTTTTCTCTTGTTTTCCACCAAAATAAACTCATGAAATGTCAAAGAAAACCCAGAGAACCACTGGAGGAAAATGTGGTAATTGGTGTTCATCTTGAATCTCTTCAGACTGTGTTTTCTCTAATAGAATGACCACTTTTCCTTGTACTGTTCATAAAACATCTTGAAAACCATTGGAATGAATGAAGAAATGTGTGTTTTTCTTGGTATTTGTACAGGCTAAATTATTTCAGATAGAACTGAAACATAATTGAAACTATTGTGGAAATTTAAAAATTAACTATGGCCAGGTCAAACCGTTCTTGAGATGAGACAAATATTTCGTAAAACAGAAAAATACCTATAATATTTCGAAACAAGTTCGAAAATATTGTGCCAGAGAGGTAACAACAAAGTGAAATGAATACGGAGTAGGTACCCTTCTCTCTAAGCGTTTCCACTAGGTGGAAAAAAAGGCAAACATCTGCCAGAAAACAACTACTTCCCTGGCTAATACCACGACGAACATTGAACTACATCTGACAGATATTTGTGCAACGTTCTTCCAAGAAAACCCAATTGCAAGTGCTTGTCTTGTAACAGAAGATTATCCTTCATTTTGCTGGGAATGACCACCTGCAGACATGCATGTTTCGAGGTTTATTGCCTCTCATCAGTGACAGAGTAGGTCGGAAAACATTATAATTGTCCTGTCCCTGCCAAACGAACAATAATCAACCGTTTAACTAATATTTCCCCACCGATGACACTACGACCCACAACTAGGTTGATCGCAGCTCCATTCGCACGTGAAATCAAGAACAGGACAAACACTCCTAGGCAGCACAGACTGGAAATCAAGGCAACTATCTGACAGAAAACAACTTCATCCCTCTACGGATATTAAACTATATTTGGCGTCTATTTGTGCAACGTTCCTCACGGACACATAATTGCAAGTTCGAATTGTTATAAAGCAATTATGTGTCCGTGAGGAACGTTGCATAAATGGACGACAGATTTAATTCAATATCCGTGAAAGGAATTAGTTGTTTTTTGTCAGATATTTGCCCTAATTTCCACTTCGTGGAATTGTGTGGAGAGGCAGACATTTTTCGGTTTTACGAAATATTTGTTTCATTGAATTGAACTCTCCTATATCCACACTTGAACATTGTTCGTTTTATTTTCATTCTTGAGATATTTCTGTTTAATTTCATTCCATCATGATCATACTTATAAAATATATAAAATGTGGATTTGGCTCCACAAGTCCTGATTGCAGCAGATTTTGTGCCAGACGAGGAGGGTCTTTTGGACAATGTATCAATTTGAGATGTTTATGTTCATGAAATAAAAAACGCTCTTCCTGAATTTTATTATTCCTGAATCTTGAAGGGAGAAAAAGTAGCCGTGACCTAACAATGACTACAAATTTCGGTGGGATAAGTGATAAATGGGATTAACAGTAGTGTACCCTGAGCATATTACGTATTTGATCAATAATCAAATCTTTCAATATTTGATATTTGGCATTTCATTCTATCGAAGATCACGTTCATAACATGGGGCTTACGGAGTATGAAGAGTAAACTTTGATATTATATCCCTGATGTCATTGAATTTTCTCAGGCAAACTTATTTTTTTGTGAATGAAAGGATGGCAATAAATTTAAATGAAAAAAAAACATGCATATGTATTATCATCCAAAAGTATCAATGATTTTTGGCACCAGAATATTCTAAAGCAATTTTCAACATCATCCAAAAACATATTGAAAAATAGTGGTCTCAAATATGATCCCTGGGGGACTACAGAGGACATAATAATAATAATAATAATATAATTATACTCTCTCATAGAGTGTACCCAAAGGCATAGCCTGTGCGGGTAGAGGACGGTTATTATTATTATTTGCCGTGGTGCTCCGGGGCAACTTACTGATTGTTTTCGGTGGTGTATTCACTTTTCAGCTGTAGGAAAACCCGGAAAACCTACAGTACCACCCCGGATGCTAGATATATAAGATTGACAGTTATTCGGAGCCATATATATTGGGTCCTATCATTTAGTTAACAGATGAAGAACTTCAGCAAATTACTATGCACACGAAATTTTCTATACTTCAATGATCGTGAAATTTGTCAAAAGCTTACGAAAAGTCTATTTACACGGTGCAGGTCGAAGCTCCATCGTCTATATTTTGATAGATGTTTTGTACATGCTGGATCATATAAGATTTTTTGAAGAAACCATGCTGAAAAGTAGTTAACCAATTGATTCAGCATAGAGATAGGTCCGTAATTTTCAACTTCATATTTTTCTGCTGATTTGAAGACTGATGGGACAACTTGAGCTATTTTTCACTTCTTGAAAAAATACCATGGGTTAATCATTCCTTGAATGAAAGAAAATTGCTATAATTTCATCAGGTCCCGAACTTTTTGAAATATTTGAGATGTTCAAGACATCAGAAAGCGGTTTTTCTTTGATGAATGAAATATTGAAACCAGTCTGATTTTCTACATCAAATGGGATTATGAAGGAGGTGTTGCTTAGCTCAAAAACAGTACCAAAATATTCAGTAAAACTTTGCTTATTCCTTTTATTCATACTGAAATATTGTACAAGAACTCTTCGAAGAAGTCTAGAGATGGAATTTATAGTAAAACTGAAATAATTTTATTATAGATATTCAGGAAAAATATAACTCGTTGAAGATTGATATTTTCCTTAAATACCTCCTCAACAGGCAGTATATTTCAATAAATTAATTAGGTTCGCAAATAAACATGATTTAAAAAGAATTTGATATTTTTTCCTACTTTACTCCAATTGCGCTGATTCGATTTGAATCGTCGGGAAAGTTCGTAATCTTTGATCGATTGTGTACAGATTAGTCAAATATAACGTCAATTTTTGACGCTTGCCTCTGGGTAACAATAAATAATTCAAAATTATTTTGTAATATTTTTCATAGTGTGTAATAGAAAGAAAACATCAATTAATAGGACCTCTTTTTCCAATCATTTTATTAATGCCCATTTATCAGTCTGTCAAAGAATACCATCCAAATGGAACAAGGACAAAGGCATTAAACTCAGTTTGGTCATCAATTCTATTAACTATAGTTTCAATACAATTTTTCAGTTCATCTACATTATTATGTTTCATTTTGTACACCTCATTTTTCAGAAATCCCTGAAAATAAACATCTAGAGGTCATGTCTAGTGAACGAGGATGTCACTTAACAGGACCATTTGTAGCAATCCATCTGTTTTCAAAACAGCCTCGCAGCATTCTTTTTACGCCACTGACATTATGTGCTGGTGCTACATCCTGCTGAAAATAGATCATCTGACGAGCCTACAGATCGAGATCATCGAAAAACTCTTCCAAAACTTAATAAATTAAAGTAACGGGGTCCGTTCAAAGAACCATGGTAGAAAAATGGACCGATAATTCTGCCTCTAAATAGACCACACTAAACTCTAAAACTAAATCGTCTTTTCGTATTGTGGGGATGGACTAGAAATGGATTATGTCCACTCAATAATGAAACTTCTTTCTATTATACATCCCAGGATTTGAAAAATTAGCCTCATCGCTCCATATAATATTTCTATAGAAGTTTGGATCTTGTCTGCATTCATTCATAAACCACCGACAAAACCCCAATCGTCTTTCAGGATCAATAGATTCTATAATATTTGCAGTGGTCTTAACTTATAAGGAGAAATCTTATGTTTCTTCAGAATTCGTTGAATATCAGACAGTGGAACAGCTATTTCTCTAGATAAATCTCTGATGGTATTATTTGGATATACTTCAAAGTAGGATAAAACGTCAATTTCTGTATCTTCAGATATTACAAAACGTTTTTTAGTTCTCCTCTTCTCAAAAACTATTTCATTGTTCCTGAATCGACGATGAAGCACAGCAAAAAAACGCCGATTAGGTAATTCACGATCGGGGAAGGAATTGCTGTAGTGTTGGAGTGCTCTTACGCTATATACTTTTCTGGCAAACCAAGTAGGATTCTTACATATCACATTTTCCTTGATGGGAAAACGGCTTCGAAAATTATTCGAACAGTAGTTGACAGTTACAATAATTTATGACATTGTCATGATATACTTGGGAATATTTGACAAATAGTATTTCAACAAAGTTTCAAGGCAACTTGATTGCTCATAATTATTATGTTTAATTGAATCAAACACATTTTTTCCAACCACATTCATATGACCCTCCAGTATTTTCTGTTCTGTACAAAAACGGCTTCAAAGTTATCATTACAGCAGATACATTTTGGTTCACAAAATAAATGCGGCTAGAGGAATGGCTTTAAGATGGAAATTATCGTTTTGTACATTATTACCAAATAGCTCATGGTGTCAATTGAGTGGTTCGACATGATGATCACGGGTTTCACGAGTTCATATCCTAGCGCAATTTTTTCTTTTTACTATCTGTTAAGTGGTGATAAGGACAACGGCGCGGCCGTAACCAAGGAAATATAATAATGACGGGCGAAGAGAATGAACTGTCATCTATACAATTTTTTGCTGTAAAAATTGCATTAAAATAGTACAATTTTATAAAATTAGAATTTGTATTTATGCACAACCGCACATTTCACTATCTTATTTTGCTATTAGTAACAAAATATTGTCATTCGTATAAGTACCAAAATTGGGTGTTTGGAAATTTTTTGTACTATAGTGAAAGAAATAAATATTTCCACATAAGTCATTCATTTTCCACTTTAGGAAGATAGGTGATCTGATCTTTGTTGTTGATAATGCATGAAAAAAATATAGGGTGTTCCATTGAAAGAAATATCATTTTATGAAGTATTCTGAAAACACAACAGACGTCTCGTCTATACCGTACGATTGGCGTAGATGGTAGTACAACACTCGTAGCGCCGTATTATCATTATCATCATTATAATTGAATATGGGATGAGTATAAAACTTTTGTCTGATTCCCACTGGGGCTTTATTCAATAATTTAATAACCGCAGTTTCGTCTTCAACACCATTTCCATCAAATAGAACAAAGTTTCGTATTCATCTTATATCCAACATTAACTTACACAAAATAAATAGATCATCAACCGCACGAATAAGAGTTAGATAATAATAATGATTATCTGGAAACAAAATGTTTATGAAAGTATTTTGGTTTTGATACGAGACAGAGGTTCTTCTCAAGAAAAAAAAAGTTTTTAGTATACTTCAAACTTTTTGCCACACACTGTATGCTTAATGGAGACCGAATAATCTCTTCGTTACATTGTTTTTCGTCAGTGTCGAACAATCCATAACATTTCATATAACACCAAGTTTAACCCAAACCAGAATTGTTAGATGTTTCGAAAAACACTCTGAAGAAACCCTAGCAGTAGGTAGCCTATCACAAATAGCATATGCGAACAATACAACTGAAGCTGTCATGTCACACACGGTAGCTGACACATGTAACATTCACCAGAATTGAAATGTTCCGGTACAAAGGCACAATGATGGCTGGATGCTGGCCAATCCCTCGATCAGCATCACATCTTTCCCTAGCGCCGACCGTCCCATTGGTCGGCGTACAGTACGCGCAGGGCACGTGTGTCCTTGGCTCCTCCCCAACTCAACGGTGACCAAACCACACCATTCAAACCTACGCACGGCATGAGGCGAGTAGTAACAACTGACGCTCAGTCTCGTAACGGTTACCCAGCGCCTGCTAGCGGATAATGTGATTAGCTACCCATGTGTGGTGTTGCGCGGTGATTGACAATGATGATGATGAACATAAGTATGTACGGTCATCACAACCAGCACAGTGCGTCCTACAATTCGGGAGATTCGAACAACTACTTCAACTACTCGAGTGAGTTGAACCACCCCGGCTCCCATCACCAGTTTCAGAACTACTACTCCTCCAACTACCACTACGATGAGCCCTACTTGTACGCCTCCTCGGCCACGGACTCCGTGGACACCCCTCCGTCGCCACACGATCTCAACTACTACCACACGCAGCACATAGCGGACAACCCTATTATCAATACGGACACGGGGTTGTGCTATACGAACCTGGACTATGCCCACTCGAACAGCAACTCCTTGTACCCCCATCAGGGGTACAACGAGAGCTTCTCCCGGTCCCATCAGGAGGAGCTACTCCAGGCCGGCGAAGACGGTACCGAGCTCCACCATAACTACGCGCATGAAAATAAATACCAGGTGGAGATGGGAGAAGCGAACTACTTGCTCTCGCCCAATGGCGCGCCCAGTGCTTGCATGGAGTTCCAGCACCTACATAAGTATAAGGAGGAGCTGGTGCCGGGGGACGAGCACTCTAGGCTCCGGCAGCACCATGGAATGCATGGTTTGTCGCCGGTCTCCATCCCCCAGCCTGTTTTGCCAACGTACAAGTGGATGCAAGTCAAAAGAAATGTTCCTAAACCTGCCGGTGAGTATTTTCACTTGTACTATCATCACCTAGCTACTTTGTCACTGATGCCATCAATATGTTTGGCCTATGACTCTCTCAACAAACGTGAAAAACTCCAGAACAATCCTGGGTGAAACCCTTTCTGGAAAGTATAGGAAATCAAATTGAAAAATATGCAATGAAAAAAGATTATATAATTCTAAAAAAATGTCAATTCGAATAACAAACCTAAAACACTCTGGAAAATGGTGAACAACAAATGTTTTAGAACTATTAAACATCCTGCTATCAATCTCATTGAAAATGACAGAAAAATTTTTTACTCCAAGGAAATATGGACCCTATGTACGTTAAAATCGGTGACTTTAAATCTGACTCACATGAAATCAATCTCTTAGTACCTCAGGGATCTATCCTTGGACCTCTGATATTTCTGTGTTACATAAATGATATGCCTAAGTTCATCAATTCGGAAAGTATCATTTTATATGCTGATGATACAACTTTATTGACATCAGCACAGTCTCAGGAAGAATTGAGTGTCAATCTAAATACAAAGTCAAGTCAGTTCACAATATGGTGTAGAAGAAATTCCCTGATTGTAAACTCAGATGAAACTGTTTGCATGCTGTTTCACTCAAAAGTGGCGACGTGATAAACGTAAATAATGAAATAATCGAACTTTCTTCGTCCACAAAATTTCTAGGTTTACACTTAGTAATATGAGTTGGACGACACATATTAACAACTTATCTAAAAAATTAAACAGTAGCTACTACGCGATGCTTCAATTAAAAAGTATAATTTGTGACGGTTTTTATATGAGTTCTAATCTCGACGTGATCAAAAATAATATGAACACCAAAAAAAAATATACAGTTGGTTAAATAATGTACTTGAGCATTAACAAAAATTTCAACGCGTCACAACCTGGCTACTCATATAGTCGGTAGCAGGGTCGAGTGTTCCTAGAATGTCTGTAAGCAAAGGGCGCCAGACAATAAACATTGACAAGGAAGGGGTTGTACAAAACAAAAGGAGCAACGCCAACTAATAAGAAGAATATATAATCTATTGATGGTTAGTATCAGCTTACAAAAAATAGAGGTGAATCCTTACAGATCCTATTAGTTTATCAAACTTGTATCGAGGAATTTAAATTCCCAAATGACTATAAGATAGCAAAATGGTATTAACTAAGTATTATCTAAGTATAAAAATAATGATTTGGTATAGACCAAAGATCAAATAGATAGAGACACACTTATAAAACGGCCGTTTTTAAAGTTCACAAAAAATCCTCTAACAGCCGCTTTCTCAGAGAATAAGATTGAAGAAGTACTTACAGGATAGCCAGTAGATATACTGAGTTTGTGTGGTTTTTAAATTCCATAAAAAATGTATACCATTTCCACAGATGTAATCAATTTTCAATAAATTCCCAAGTTAGCTTTTCTTATACTATTTGCTCAACTTCGTATCGATAATTCGTCCACTCCAAGATAGTTTCTCAAGCTCTTTTGTAACATACCATGATGGAAAGGCAATTAATTACCATACCAGATAAAATGGAAAAACCCCCCAAAAAAAAAGGAGACGAGAAGGCCTAAAATAATATCAAATATATTATCTAGAATACCTGATTGGTGATAATCGTAACATTAAGCATTTTTAGATGCTGGTGATAGAAAAATTACCTTAGGTGGTGGTCTGCCTTTCAACATAAATTTTCTTTTCTATTAGATTTTGACGGTGTTCTAATTAAATTACATCTGCCCAAAATATCGAGAAGCCGTTCGATCGGTACCTCGAAGCATGACAAAAAATTATCAGTATATTTTATGGAATTCAACAGCTCCCGTTCGCGGACACAATGAAATGTAGATTTTTGTTGTATTCAGCGGCTTCTAACGAAATTAACATGCGGCATTTTTCAACTTAATATATGAGCTGGGAAACGTCATTTATTATATCAAGAACTTGTAACAGAGAATTATATAGGGTATGTCAAAATGATGTGATGCAATACTTCACTATTAAACCTTTGGAAAAATGGACCGTTACAATTTACAACTTCACAGCTGATAGATGTATACTACGCCATTATCTACTCGCATATATCCTATAACATTAGTTTTTAGGGGAATGCAGTTGGTGCTTCTAAAATATTCATATGCCAAAAACGTGTGATACGCTTGATATTGAATCTTGATTTTAGAGAATCGTGCAATCTTTTAAGACTTCCAAGACATTCAACAGCTTCCAGATTGTATCAAGTCAGAATGAAACAACAATCGGTTCAAACTCAAACTAAAGAATTATCTTACTGAATCATGTTTTTATAGCACAGAAAAGTATTTATATGGAACATAGTCTAATGAAAAAGCTGACTTTTAATTTTAATTTTAATTTTAATCTTAATTTGTTTTATAATTTGTACAATATGACATGTATTGTGATCTTACAGGACGAATAAACTATTCTATTCTATTTGCAGACTTTTTGCAAATTTGGTAAATACCCACCTAATAAAATAAGGTCTCTCCAACTTCCACAAAGCTCTTGCACAAAAGTCGAAGTGAAATATTATAATTCAATGTATTTCAACAGGTATCGTTATATAATGTTCAACATAAAGAAAAAATATTCAACTGGCATCGATGTTCTGCTGCACTACTGCTGAAAGAATTTGCAAATGAACTCAGCCCTCATCTTTCTGACCTAATCAACAGATCGGTAACTCCTGGCCAATTTCCTGAGGACCTGAAAATTTCGAAAGCAGTACCGATTATCAAAAAGGGAGACTAACTATGTGTAGAAAATTATAAATCTGTTTGTCTTCTCAGTTGCTTCTCCAAAGTTATCGAAACCGATGTGTATAACTAACTGAGACATTGTTTGAATAAAAATAATATAATTACTCCGTGTCAACACGAGTTCCGTCAAAATATATAGATTTGGTGCAACAGATACACAATAATCTAGATCAAGATAAATACGTTGTAGTACTATTCTTCGATTTATCCTGGGCTTTTGATACTATCAACCCCAATTTTTTTGAAATAATATTGGAGGCAATGGGTATACCTAAGTGGCCCAGTAAATTCTTAGTTGGTTGCTTATGTCTGTTGGAGAACACTCAAGGTGAAAATTGATAACGAACTCTCAAATTCATGTTAGGCAAGCCATAAGGGGGGTTCTTAGGTCCTCTATTTCTTTTGTATATCAATAATCTATCACAATCAATTCACGGTGGCACACTTACCGGAGCTAGAAAAAAAATCTTGGCAGCTATACAAAACTTCACATTATGTTGCCAAAACAATCACCTCTTTAATAATTCAAACATAACTGTGTGTGTTGAATTCACTGGTGAAAGTAAACCTAAAAATAACCTAATATTCAAAACCAATGGCTGGAGACAATAAATTCCACTAAATTCTTAGGTAACGAAATGGATTACAAATTACATTTCAACACTCAAGTTACGCAATCTGTGAAAGGTTGGGAAAATTATACTACTACGCACTAATTATCTTCATCTTAAACTTGAATATATAATAAGTATGAGCCTGATTTTCGTCTTTCATTACAACGCTTCTTGCAGGGAAACCTTCGCTTAAAATGAAATAATGACATGCACAAACATTTATCTCTACAAGCTATTGATATATATGTTCCATAATTCAAACAAACTCAGGAAACTTAAACACATCCACGAATACCCAACAACATGCAGAACAGAAAGTCACCAGACCATGTTGGACCGTTCTTTTTTAATATATTACCCCGTGAAATTAAGGTTATATCATGCGAAAGAAAATGCAAAACAGCTATAAAATATATCTCCAAAAAAACCCATTCTACTCTTAGATGAATTCATCTACTCACTTCGATGATTTTTGATACTAGCGTCCCATTCATTTTATTTCTTTTTTTGTATTTTATGTACTTTTTACTGACCTGTCCTATGTCATTTATATGATCGAAGGATTAATAAACATATCTATCTTCTTTGGTCTCCAGAGCTACTGATGCGAATATGCCATTTTTTGCACTTTACATCAACCTCAGTTCATCAATTAATTCTTGCTTTAAAAAAAGATGATCTAATGTTGAAGCCAATACTAGTAGATCACGTTTGCATTGCCTATTTGGAGGTAAATGGAAACCACAACATATGTGAGCCGTTGCAAAATGTCGGTAACATATTCTGCCGTCCTAATCAAAATTGCAGTGTCTACAAAAAATTGAGATATTGGATTCTGTAGGTTTGAAATTCGATA